>VZSZ01004239.1:27500-52500 GCA_013398815.1 Ibidorhyncha struthersii
ATGCTCTTCCCCCCATCACAATATCCGTTGCACAAGCAGTACAGGGAGATACAGCATAGTATCTTGCCTGAGAAAATGTAATTAATATCAGAAAAGCTGTCTTCCCTTTATGCAAGAGAGGTCTCTCATGGTTTGTGCTTCATCTGAAGAGAAGGAATTACATTGGCTAAGAGAGGATTTGGCAAGCAAAGGAAGTGGAAAAAAAATCATCTACCCTCTCCCCACAGCAAAAATCACAAAAAGAAATAAAAACCTAGAATCTACCCTCTCCCTCCTCTGTCTCCAATGTGTAAAGATTCAGCACTAGAAGAAGAGCCCAAACTGCTGAATGGGGAATAGGGATAAAAGGCAAATAGGAAGTAGCTCCATGCGCTGTGCTGGTCATTTGAGATCAGGAAGGTTTAATTGTTGGTATGCAACTGGGAGGAAGGAAGCTAAGAGTGCTGATAGAGAATTTTTGCAGAGAAATCTTGAATGAATATCCTGCTTCCAGGTTACTGCTTCCACCAAGAAGAGAGACTCATGTCAAAGCCTGGCAAAGAGTTTAGACAGTGTCTTCTCTTTCTGAGGACACCAGGTACTAACATGCAGTATCTGTCTGGAGCTCATCAGAACAAAAAAGACAGGGAAACATGACTGTAAAGATGTAAGCAACCAAAATACTAAGAGAAATATGTTAGGACTGGAAATCAGTGTGGTTCTGGTTCAGAAGTAAGAGTTCTAGTGCTTTGCATGACCCATTGCTCTCCTTCCCACTGGCCAGCAGAAGAGAGAAAGAAGGCTAAATAAGGGTGAAAGAATAATGTGGACAGAATAGGATAACTGAAAGGGAGAACAAAGGGGAGGAATAACAACAGAGTAAGAAAGAAACAGGAGAGAAAGGTTTCAGGGAGTGTTGAGTTTGAAAAAGAGGATTGAGAGGATTAAGAGTAAAAAAGAAGAAAATTTTAATATCCTAGAAGGTAAGAAAGGAGAACAAAATAAAAAATGAATTATAATTACATGACAATATAGAATTTTCCACACTGGATCACACCATTACTCCATCAAGTTGTTTATCCTGACTGTAGCAGTGGAATGAGGCTTAGAGAAAGATGAACAAAACAATAATAATACATTCCTCCAACCAAGCAAAGGAGAGAATGGTTTCCCAGGCCCTTCAATAATCAGTTTGCATCTCAAAGTACAAGACTGAGTTAGTATTAGGAAATGTTATTAATGATCATAAAATTATATGGGGGTTTTCTTTTGTTTTTAGACAAACCCAACCATTTTGCTTGGCTAGATGAGCTCCTGCATCAGTGAATCCCTTGAACTGACTGTCCTACTAGTTGTGCTAAGTAGCCCTTCTCCTGAGAGTGTAATTGCAGAGGGACAGAGCAGTCTGTATGTTATAGTAGGTACCACAACAGAATTTTTTTTATGTCCATTTCCCTTTTTATCTATCTGTTACTGCTCCTACAGTTCCAATTTTCTTGCTTAACGGGTCATCATCAGCTTAAATTTCCTCTTTTGAAAATAACATGCTCATGAATTCTGCCTGGGTGTTTAACTTTGCTTTGAGGTCTGCCTGATGATGACCCCCAGCCTGGGATGGTGTTCTGCAGTTTTCTTTCTGAGCAATCATCTACAAAAGAACACAAATAAGTCAGGATGGGTTAATGTGACCTTTTCCAAAATTACTTTTCTGCTGGTTCCTGATGGAGGGTGGAGAATGAAGACAAAACTTGGGACCAAGTGTCCCTAGTCAAGAAAGAAAGCAAGTGGTTTGAAAGCTACTTTTCACCATGGTTTAGAAGAGCAAATTCCCAGATTTTTCCACCTGGGAAGTATGGATATGAATTTGTTACTGAGCACATGAAGGTTATAAAAATATCTAGGCTGGATAGAAGGTTATGTGAGCGGCTCAAAATGAAAAATGAAAATGTTGCCAAGAGAGCATCTCTCAAACTGAGGATTTACAAAAGGTGCTACAAGGTAGGAGTATAGCAAACTATTATGAGTCCTCTTCTCTCCAAAATGTCTAACTAGGATGGTCTTCCCTATATATTGTTTTCACCTGCTCCCTCTGCTACTAGTCATTAAATAAATGCTTTTCCAGGACTACACATATTTTTTGCTTTTTAGACAGTGACATACTGCATTACTACCTAACGGATTTTATCACATTATTATATGACAGAGACCAACACAGCTGCCTTCCTCCCACAGCCTTTCCAGTGAGACCATGAAAGAGAATGCCAATGTCTTTAGAGCGTGGCTATATTACCATACTAGTGCCAATGTCTTCACAAATCCCAGAAAGTGTAAACATAGCTTTTCAAACATTTTGAAAATTAATAAGCAACAACAAAATGTGAAATTAGAATCAAAAGCAATCCTCTGCTTGATATTTTCACAGTATCTAAAGCAAAACCAAGAGAAAGCATATTTAAGCTTTTTTTTTTTTTAATAATCTGAAGTCCAAAACTAACACAGTATCATCAAATTAATTCATGCTCAGTTTTCTCCTCCCACTCTCTGTCTGCCCTTGGTTTGTTCCGGTACTTAGGGTTAGAGGAGCAAACTATGTGAGATAGCACTGGATTTGTTTTTATGAAAAAGGCACCTATTACCTTTACTCTCACTTTCTTGGCAGCAGAGGAGCAGCTTCACGTCACAGGCATGGTTTTGTAACAGGAAGATATACAGACTGAGAGAGAAGGAGAGTGTAAGTGAGAGATGGAGAAAGACAAGGAAAGACAGTGAGAGGATTACATTAAATGTCTCTATAATATTTTAGCAACATATTCTGGCTTCTTACATTCTGTGTAGCTTTGGTTTTATGAATGGAGAGAGGAAAAAAAAAGCACTTATGAATAGTTAGAAGCATATATTTGCCAGAAAACATAATTTCTACTTTTCCACTTTAAAGTTGGAGACTGTCCGAACAAACATTTTGTGAACTAGGCCTAAAACTTCTTATTTCTTAATCTTGAAACAGAAATGTCGTTTAAGATTTATGTGTTTAGGTGTCTTTTAAAGTGTAAATTAGTTTTTTGCTAATATCAAAGTGACAGCCTCAGGAACTCTTTTAAAGGATGGGACTGCAGCAAATAATGCACAGCTTCCCACGCTGTGCTGTCAGAAGGCCCCCATGCCATCTTACAACACCCTTGCTATTTCTGCCCTGACCTTCCTTCAAGCAGGAGCTGACAATCCTGTTAAATCATGTGGTAGGTTAGTGATGTGGGAAAATGTCAGCATGTGATTACAATAAATCTCCAAACTCTGTTTCACTTTATGTGACCCATTCAGGATTCAAATTTAGAAGCACAATGCGGCCAAGATGGAGGAGAGACGTACGGATTACATGGTCCTTGGTCAGCCTGACACATGGAACAGGGGATGTACATTCACTCTGGGTTTTCCATTGGGGATGGAGGGGAAAGGGAAGAGAACCTTCAGTTTGTAGCAAGGGCTTCAAGGAAGTCCACTGCAAGAAGATGAACTAACCAAGAGGAAATCCAGGCTGCCTCGAATGCCTGTTTGATCAGCAACTCCCATTTGAAGGGCAACTCCAGAAGCTGCTTCTGACAGTGCTGAGGTTTACCATCATCGTCTCTTCCCCAAAGGAATTTCCACCTTGGAAGTCCTGTGATTTCCTGATTTCATCTTAATTCCCAAGCTGGTGTGTATAAGCAAATGAAAAAATAAATATAGTTCAAGTTCTCTACTGGATTTCACTGAATTTTCTTTGTTAAGAGAGGATTTGCTTTGAAAACATTTTTCCTTAAATCATTGATGTGTCAATTATGGATATACACTTAGTTAATGGTGAGAACCATCCATGTTGCTGTGAAGACTGTCAGATATTTCATAGTTTGAATATCCACTTATATTAATTTCGGTCAAACCTTCTCAAGCCTGTTCCCCCTCTCAGGCATTTTAAGCCAATCTGTGCCATCTGCAGAACCCTAGAAATCTGAAAGTACATGGGGTGGGTCATGGAGGCAGACATGGTCAAAAGTAAAGCTGGTCTCAGCTAGCAATGACTAAAGAAGTAAGCCAACACAGAAGTAGCAAGGTGGGCAGACTGGAAACCTGGGCAGGGTGGACAGGCTGATAGAGCAACTGTGTAGGATGTGGGGACTCCCCTATATGATGAAGCCTCTGTACAGTCAGCACAGATAGACTGAGATGTAGGAGTTAAAGGACCGTCTAGATGGTGGTAAACACACCAGTCACTAAGAATCTCCTCAGAGGACAGGAATATTTTTCTTGGTGGGGCACAGGTGAAAGAAGTCTTTCCTTAACTCACCCATGCTAAGTTGTATTTGTGGTTTTGCTCCTTTGGCCTTTGGAGAATAAAAGGCATCTCACATACTGCTACCTTCCTTCCCAATTTATGTGTATCGCAAATATTTTTTTAATTCAGTTGCAGGTCTGTTCAGGAAGTGAATAGTGTGTTTTGTTTTTAAATCTAGAAGCTACATGTTATAAAACATAAAATAAAATACAGCACCACAGGGAGCCCAGCTGCCACATAGAAAGTTGATCTCTCTAAAACCCTCTGGCCTGAAAGAAAAAAATGAGTTTAGACATTTTTATGGGATTTCTCCAGCTAAAGCCCACCTTCAAATCCCACTTAACTTAGTATGTTTACATGTGTCAAATTTTCATTACATAATAAACAAAAACATGTGCACAAATGCAAAGAAACTAAAATCAGATGGCTGGTGAACTGTAGGGAACTGTGATTATTCAATTCCCTGCTGATATCTTTCCAGAATGTCACGTCCAGCTGCAGATTTTGGCAATTTTCACCATCCTCAAACAGTTCTTTGTATTTGACAAAATTGCCTTTTCTTCTGCAACAATAGAGACTACATATTATTTAGAATTGGATAGCTCTAAAAAGACCAATACTATTTCTAAATATCACTGGATATTACTGTAAGATGTTGTTATTTTTCTGTAGTAATGTAGAAGACACCCTTACTGATCTTCGCACTTACAGTAGTATCAAATTAATCAGTATCATAATTATACTGATTCCTTTTCCACACACTATTACTGGAAATGGTCACAACCATACAAGACACTTCTGTGAGACTGGATGTATTGATACGACATAAACCTCACCAGCCACAGAGGATGAAGAACATGCAAATGGCCAAGTGATGGCCAAAAGTAATACACAGCCCCTGGCCTGCAAAGACAAACACAGAACCAGCAGTTCGAGCTGCTTAACTGGGGGAACAGCGCAGGGGGAGGCTAGAGAGACAAGAGGAAGGGCTTTGGGGAGCAGTCTGATGCAGAAATGGCTGGCTTCATCCTCCAGCTAAGGAAGCCAGTTCTGTGTCAGCAGGGCACCAAAAGGCAAAGGAGTGATGAGGCTTAAAACATCTCAGGCATCAATCACTCTTGTTGATGTAGGTCACTGGATAATGTCTTGTCCAGCAGATGTGAAAGTAGCAAATCTCACAAGTCTAAAAAATCACCCAGTCAGTACAAACAGTATAGAAACAGAGAAACTAAGCTGCTATCAGACTGTCTTACTACAAAGGCCATTGTGGTAGGGTCCTTTTCTGAAAAAGAGAATTTCAGCATCTCAGTGTATTTTTGAGAACTTGGTACAAACAATGGGGAAGAGTAACAGCACCAAAGTAGTTCTGTGGCTCACAATGTCTTCCATCAGACCTCATATTCAGTAACAGGTAAACTGCTGCTGTGGAATATGCTTGTTCTGCAGCTAAACAGAAAACTTCAGGCAAGAAGAGTCCTTTGGGAAGTGGTTTAACCATTTCTAAGACTGTCTGAAAATACCAGGTGATTCTTTTGCCTCTATCCTATGAAATGGAGACCAGAGACTTGGCTCACACAGTTGCCCTGCAGTCAGGAAAACGTGGTGCCTATTGCCAGTTCTGACCAAGTCTTGTCCTCTTGGAAATTTCGAAGACAGTAAGGACTCAAAATTAATTTTTCTGTAATTTCTTTCTGCAACAAGCACTGTCCGTCTCTGAGGGTGCCTGTTTGCAATAGGTTGACACAAACACAAAGCAACAGCAATGATTCATGTCAGGCTTGTAGTAACAGAGTAAAACTTTCCTTGCAGCACTTCTTTCCCCTGTCTAAAACCACCGATGCGCTGCCAAAATTATCCTGGTACCCAATGTACGAGATCTTGATGATCAGACTGTGATGAGGCAAAACAGTCAGAGATTTGTCTAAAAAAGGAAATGTTCTAGAACTCCTTGATCGTCTCATCAAGACTCTGGGTAAAGGATAGCTGGCGGAGCTGCCTTAACAGGACTGTCAAAATATCTCTGACAAAATCTCCCTCAAAAGGATATTAACAAAACTAAGCAGTCACTGGTAAAATCGACAACTCTGTCATGGATTAGAAACCAAAAGACAGAAAACAGCAAAAATAATGTATCAGATTTCAACATCATAGAAAGTTAATGCTTAGGTTTCTCGGGTTCCCCGACTGGGCAAATGATGCTGACAGTCTTAGCAGCAGTATAAAAAAAGAGGTGAATATTAGTATAATCAAACAACAAATATCAGTTTATCACTCCAGAAAAATGCCCCACATTTATATAAACATGCACACATTTTTTATTCATGTTTACATGTAGGGTAAGACAGACCCTACTTGCTAACCTCTGCCTGCAGGAATAACTGAGCCATTTCATTTGCATGTAGAGATTTAATTTAGGTTTTGTAAACAAAACTGTAAATTAGAAAGACTGAAAAACACACTGCTTTAGCTACTGAATGTCCTCAGGCCTTAAGAAAGAGAGATGATTTCCACAAATCATCTGCAAAGAATCTTGTTTTCCTGGAACAAAGTAGTGCTATGCATCATTTTACGATACTTAATGAAAACCTTAAGGTTGTGTTGCAAGCCCTTCTCGCATAGGGGGAAGGACCTTATAGCCCTTATAGTTCTTAGAGGGTTCGATCCTATACGCAGCTGAGTGCAGTGGGTTGTGAAGGTGCTCAGTACCAGGCAGGAGCAAGCCTCTAACCCTTTCACTGCTAATAATGACATTTCCTTCAGGACTACGCCACTTCCACAAATTTTTCCAGCAAAAGAATCTAGCAGCCACTCAGGGACAAACTAGAGGACAATTGCAAGGGCCTCAACAGCTTTGAGGCAGTGAGAGTCCTTCACAAAACCAACTGTTCAGGAGCAAATCCCATCACCTCTCCACCTCCCCCTCATCACTGCCTTACACACACTAGCAGCAATCAATTGGCCCCCAGCTGGCAGGCACACCATTTTTTCTATTTAATAACCTCCAGGGTGGTCTCTTTCACTAATCCCCCAGGCCGTACAACAGAGCTGGAGCTGAAGTAGCTTCTGCAGTCAGCTGTTGGGAGGTACATAAAATGGAGCAGCAACGCTTGTTGGCAATGAGACATTCCTTTAAGTATTTTCCTCATAGCCCCTTCCCAAGCACACCGTTATACTTCTTACATGGTATGCATTTGTTGCTTAATCTTTCTAAGATTAGAATGAGATTTAAAGGATGGATCAGGGCTCTGAATGTAACATTTGACTAACACTTCTTCACTATCAGGCTCACAAGAATGTTTAACATTGTTTAAAAACCTGCTGCTGAGGATTCTCCTAGGTTAGGATGCCCATTCCTTTGGGGTTCAAGCTGAAGTACTGCCCAAGCTGGCCAAAGCAAGTTTAGGATTTCAGCACTACAGCAAAAGGGGGGGGAGGGGGAGGCTTTTGAAGACGCAGGGAACTGTTCCTTTTTGTGATTTCATTCATCTTTAGTTCTTCTACTGAGAACTTCTGATTGTTGTTGCTGAATGCCATATGTGCACAGTATGTATTTCTAACTCTCTGTTTTCCTTGGATGTATATTTACTGGCATTTTTCCCATGTTATTTTTAGATAACAGGACAGCTTATAACTTCTGTAATGTTGGGTTGTGCTACCTATCCTCCACTGAGATACAGAGGGCAAGTCCTGAGCTTGAAAATCTGCTTTTCTAGCTCAAGTCTCATGGAAGAAAAGCAAGGAGAAAGGCAACAAAATACTATTTCAACTCTGGAAGTTTCTGACACAAATCCAAGTGGAAAATGGGGATGATGCACAACATAATTTTTAAATGAACCAATTTGAAATATCCCAATATACCATAAGAAATGTGAGTTCATGAATGCTTCCGGAGACCCCTGCCATGCAGTGCCCCACAAGCTGTCCTAGCGTGTGGAAGCCGGTTAACAACATGGCACTCCACACGGGCTAATTTCCTCTGCTGCTCAGAGCAAATACTGCTATGTTTCCGCGTGACTGCTGCTCCTCATACCTGAACAATTCATTTAGCTGCAGAGACAGCACATCCCAAGGTAGCAGTTTACATGTTACTAAATAGGGGGGCTGGTGGAAGACGTTGCAGGCCAAGGAGTTACTTTGGTGCTGCTAACCTGTATAGTTTGGTCTGCTGCCGCTTCTCCTAGGCATTTGGTGTGAGCTATGTAAGTGTAACACTTCGAGCTTCTACATTTTCCTGTGAAAGAAAATAAAACTTTACTGATCAGTCAGTGTCCATAGAGTTTCCCTTCTCGCAGTTAATCGGTGAGTAACTCCTACTTCGTGTCTTCTGCTGTCCTCGTCTTTTTCGCTTTTGACTTCACCCTCATGCTACTTTGTTGCCTTTTTTTTTTTTTTTTTTTTAAAATTTNCCTGAGAACTCTTTCTGGTACTCAGCTCTTTAGGCAGATTAGAAAGGAGTACTCAACAGCAACCCAAAGGAGAAAACATTGTAATCCTCAGAGGAAGGATTGCTTTTGCGTCCAGAAGCTGCAAGCTCCAGGAACTCACCAACGCACTTCTTTCCCCGTGCAGACACAAGATGAGTTTCCTGTGGACAGGGAAATCTCCTTTACCTCTTTGGAGCTGCCAAGGCTGAAGTCAGCTCAGTGTTCACAGAGGGGTCCCATTTGGCAGTGATGCGAAGCATACTTTTTTCTGCCCATGAGTGCTCTCTTTATGGGACTGAAGCAAAAGCATAAAACTGCCATTTAAATGCTGGATATATGCACAAGGCCAGCTTCTCACTCAGTAACTTCAGTGCTACCTGACATTGTCATCCAGAAGGTTCAGTGGTAGCTCAGAGACACACCGTCCCTCAAGCAGAACTCCCATTGTTCCTCCACCCTCAGATCTGAAAACAGTGGGCTACATTCTCAGATAGTTAAGCCAATATAGCTCAACTACTTTATAGGATTTTATACGTGCTGTGGTCCTGGCCCATTTTTTCAGCTTTATGCCTTAATCGCTTGTGTAAGCAACGTCAGAATTTGGTCCTAAGAACAAATAATATCTTTTGAAAATAGATTCCTGGAAGATGAGGTAGAAATGTTTGATGCTGGTAAACCTTACAAAAGGATTTAAGTTAGCTAAGCTGATTGGAAGGAAACCCAGTTAAAATCCAGATAGTAACATCAATGCATAAAACAGAGCACTCCTAAAATAAAATTAAAATAGGTCAGAAGTTTTCAAATTAATACTTTCATTCACTCTGTCTGCTGGAATAGGTTTTGTGGAATCACTCATCATTTTAATGCCCTTAATTCATCCCATTTAAGAACCAAATATTACATAAATTACTATCAAAGTTTTCTTGTACCACTTATCTTATTTTTAACAACTTAAGAACTATTACCAAATATATACACCACACACATTAAAATGTGCAGAGACCACAGAACATTTAGATTAATAGTAATGAGATAATCCACCTGCCTATTTCACTGCACAACAGCTGCACAGATTTAAAAGGGTTCAATTAAACTTTATTCAGTGCATAGATAATTGATCCAATGTGGAGAATGATGTCACTGGTAGGTTACAAAATATATTTTACCTTTTAAAATAAAATTGCTCCATTAGAAATACTGGAAATATAAACCTGACACATAAATCATTCTCGAAACTTTGTTTTATAGAGCAACAAAAAGAAGGAAAATGAAATAAAATCACAGCAGATACAACATGCAGATGCCTATTATTTCATTTCCTCTCGAAAAGGGGCAATAGAAATCTAAATGAGACCTTGCTGTTGCTCTCCTTCCATATGGGAAGTTCAATTAGTCTTTGGTATTTCACTGTATTTGTTTTTATTTTTTCTGACAGCTTCCTTTTTCTTAACAGTTTTGTCTCCCTACCCTCCACAGCAATGAAACACCACCGTATTTTCCTATTTTAATTGCTAACTTTAGATGGCACCAAACTTGTGTAATATGCTTTTTTAATAAATAAGGAGGAATCACAGAATCACAGAATAGTCAGGGTTGGAAGGGACCTCTGGAGATCATCTAGTCCAACCCCCCCGGCAGAGCAGGGTCACCTACAACAGGTTGCACAGGACAGCGTCCAGGCGGGTTTTGAATGTCTCCAGAGTGGGAGACTCCACAACCTCTCTGGGCAGCCTGTTCCAGTGCTCCACCACCCTCAAAGTAAAGAAGTTCCTCCTCATGTTAAGATGGAACTTCCTATGTTCAAGCTTGTGCCCATTACCCCTCATCCTATCAATGGGCACCACTGAAAAAAGACTGCTCCCATCCCCCTGGCATCCTCCCTTCAAGTATTTGAAAGCATTAACAAGATCCCCCCTCAATCTTCTTTTCTCCAGACTAAAGAGACCCAAATCCCTCAGCCTCTCCTCATATGAAAGATGTTCCAATCCCCTAATCATCTTTGTAGCCCTTTGCTGGACCCTCTCCAGCAGATCCCTGTCCTTCTTGAACTGGGGAGCCCAGAACTGGACGCAGTATTCCAGATGCGGCCTCACCAGGGCAGAGTAGAGGGGGAGGATGACCTCCCTCGACCTGCTGGCCACACTCCTTTTGATGCACCCCAGGATGCCATTGGCCCTCTTGGCCGCCAGGGCACATTGCTGGCTCATGGTCATCCTGTTGTCCACCAGGACTCCCAGGTCCCTTTCCACAGAGCTGCTCTCCAGGAGGTCGGCCCCCAACCTGTACTGATGCATGGGGTTATTCCTCCCCAGATGCAGTACCCTACATTTACCCTTGTTGAATTTCATTAAGTTCCTCTCTGCCCAACTCTCCAGCCTATCCAGGTCACGCTGTAAGGCAGCACAGCCTTCTGGCGTATCAGCCACTCCTCCCAGTTTAGTGTCATCAGCAAACTTGCTGATGGTACACTCTATCCCTTCGTCCAGATCATCGATGAATATATTGAACAGGACTGGACCCAGTACTGACCCTTGAGGGACACCACTTGTTACTGACCTCCAACTAGACTCTGCACCACTAACCACAACCCTCTGAGCTCTATCTGCTAGCCAGTTCTCAATCCACCCCACTGTCCATCCATCTATCCCACACTTCCTAAGCTTGCCAGTGAGGATGATGTGGGAGACAGTGTCGAAAGCCTTGCCAAAGTCAAGGTAGACAACATCCACTGCCCTCCCCTCATCCACCCATCTAGTGACCTCATCATAGAATGCTATCAGATTAGTCAGACACGACTTCCCCTTAGTGAATCCATGTTGACTACTTCTGATAACCTTCTTTTCATCCAGGTGCTTTGAGATGATACCCAGCACAAGCTGCTCCATCATCTTTCCAGGGATGGAGGTGAGGCTGACCGGCCTGTAGTTTCCTGGGTCATCCTTCTTACCCTTTTTGAAGACTGGAGTGACATTGGCTATCCTCCAGTCCTCAGGCACCTCACCTGTCCTCCAGGACCTTTCAAAGATGATGGAGAGCAGCCCAGCAATGACTTCCCCCAGCTCCCTCAGCACTCGAGGGTGCATCCCATCAGGCCCCATGGATTTGTGGATATCTAGTTTGTCTAACTGATCTCTAACTTGCTCCTCGTCAACCAAGGGAAAGTCTTGCTTCCTCAATCTTTAAAGACCTGTCCTGCCCACCATCTGCCTGGGGCACTGTAAGGGTTGCTCTGGGAGCCATGGGTGGACCAGAAGGACATACCCGGGCCTCTGCTCCAGGCTACTGAAGACGAAAGCACAGCTTCTTGCCAAGTTTGTATCTCTCTGCATTTATGATAATGCACTGCAAAACACATTACCTAGTTTCTTGATACAACATAGCATTATTTCTGACACTGCTGGTGGCACTAATCTATTCCGTCCACTTCATATCAAGATGATACAAACATTACTAGAGAGAAAGAAAGACAAAAGATAATAATCACCTATCTATCGAGGCATTAGTGTAGTTCCCATCCTATAACATTGCGGTGGCTATCCAGAGTTGGCTCTGAAATAATAACTTTAATCTGAGATTGTCAAAGTTATTTACTTTGACAGGGGCTTCTACAGACATAAACTGAGGAAAAGGCAATTTAATCCATATATGCCATCAATAGTGTTTTTCTCCATTGCAAAGGGAATTTTAAACAACTTTCTTCTCACTCACTAGCATGTAGTATTCTCACGAATGGGATGGAGCTTCCTTCTCCCTGCTTAGTTCAGGGCCCTGTATCCTTCTGACCATGTGAGGTCTGACCTGGAGATGCAGCTTTTGGATACACTTGCAACACCTGAGGTGCTTTCCAGCAAAGCCAGATGTCTGCACCTCCACACCTCCCAGAGGTAGGATATTGTGCAGTGCACCCCAAAGTGATGGGGACTTTGGACCCAGTTTCCTGAGTGACTTGCCCAATATTTCGCAGACAATCAAGGTTGGAGACAAATTTTATCAAACTGTATTAACCACTGGATCGCGATACTCTTTCATTGTTATGGTATGATATGTTACAGTGGGTATGTATCTACTTTCCACTCTGCCTGTAAAACTTATTATTGGTCTGACTCTAAATGAGCAAAACAGTGCTTAGGAAAGCAGTCCTACTAAAACAGGGTATTTCCCTTAGCTGTGTGCAGTTGTGTACACGTCAGACCAGTTTCTGGCACGGGGAATAGGGCAAGCAGTAACGTCAACTGCATGCCTACGCCACGTGCAGAGGTGAAAATACATATAGAGTAAACCACACCCCTCAGACTTTGAGTAGACCTCACTGAGATTCCTTGTCTTATCTATGATTTTGGATTGTTGCTTCACAAAACTTAATGTAATTAAAGTTCCTATAGATACATTTCAGACAGATATACACACATATTCATATGCATACACATAGTACAGTTCATTATTCCTGACTGTGAGGGCTTATGACTATTGACACTGTCAATTTTTATTTCATTACTCATCACTGCTTACTCCGAGTGCTAATAGTATATTTCCATGGAGTTTGTGTGTGCTGCAATGTAAATTCTGACATTGCTAGTGTCAGTCACTAATCTACCTCATTCAGTTCATGTCAAGATGATACATCACAGTGCTCAACAACTGTCATCCCTGCTTTAAATAGATCTACATTTTTCTCAACTTTACAATTACATATACATATACATATATATGTGTGTCTTTGGTTCCACATCAAGTTCTGCTTTTACAGTATGACCATGACAATCATCCTAAATACTTTCCAAAGCAATTACTAGGTGGGGTGGGGTTTTTGTTGTTTTGGTTTGGCTTTTACAAAATCTGTAGAAAACTAAAAACAAGCGAAAAACCCAGACATGTTTCAATTTGTTTATAGGTCCAGATTTTTTTCCCCCAAACATAAGAAAACTATTTTCTCTAACTGAATTGTCACTTCTATGTGCTTACTAGCACTGGTTTGTAACATTTCCAAATTGATTTTTAAAAAATGTTTGGTTTAAAAATGCTTACAAATATCACAAGTTAACTAGAGAGTTTAAATTAACTACTGTCACTGTGGTTTTGAGTACAATTTTAAAGGAAAACCTAAGTTTGGTAGCATTTAATCTTCTTTTGCTGGAGTTACTCCTCTGTGTCACCATTTCTGTGCTTTAGTTCATGTTATTCCCTAGAGAAAGCCCAAACTATGTTCATACTTTCTTCTGCTCCACAAATGTTATTATATTTTTTTTGTAGGTCTCCCTATGATATACTTTATTCTTACTTTAACTAGGTTTACCATTCCATTTGACTCTTCTGTGCTTTAATATACACTTGGCTCTTTCTCTTGCCCTGGTCTGGCCAGTGGTGGTAAATAGCGCTGTTTGGGCAACTGGGCGCATGTGGTTGTTTTTCAGTTGATGTTGTAAAGAAGAGGCTCTGCTGCTGTACCTGGGCCTCTGCAGCGAGGCTTCGCAGGCTGAACACTCCTCTGATGGCCAGGACTGAGGAACGGGTCCATTTAAGGGACCCCAAGGAGAGTATTTTTATCTCTCAGCCTGTCCTCATCAGCCCAGCTTTAAACTGGGTCGTGTTTGGATCAAAAGGGAACAAGAGCTGGCACAGAGTCTGTTGGGCTCTCCTTTGTACTGACAGGTGCTAAAGACCATTGAAAAGGGAAAAGCCGTAGAGGAGGCTAGCAAGAATAGACGAAGAATGGAACCTATAAAAGTGATGTAACATGGATGTTACAGACATATAAATTTCTAGTGAACCTGTGTTCCCAGCCAAACTATCTACATAAAATATTCTCCGAGAAAGCGTACTAAGTTTTCTTATTCTTTGCAGTTCTAAAAGACAAGTTGCTGTAATATGAAAAGCCTGTGAAAATATGTATTTTAACAATTTTTTGAACTGTGCAAATGTGATAAAATACCCCTCTCTTTTTTTTTTTCTTTTTAATTTTTCCCATTCACATTCAGCTAGGGTTTAGTCCTCAGCAGGACTAGAACCTTGAATGTTTTAAAGAAATGAGATTTTGAAACAGAGAAGCTATAAATAATGGACAATTTAGTGCTGCAGCTGCACAGTATAACTACTATCTCTCATTTTTAACAGCAAAAGAAGTTGCATTGATCTGGACACAAACAGACTTAAGCACATGAAAATCTGTGGTGCACATGAAATGGATATGGTTGAATCTATTCCAATTATTTCATTGATTATGTGCATTTTTTTCTCCAATGTATGAACTTACACATGTATGAGAACTTCAAAGAAATACATTCAGTGCCTAGCAGGATTTTCAAAATAATCTAACCTTTGAAAATCCCATTGGGAGCCTATCTACATTTTTAAATGCCTAAATATCCTTTAAAACCCGGTCCTCTGCAACCATAATTTTGCCCCCGTGTAAGAACGTGCAACATGGTATTTGAATCTTCCTCCAAATTTGTGTGGCTTTCTGATACTACATGCTTAATAAAATAAAGGGAAAGGGAAAACCAGTTTTGTTTTCCTACTAATTCATAGAAGAATGCATTAAAACATTCATGTTATCTGTGCAAATTAAGCATAAAAAAGTAACATGCTGATCTTCCTTTTTGCTCATTTTGCATAAGTAAAAAGACATAATGATAAGAAAGAACAACAGTGATTTAATCCATTGATCTAAGAAGTAAACGCCTATTTAGAAGGGACTAAGCAATATCACAGATGGGGTTCTAGGAAGAGCAGTAATTCTATTCTAGTTGACCTAAGAAATCCAAAATAAGTTTGTTTATATTAGTTGAATGAATTAAATCCACCAGATCACTGAAAATAGCCTGGTTTTACATGGTGTAACTCAGAACAGGATTTAACCCATAAAGCTACTTTAACTTTATGGATGAACATACATACACACAAATAATAATCAGGAAATCAAGAAGTCGTATTTCCCATGGCAAACAT
Organism: Ibidorhyncha struthersii; assembly: GCA_013398815.1. Classification (NCBI taxonomy): domain Eukaryota; kingdom Metazoa; phylum Chordata; class Aves; order Charadriiformes; family Charadriidae; genus Ibidorhyncha; species Ibidorhyncha struthersii. The sequence goes on from VZSZ01004239.1 coordinate 43,158, forward strand.
AACTCATCTAGATTGCAGAGACGTAGATTATATGAATGATTAAAATGTAGCGGTAATAGGAAATACTACCTATGTACATGGAGGTCAAATTTTGATTCCTGTGGGAACCATAACTTTGAATTTTCTGATGTATGTATTTAAATTTTCAGACATAATGTTGATTTTCATGTTGAACATAATTTAGTTTTTGGAATCACTCGTACCATCCCCATACTGCTCAGTTCACCTCTCAGTAAAGTATGCGTTTGAAGTAACAGTGTTTAATATGATAGCTCTGGCATAGCTCTGATTAATTGAGCTGCTGCCTAGGAGTTATACACACACTACTTGATACCTAAAAATCCAGTCTGCTTTGAGTTAGGACTAGATCATCACTACTCTTTCCTTTCATGAGCAAACAAACCTAATGACAGTGTTATGGATTCAGGAAAGGTTTCAGATGCAAACGGGGTAGACTGCATGGCTGAGACATACATATATCCTTTATTTAGGATGACAAAAAACTTAAACATATCTTTCAGTACTGTCTCACACAAACACAGTACATCACGAGCCTGGACACCAAGTTATTTAAAGCTATTATTTAGTACCATAATAAGTAGCAATTTAAATACAAGGTAAAATCATTACATTGTCTTGTTTACTACTGATGTTAATGTCAAGCTGACGTGTAATGCTCCAAAAAAGGCAGCCTATGATTTGTTATCATTAAACTGTCAGTTCTGTCATGTGTTAGGCATAGATTCATACTATGCTTCTTTCAGCATATCACTTTATTTTCTATCAGTCAAAAACCGAAGTGTTTTAATTGTGTCTCTGCTATTTTTCTATTAACTGTTTCGTGCATTTTTTCTCTGGCCTTTTAATTGCAGTTTAATAGTGGTCATTAACACATTAAGGGGTGTTAGAAGAACATTTGAAGTCCTCTTGACTTCTACCAAAGTTGACACTTCAATGCTAGAGTAATTTCAGCTATTCATTTATTTAATAGTGACCTATGCAAATGTGGAACCATGTCATTTTACAAATTGACTGTAATAATTAACTAGAAAGGCAGAGTAAAATGAAACAGGTTATAATTAGAATAAAACTGCTACAGTATTACGTCAGCTAGAATAAAATAATCTCAAATGATTAAATTGGTTTCAATTATTAAGAATCAGTTTAATGTACCCACTGTTCTGATTTTTTACATTTCTCTTTTTTGTGTGCATTAGATGTCACCTCATACAATTTATGCATTTTATTCATCTTGGTAAAACAGGCATTACAAAAGTTTAATTAAGTAGTAAAAGACTTCATATTATTCCGTTGAATTCTAAATTAGTTGCAGAAAGAAATGATAGTGCACAGTACATACCATTCATACACATTTCAATTAGATGCATCTATTGTTAGCTAATATTTCTCTGCTCCAGTGTATAGATAGAGGTACCGATATAGAGGAATATGTCGGTATCTACACAGAAATAATGGTGCTGGCTCCAACAGTATGTTCTAAGCTCACATGAACAACATAATTTTCAACTATATTGTTTAGATCTTTATCTTCAGGGCACTCATGTCATCGTTCATGATAAATATGGAACTCTAAAATTATATTTTCCTTAAAACTTTCACCTTGCTTATGCAGTTGTTCATTTTGCAGATTCTGCATATGTAGACAAAGACACAGATAGACATATATGCATGTATGCTTGTAGGTACACACAAGCCTAGATAAGATAGACATGTTTGATAATGGGCAGCATATACAAAGTCATTTGTTGAAGATGAAAACAAAACATTATTTTGACCCCACTTTTCCAAATAGTGGTATATTGGCACGTTACTCTGACTCTACTTGCTAGTTGCTTGCCAGTTGTAAACTCAGCTTTGAGCACACTGCAAATTAATGCTATACAAATGGGCAGTGAGGCAGTCAGCTTCTGCTTTATAGCTGCTGTATTTAAGATGCATTGAGTTTCTCCTTTCTACTTATACAGTTTTAAATTATTGTTACTTAAAATTCGACCTTTTTTATTTGAACAAATGTTATTGTATTGCTTGTTGGACTGGTCAAGGACCTTCAAGAATTAGGCCTTTGGTCTTTAACATTTTAGTTTTATTTATAGAAGCTTGTTTGTTTGTTTCCAAATGATGTCTCTGTAAAGGAAAATACCCTTAGCAAGTTCTCAAACATGAGTAAATGATGTCTCAACAGACAACAAGTATCAACTCCAACACTTTTTGTACCTTCTCTTGTCCACATAAGCAGACCCCTGGGGAGCCAGGCTAAGTTATTGAACAATAGTTCATGCAAAGGCTAGAGGAAAAATGTGTCTAGTGATGGAAACGTGTAGAAATGATGGAAATGTGGCAATGGTATTTCAGTGTCTTTACCAAAGAAGAGACATCTAATTTATCGGTGTTTGAGCTCCACCTTTATCCCCACATAAAATCACCAGTGACATTCTAGTAATGAACAAAGTGTGTGCATTTGCCAATGAAGACAATACATACATGTAAATATATTGTTATAATTTTGGTGTGACAGAAACATAGCTTGTACTCTTTGTAAAAATTCAGTCCTGCTTCGGCCTTGTTCTCATCTGGTGTGAATTCTATGTGCCTCAGAAAATCCCTGTTCTGCAGTGAGGCTACAATCTCTGATGCTAAGGTTTGTAACTATATCAAACTGCAGGATCGTTGGCCAAAGTTACTATTTTAAAATATATTTCTCATTGCTCCTCTCATGTATTGAATTCCAGCAGGGGTAGTTATATCGGTAACTGAGTGCTTGTGTGCTGTATTCATTATGGTTTTGACAGGACTCTTACAGTCTCCTTTAAGCAGTGGTAAACAGTGTTATGTGAAACATGTCAGTGATCTCAGGAGCATTTTCTGTGCAAGTGTCTCTATGAGTAGAAATGCAGTGACGGATTGTTTCGAAAAACATTCTGGTGTGCAAAAAAATTGGTCATCATGAGATGCTATCATCAGCAGAAGAGTTTTTGGAAGAAAGAAACGTTACTAGCAAGCTTGATGTTGGTTTCAGCATAACAAGCTTAAAGGAACAAAAAGCTACAATCTCCACCTCCCACAGATTTGGTTACAAAATCAAATGTGCTCCATGGCATCTCAAGATCATTGGAAGTCCTGAAGCTCCAGGCAGTTGGCCTCTGCCCTAGCTTCCCAGGAAGACGTTCTGGGAACCTGGGAACTTTTGACCACAGACCACCAAACAACCTGTTGAAAATCCCAGAGACTTTAGCTTCTATACTTTTCATGAGGCCAGATGCTGACACAAGAGAGTGAGTTTCCCAGCCCGTGAAGGAGCTTTCTGACCTACCTGTCACAACCTTACCTTCCTTAGGGGTCCTATGAACTTTCTAAGGTCACTTCTATGCATTCCAAATGGAACTAGACTTCTTTTTACTGTATTGTAATTAATGTTGTGCAGTTGTAATAATGTAATTATTATTAATTACATTTTCCAAATGTAATTAAATTTCTTTGCGTGGAACAAAGACAATCAGTAGATTGCAATAAACTGTATTTCTTCCAAAAAAATAATTAATATGGCAGATTATGGTAACTCTGTACAAGTAATCCATTCCTGTATGTCTTATAGCTGTAAAATATGGATAATTTACACAAAGAGTTACTTTATCCTAGAGCAATTGCTTTGCAGATCTTTGTGATGCATTCACTGATAATTTGCTTTTTGAGCACTTCCTACCACATTTCAGCAAACATCAAACAGCCCAAAGATAGCACATGTAGGAATTTGAAAAATGCATCTCAACTTCTCAAAGGAATACAGGAAAAGAAATATTCACATGTGCAAACTATGCAATAAGGTACATAGACCTTTGCAAGAAAACATGCTAATGAGTGTTTGGCACTCTTTGCATAAAAGAATGGGGAAGACTTGACTGTCGTATGACTGATGTGCAGCAGGGATGTCCCGTGGCTATAACAGGAAGCTGACAGGCACAGTGACTGGGTGATATTGCTGTTGAACCTTTCACAAATCATGATTCCTTTCAGTCTCCAGTCTACAAAATACCTGCAACCCATGCCTTACCCAAAAAGAAGCATGAAACAGGCCTTGTGTCAGTCTGTCAGGGAGGATTCATCTCACTCGACTTTAGTCAACTAAAACTTGGCATATGGTCTAAACTTGTCTAAGCTCCCTTTATAAAATCACAGATTAACTCATGTTGGAAGGGACCTCTGGAGGTCCTCTCCTGATGCTCCGTGTCAGTGGAGAATGCAAGGCAGCTACTCTAAGCCATAATGTTTAGGTTAGCTTTTAGGAAGCCATGGGACTTTGCAAGTTAATGATGGGTTTTACTTTAGACAACCTAGCCTCTTCTAAATGACTTAGTTTTAGTTCAACTCTACTATTTCCAACATTCACCCATAGCATGGAGTAAAAAGAGCATAGCTATCCTATTAGCTACCCTGAAATTTACCCAGTTCCTGATTTATCACTCCATGGCAGGAGGAAGAAGAATATAATATTAAACACAGGTGTTGGCTCAGCAAATGCATCTCACGGCATCTATAAGATCTTGGCTAAAAAAGACCTTCATGTGTTGAAGGGAAAGAAATCAAAATAAAGCTCTTTGGGACCAGTTCCTTCCTTTTCTTTCTGTAATTAATTTAAAGGAGAGAAAGCGAGACAAAAATGTAGGATACGAAATCCTCCAGCCAGGAGAAGAGAAGTAACAAAACAAGGATCCCGTTAAACAATGGTACTACTGCAGCTCATCCTATAGAGTGCTGGTAATCTTCAGTTCTCTCCACATGGGCCCCCAACTTCTGACTTTCACCCTGACAGAGCACTGACATTGGCTATGTCATTCCTTTGTCCCACAAAGCTTTCCTGCTTTTCCATCTAGGAAAGTGCCCTCTGGGAAGTAACTGCCTCATTAAACAAACTTGAACTCTCTACTCAGAAAAGTCCTTATTTTATTTAACATCATGTGCAAGAAGGATGGGGGAAGACATGCTAGCTTACAAAACAGGAAATGGGAAAGAAAACAATCTAGAAACTTTCTTTACCCCATGATGACTTAAACATTTCTTCCTATACAAATTGCAACACTTGACTATCAGAAGTTAATCAATCCTTCCTTGCTTTTTCAATTTTTTTTTCAGAATTTCTTGGGAAATCTTCTAACTTCGCCTATCCAGCAACCACCATTTTGAATTCTCTGAGCAAGTTACTTTCATTGATCCATCATACCTACATGTCCTTTCATACCTTTTTATACCCTTTCGTGGCCAACAATAAAGCTAAAAAATGCCTAAGCCTGTTTTCCTTTTTCAAAAATCTTATTACACCCATCTTTAACAGCTACAATGTCTTCTTTAAAACAGATGTCTAGGAACAGAGTCACCAAGTTCAACATTACTACTTGCCAGACTAAGTGCTGGACTTCTGGACTTGTGGAGAGTTCCCAGCTGGGCTATGAGCTAAGGTATCTACAGACTGAAGGAAAGCACATGGGGCATGAAACAAGACCATCTCCCCTTTCCTCCATTTTGCATGATCTTGTAGTAGTAGTGCACCTGCAAAGAGCAATTTGCTATTGAATGAAAAGGTTCTCACAAACATGACTCGGACTGCATTGGGTGACCTTGTACAATAAGTGGTGGCATGCTTAGATTTATAAGAGAGTCATGGCATGACAGAAGCCCATGGCATTTATAAGGATGGAAGAATTTGGTTTTCTCCTGCCAAATATTATTCTCATTGTGGTTTTGGGTTTCTTTCATAAGAACTAGTCTTTTACAGAAAGCAATTTCTCTTCAGAAACAGCAATAACATCAATGATGGGTGGTGTCATAGTATAAGTTTGGTTGATGAAGTGAAAAAAGTTGTTTGTAGCTACAGTACTGATTGTGGCTACCAGCTTTTTCCTTTCGTAATTCCCATTTCTCAACTTCATATGAGATTGACACTAAGCTTTGTCACTGACAGCTTGCCTATTTCAGTGAGATTCACACAAAGAAAACGTGTGAAAAACTGAAATGAGAAGGTTCTGTTTATAGATTGTTGTAATGCAGGAAAATAAAAGATGTGCTGAATGTGACTAGGCAGAACTTTAGAAACAAGAATCCTATTACTTCTTTGCTTTTTGCTAAAGGCATATTTGACTTTGCTCTCAATAGCACTTGCAACAGTGAAACAGAAAGGAAATGTACCCAGATTGCTGAACTTTGACAACTGTCTCAATATAGGTGTATATTTGGATATTGATGTATTTTTCTGGCAATGTGTATACAGCAGAACTGTTTATCACAGTGGTGATGAATGATAGAAGTATTCAAAATTTAAACTGGTTTCCAAATTTTACAGCTATTTTTATCAGAGGTTAAACCCCCACCTGTGGATGCAAACATCCACAGACTCAGTCTGATATCCAATATGACTCTGCACGTGCCCATCTCTTTTTATGATCTTCTGTATTTCTATCTTCCAGTCTCCTTGATCCTTTTTCTTGATTTGCACATAGTATTAGTCTGCCATTTAACTTTAATTTTTTAAGCTAACTAGAAAGAAGGGGCTGAACAAATATTGGAAACATTTTCTTTGAGTATCCATTTGAATTAAACAGCCAGGTAACATTTGACCATGTTTGTGACCCTTTCATGTTTGCTTTTCATGAATTTTCAAGTGTTTGATCTCTGTTAGGGAATGGATTAGCAAAAAGCAAATTTGTAATTCAAATGCTGGAAACTCCACCAGCACCAATTTAAAATTGTATATTCAGATATTATATTTGAAATTTGAAATTCACATTGATTTGATTAATGAAGTGAGTTGCAGCCAGCTCATGTGCCTCTGAATGCCTGTTATTCAGCTGGGGAGGAAAGGGATAAAGTCTTTTCAACAATCTTTCTACCTAAATCTGATTGTGTTTTTTCAGTCCTGTTTGTGTCCTGGTGAGGTTTAGTGCAGCCTCCAGGTTGTTCTAACTTCTATCCATTGTGAAAACCACCCCCAACACTGCTACTAAGCCGGGGTGGTGAGCAGATCAAACTGGATGGGCTGGCATTTCGGAAATGCAACTCACGTCAGTGAAGAAAGAGGTGTCTGACTTAATTATTTGTGATTTTGGGGTACCAGCAATGTATTTATTGATTCTAGTAATTCTTACCTAATTAACAAATGTACAGTTTCACAAATAGTTCAGGAACATAAAAAAAGTGACATTTTAAGACTAAATTATTCATTGCAAATTATTCACTGAGTTCTGATGGCATAGATAGATGAGACCGACTGTTGCTTTCATCTTTGTCATCGTGCAAGGATGAGTGCCAACTGTGTGTTGTCACTTAACAGAATGTGAAGGATGCACCAAAAACACGTTCCCAATGAAATACAAACACTACAGTCATAGTCTGTGTTCTGTATACATGACTGTTCAAGCAGTAAAGCATGCAATACAGAGGAACCTCAAAACATTTCTGAAGATGAGAAGTCTCATAAGATGATTTTTTTATTTTTTTCAAGATCAGTTTTTAGTACATCTTCTCTCGCCACCCACTGTGCCCCTGGGGCAATCAGTTAGCTAATATCCATGGGGAAAATGGTCTTTCTTACTATGCACAATAACTTCATGTTAAAACTTCAAAGCTGTTTAAAATACATTAAGAGAAGTTCTAATTTATTCTTTTTTCTTTCAACACTGGCAAACCCCCTCGATCTCCACATTCTTCTACCAAATTCACTGCCTGTCCCCTCTTACTCTCCCCCCTTTCTCCATGGGTGTGTTTCCTAAAGGACCAACATAGTATATTATCTAGGGACAGTGGAGTGTGTCAGAAGGAACTGACCTTCATAAAAGGGCTGTTTTCCGTCCCATATACACTCTCTATTTTTCACACTAATTGCTTTTCCTCTGTCAGAATTTGTCACTCTTTTTTTTTCTGTAAAAAAAGAAAAAAGAAAGAAACAGAGATCTCCCTGAAGCATTCATTGATATAATGCTGAGATCAGCATGTCAGGGCTGCTGTGGAAGGAGAGGAGGAAGAGGGGAAGGAGGACATGCAGGGTGGCTTGCCCCAGCCTCTCCTTTCAATGGGCTAAAGGATACCCCAATCAGTTACACTATCAGACATCCTAAACCTATCACAGCATCTCTGCCGGCCCCAGAAGACTGCTCTGGAGTAATTACTGTCATAACGCAAGGACAGGTATTTTATAAATAAGAAAACAGAGGCAAAGATATGGTAAGGGAGAAGGTGAGGGCCATGTGTCGATTTTTCAGAACTGCCAGGAACAGAGAATGTAACCTGAGCTACAGACACCATTCTGCTCCATCAGTGAGAGGGGAGCTCGTGCTTTGGCACATGCCATTCTTTCCAAACGAGTTTCAATCCAGTGATATAAGCCAAGCTTGGTTTACAAACTTTTAAAAATTGTTTAGAGCTGTTTTAGGAAATGGACATGAATGTGTTAATATGGAAGGCTTTACATTTCTTCAGCAGCGTTCCATAAACTACTTGTGTGTGTTTGTTACTGTGAAACCGTTCTGCAGATCCAGGCAGTTACAAAGGTTGTTGGCTCAAACAGGTTGAGTTGATCCAAGATTTTCCTGTTAAAAGCTTAGATAAGCTTGAATCAGCAAATACTGTCCATCATCTTAACACATAGACACAAAAGGAGAAGTTTTAACAAGCACTGGCTGAAGTGGGAAAAGCTAAATGTAATAGATTATCCAGCTGAAAAAACAGACTGGAAATTTACTTTAGAAAACTCACCTTACAGAGTTTCGCCTAATAAACCACATACATATGCTGTACTAAATCTCGTTTGATTTCAAAGAATCATCACAGAGACCTATTTTACTCCTATTTCTGATGAAAATTTAGTCCTGCCCTAAAAGGTTATACACACTAGTTACGATCATTGTTTCTTCTGTTTTCCTGGGCATACCTTTTTGTTCTGAAAGGCTTCAGAAGCAGAGTAGACGAACTATTTGGGGCAAAATCTGACCAAACTTGAAAGTGAACCAAATCCCAGAAGATTTCTCCTTGAACTGTAAAAGGATACAGTTAACTTTTTTCCCAACTTACTTGTTTTCACACACCTCCAAAATTGCAGGTTGTATTTGGCACTGCAAGTGGGAGCATGGAAAACAATGGAAAAGTTTGTTCCTAGAGAATTTCCAGACCAGCTTTGCAGGCTCAGAGAGATGGACAGCTTGAATACCTATCAGACTGCAAGCAGGTTATCTGACCTAAACCAGCCCTTCCCTTATTTGTCTATCAGAAGCTCGACATCAAAGTAATCTCTACTTTCTCATACAATGGAAACTTTCAGAACACTTCTGAATGCATAGGG
>VZSZ01004239.1:57500-92500 GCA_013398815.1 Ibidorhyncha struthersii
AAGAAACCTCAAGAAGTAGATGCCATCTGCTTATTTTAGCTGTCAAGCCTTACTGATGCAGGATCACAGCCTTCAAATAAGCCTGCTCCTCTCCATCAGCTTGATAAGGAACCAAAGCTGAAGCCTTCCGACTGTTTTTTGAAGCACCCAAAATCAGGTGTCTAAGTTCAGCAGACTAAATCCCACCCCACAGCATTAAATCTGTGCGCAGTAAAGTTTTTTAAACATGTAGCCACAATAAAGTCGGTGAGCGTATTTATGAAAGCAGGATTGCAGAATCAGATCCTAATGACTTCTGCTATTCCCAAGAAGACTATTTCAAATAATAGTTGCCTAGCTCAGTAAAGTACCACAATCATGATTTTTCTTTTCTTGAGCAATATTTAGCAGTTACTTTCCCTTATATCTCTGCTATAAGCTTTTATTCCTTACCTACCTAACATTTCACACACACTGACTTTTGTTCTGTAGGATTCTAATTTCTTCTTTTCCAGCAGGGTTTTTATGTTATGTACTACCCTCTTCTGTCTTTACTGTCACTTTGTTATGACATAGATGCTTTTATAGGGTCAAGATAAACCCAAATCTGTTGCATATAGCAGAGCTTAACTGGTAGCTAATTTTCAATTGCAGTTGAGATGACAACAACTGATGTCAAGTATACAGATACAGACTCAGTTTGGGCTAAGAATGGGAGAGAACAGATGTGTGATGAAGGCAGTACCAGACAATATATTTCTCCTTTGTTAAACTAGGATAATCTATTTAATATATATATACATAGGAAGAGAACAGAAAGGAAAGTCTGGCATTTTCATCCATTTTTAATAGTAAATTATTCAGTGAAATAGGAGATTAGAGTGGGATTCTACAACTAAGAGAAGATAAAAAAAGAGTTATTCCATAATTGAAGAAGTTTTTGTCCCTGTAATGGATAATTATAGAATAACCCTCTTTTATAAGTGTTTAAAAGACATGAGAATGCTCTCAACTAAGTAGCTCTCAACTCTTACATCTTCTATAAGAGCCTGTGATTTGTCATAGGGAAAAAAAACCCTTGTATTTGATCTTCTTTTATTCAAATTTTTACACTTTATCCAAGATATTCAAATGCAGAAGGCCATTTCCATATGGGTGCAGATATCCACCCATTTAGATGTCAGTGGAGGACAAGGACATATATGGCCATATGGGTATGAAACCTCCAGCATTCAGCAGCACTGAAAATTAGGGTGTCCTATTTAGAGTTTTAAATATGGACTTGTGTGCTTAAAGTAGAAAGCTACTGTGAAAATACCAGCCACAGGACCATGAAAGCACAAGTCTTCTGAAAAAACATTCTTAAGAACAAGCACATTTGTCCATATTGTGTGGAATTATGTTTGCAGTGAAGTCTGGAGATTAACAAAAAAAAACCCAAAACACAAACTTTTTTTGCTTACCTTTTGAAAAATATATTTGAACATCCCTGAATATCAAACATTGGAATTTGTTAGTGCAATGCATATTTCTAACAAAGGATGGGAATAGGGAATGGATACAGTTTATTTGTAAATTAAATAAATATGTTTCCTCCATGCCCTTGAGAGCTAGCTGATTTATCAGTTAATAAAATAATCATACACCACAGACTTGTGCTTCCAATTTATTTTAAAAAGAAATAACATTGCATTTTTGACATATATGAATACAAATGTAACACTAGAGGAAACTTTGTGAGTAGCCCTGTGTATATATCACCAGCCCTGCATGAATTACCTTACTTGCTTTTTCTCTGCTATTTATGGGATGGATTCTGCATAAGCACTTATTTCTTCAACAATTCCTAACTTACGTGAATGACCCTATAAACCTCAATGTGACTACTGACTAGAAAGAAGACTATTTGTCTGAATAAAGAATGTAGAATGTGTCTCTAGCACGGGTGGAAAAAAAAACATTACATTCAGGAAATTAGTTTTAAATCTGCAACTAGACTTCACTAGTATTTACACCGAACAGCACAAGCTAAACTTAAAAGTAAACATATTTATTAAAAAAACTATGACTGAATCAACTATTTTTCTTGACTAAAAATGCTGATATGGATTTCAGCTCTGCAGAATTTGGACAAATAGAATTTGTGCTAGACAGATGCATTCACATGCATCTCAGAAGGGGAAGATTTTTTTTTGTTTTATTGAATTCTTTTTAAGTTTTTGGCCAGCAAACCATACCATGAAAAGCAAAAAGGAATGTTACCAAGTAGAGGTAAGCGGATGGCAGAGCCGGCGTGCCACATGGCAATTCAGCCTGGCAAGGGCTGTGAGAATGCTATGAGCATGGATCTGAAATCCTTCTGTGAATATGGGGCTCATTCCCGCAGCCCTTATGTGAATAACTGACTTCAGTGTTTCTGCTTGCGTCAGTAAGGAGCGGTTCCCTGAGCAGAGTGTGTCATTTCAGACCCTCGGTTTTTGTGTTTGATGGGAAGCTGGGCTTTTTAGCATTCCCATCCCCACCCCTCCCCCCTACCACTCTAATCATCTTCTCCTTTTTTGGACGTATGTCGCTCCCCCTCTGCTCTTTAAATTCCCTCTGCTCCCTCCTGTATATTAGCCTCAGCCCTACTTTGTTATTTTTGTTGCTTGCTTCATCCTCCCTCCATCACTACTTGAGATACTTCTCTCCCCTTTGCTAGTCTGTTCACTTCCTTGGGGACCCTTCACACTCCCCCACAACTGAGTAGCTTCTCATTTCCAATGGTATTTTAAAAACTCTAGGCTATATTCCCTTCTCTTGAGAGAAAAAATTAAAAAAAAAGAAAAGAAAAAAACACAAAGCAGAACCAAAAAACCCTCTCTTCTTCAGAAACTCCACTAGTTGAAACTCAGAGACTTTCAGCCAAATCCCTTTTCAAGGGGGCAGCAGAGATTGAGACCTACCAGGATGCCAGGGCACTCCACCCACTGAAGTTCATGGAGCCACAAGCGATTGCCAGAGGTCCTTGGGCTCTGCTGATCAAGCCCTTCTGTGAAGCAGGAAAACCTTCTCTCCCCCGCCACCAAGTGCAGCCCTCTGAAAATCAATGCAGTTGTTGGTGCAGCGTTCGCTCTGTGACCGCCAAACCAGCCTGAACTCGATGGGAGTCTCTCTATTGACTTCAGTAGATACTCAGAGGATCAGGTCTCTGGGGGAGATGTGTGCAGGTGCGAGGCGGGAGCTTTTGCTTTCTCATGTATATCTGTGGAATAAGTTATCAGGGAATCATGATACATAACACTGCTATTTCTCAGAATACATTCTGACAGTATTTTCTGCTAAAGCATGCAATTTTTCAATATAAATTGGGCCATTGTCCTTTAAATGAAGACAAACTTGGCGGTGGGTATCCCTTCTGAAAGTCGAGGACTTCTCTGCCCATCCTACTCTATATTTCTTTGAAGTGCCAAGCCAGACTTTCTGCTGAGAGCCTCCAACTGAGACTACTTAAGCTGTCAGTTGCACCGGTGTAAATCTGGAGTTAACCCCACTACAGTGTTCACAGAAGTTAGTCAAGGACAGGTCCTTCTCTCATCAAGTCATGTGCTGAGCTGCACCTGGGGACCACCAACGCGGGACAGCACAGATTCATACCCGGTAAATACTGACGTCAGGGAGAAATGCCCAAGGCAGGAGGACAATAAGTAAACAAAAAAGAGAAAGACAGTAAAGAATTAGACCAGAGAGGGTATAAAGGAAGGAATCAGAAACTGTGGAGTGATGGTGGTTTGACATTCTGGTGCATGCCTGAGGAACGGGGTGCAGAGGAGAGAACAGGTGGGACTGAACGCTCTCATGTCACCCTAAAAAACATTTCAGCAAAATAGCTCTGTTGTGTTTAAATTTGGAGTTTAATGAAATTATTTTCCCCCTTTTTAAAAAAAAAAAATCCATCTCAGTGTGTGATATTCTGTAATGTAAGAATATGTTGTTGTATTTAAGTTTTTTTTTTATCATTTTTCAGCATATGCCCATTTTATAATCACACTAAGACACTTTGGCCTAAACAGTTGTGCTGATTAATCTGCACCTCAGATGTGCTGGAAGCGTGAGGTGAAATGCACCCGAGGTGTGCATTAATCAGCCCTACCATACAGTCTGTCCTGTCTTAATTAAATTCCAAACCAAATAGTTTGGGGGAGAAGGTTAGGAGGGAACACTTTTTAAAGTGGGTTTTATATGAGCTGTCCACAGTGCATGGAAAAAAATACAAGATATATTTAGAACAATATTTTAATTTGCAATACTTTACTAGATTAGATGGAAAGAATGTAATGTTTAAAAAAGGAAAATGTGATTAAGAAGCTTAAGTGCACAGTATATTACATGAAAATTCTGATCATAAAGAAAGGTAATATCTACTCAAAATTATAATTTCTGTACTTTTGAAATCATCTCAGCAAGAATTATCTACCCATATCAAATTGTAGCACTTGTCAAAATCAACTGTAAAGCATCTCAAGTGCTCTTCTGAATCAACAAAACAGATGTATAGCGATGTGAGGTTGCACTGAAATGGAAATAAAAGTGAACTAGATGCCAGTCATTGCCCTTAATCTCTTGAACCCGGCACTTAACACAGAGGATACCACAGGTCTTTGGGACACTGTTTAGAAGGGGAAGAAATCAAGACTTGAATCTTAATAACATACGCAAAAACACTCTATAAAATTATTTCCTTTCTGCTTCAGTAGAATGTGTTATGCTCAGACATCACCTTGCCTTGTTCATAAACACGAGGCAATGTTTGAAACAGCGTCCTAGTTCAGCTTTAGAAAGGGAACATGAATGAATATGTGAAACTTACAGAATTTTTTTTTTAATTTTTAAAATAGCAATTAAATATGCTTAGTGATTCAAAAGTCACCGTCCCCCTCCTTTCAGAAAAAATGCAAAATAATGTTTATGGGATAACACCTGCAGCAGAATGAATACAATGAATATAACTTTAGTTAAGATTACAATATTGCTGATTTTTATGAGGGACTTAAAAGATGAAATATATCTGCAAGCATCAGCCATTAGAAAACAATGGCTCTAACCCCGTAGCCTAAGACATATGTTTGGAAGTGAGCTCCTCTGCAAATTTTCTAAAACCCACCCTCCCTGGAAACATGATGAAAATGACTGGGTTTTTTTTCCTTGGATTTGTGATGCTGCTGCCTTCCAGGAGTGTGATGCACAAAGGGAGACTGAGGGGAGCGCAGACCACAAAATGAATGATCATTTCCTTCACCTGTCCTGTGAAGGGGTTAAGCCTCTGAAGGGCAGGTGGAGGGATTTTTGTAGCCTGCTGAGGTACTGCAGAATACAATTTATCAACACTTTACTTGCTTCCCTGTTTTCAGTTACATTTAGACTTGAACAATTTTTAGTAACCGATACAATGCTGAAAATTACTGACTTCTCTGCTATATATAACAAAGCCATAGTAGCATAAGCTGTACGTAATTAGCCCATTTTCATCAACAGAGTTTCAGGGCAGATGGGGACTGATGACTGTGGAGCCCTTCTGACCCCATTCTGAGAGAAGGTCCAGATAGAGAGGAATCTCTCTCCAGGATGGACCAAGAGGCCCAAGCCCCAGTCGGGATGCCTGAGGATTAGACTCCTGGACTCAGGGCAACGTGCTGCTGTGGCTCAGGCCAGACAAAGCTGCCAACGTCACAAACAGTCCTTGATCTGGCTTTGCTGCCAAGACTTAGAGGCAATCATGTTCATTTGCCAGCTGAAGATAGCAACCGTCTACAAATACTTTAGTCTAATTGAAACATATTTTGGCAAAACTAATTCAGCCCTTCCTGGATTTCATCCGTCATTGATTCCTATACAAGATTTGCCCTCTTGTCTATACCATGCAGAAATAGCAGACTACCAGTTCTAGCTCTTAAGAAGGACACAAATAAGGGTGTTCAAGACCTTTAGAATTTGGCAGAATTTGTAGAGCTGCTGAGCAATGCTTGTCCCACAGGTTGTGTGCTACAGACAGAATTGATTCATGCAAGAGAGGAGACAAAGTGACATCTACTTTTAATTCAGTTACGACAACTGTCACTGATTTTTTTGATACAAGCTGGTTAACCTAAAGGGCAAGTCCTAAAGAAGAACAAAGGAGCTGAGCCCAAGGTCTTCAGTTCTAGTTTCCAATTCTGCCAGTGATTTACTCTATAACCCCAGGTAAGTCAGGTAACTTCTACATCTAGTGTTTTCTTAATGTTGTAAAGATTAAACACACTGAGGAATTTATCCAAATTTTCCAAATGTGGAAGTGATTTTGTTAGGTGCCAGAGGTCAGCAGGCTGTTATAAAATGAACAACAGAGAAGAGAGGAAAATTAAGGTTTCAGACAACATAAATATACAGAAAACTCAAGTAGGTTTCTGTTTGATTCAGCGTAAACCCCAGCCCAAGCAAGCAGGCATGATAGCAGCTGAGAAGTTATGCTGAAACAGAAGCAGGACAAAACGTTTCCTCTCACACTAAGGTTGAGTGGGCCCAGTCACAGCCTCACACACAGAGGAATGGTGTATCTGAATGGTCCTTCCGCTTCTGCTCTGTCTTCTGTCCTTTCACCAGCAGCACTGCAGCAGTGCTAGCTAAGAGAGAAAGCCTGACTTTCCTTCCCCTGTTTTCCTCTTGAAAGAGCAAGCTTTGGGGTGTTGGGGGTTTTGGTGTTTTGGTTTGTTTGGTGGGGTCCTTTTGTTGTTGTTTTATAAAAGAGGACATTCTGGGGATTTTTTTGCACAAAAGTAAAGAATTGAAGTTTTTTTTGTTGTTTTCTAATATTCTAGCAAGCACATCAATATTCAAAGCCCCAAGAGAAATATTTCAAGAGAGCTACATGGCTTTTACAAGATGAAGACCCAAGGTGTGTCCCAGGGGCAGCTCCAGGCACCCCGGTGTGCTGCAGTTTGGCATGGGCGGATGGCCCAGCTGGTGCCGACCGCTCTGCAGCAGGACTTAATGCACTGCATGATGCGCAGAATGCTTGCATCCTTGTCCGCAGGAACGGCCACTTCTCCCCTCTCACAAAAGTCCAGAGGAGGTCGCGCCGTAGTGGAAGAAGCCTGCCCGGAGCCATACGCAGCACGTAGCTGCACCACAGCGTCAGTAGCTCCCACCTCTGTGCCAGGCCACATATACAGTGAGACGAAAATGTGCCTCCAGCTTTCTGTTCTCTCCCGTGGAGGTGGCAGCAGGTCCCGACTGGCCACCAGCTTATGTCCAGGCTGTGGAGGAGGTGTTTGGTTGTACAGTGGACTACTTTACAGAGACTTCCATAGTGAATATTAATTCCACTAACTCCACAAGCTTTTGAGTCAGTTTTCAGCACATGTTTTATTCCGGGTGACATTCAGAATTCCTTCCCTGCACTGTATATGATGACACTTTGGTAAATGTATTATTCTTTTCACCTGGCCATGTTTCTTTTCCAAACCAAACACATAACAGAAATCATTTCAGCTTTCTAGATTACTGCCTGACAAAACTGCGGTGGCTGTGAAAGGCAAATCGACATTACAGCTGCTCTCTGTTTTGGATTTCTTGGTTGGGTTTTTTTCCTTTGGTTTGGATGCTCTCTGAAATACTGAGCAAAATTGCATTATCTGTTGCACCACAGTACATATATTGTTGTTCCCAAAGGTTTACTTATAACGTTCACAGCACCATTTATTTTTTTTCCTTTCCCCCCATTGTCATTTCTGTACAGATTTAATACAACAGAAACATGGCTTCCACTGGGAGCTACAGGTAGAGCAGTTCCAAAGTTCTCTATAATTGGTGTCTGCCATGGCTGCTCACAGTAAGTTATGTAAATCACAGCAAGGACTCGCAACCCCTAAAGGCATGAATATTTTTTCATTCAGTGCGGAGGATAACTACAAAATCTTAGTAATAGTCCCCTCCACATCAGGGATCTCCTTACCAGGCAAAGTCAAGGTCTAGAAACTGGCCATGTCAATTCTGCAATTTAAATCCTACTGTTAAAGACGGTTTGGTAGGTATTACAGTAGGTCAAGGCATTGTAGGCAATATTAATTTTTAGGATGCATTTTCCCTTCATAGCCCTTGCAAATCCACCTGCTTCTGTTTACATTCACTGTAGCAATTCCAGCAAACCACAGATCTGAATATTTATTTCTTTTTTTCTGTAACAACTCTTTAATTTAAAATGAAATGAGGGGCTGTCAGGGTTTCATTCTGAAAATGGAGGAATAATTCCATGGATTTTCTAGTGATGTATTTTAGTTAAAATCATGCCTTCCAAGTGACCAAATACAAGGCTACTATTAAATCTGTTTCCTTTAAAATAGTACTGTAATCGTGAGAATTTTTAGCCTAAATTCAGCACGTCCACTTCTGTCTTCTTATCATTTTTTATTTCTCCCACAAATCTCGCATTTATGGGCCATATACACCAGTTTATGCACTATCTATTAGGTAACTGAATGGATCCTTAAAACATAGTAATTGTCTACTTCTATTACCAGGAAAATAAGATTTCCTAAAATAAAATCCTTGTTCACATTTCCACCTTGATTAAAAAACATCCTGATGCCCTTTGGCAAAGCACATGTAAAAAAAAAAAAAAAAGAGGATAAATGTTTTTAAAAGCCAGTTAAATCTGATTCTTCTGCTGCAGTTACCAGCAAGAATTCTGACAAAGAAAAATCTCCTTTGGGCTTGACTTTGCATATAGCCCCCCCAGACTGAATCTTAATCTAATCTAATAACTTTTCTTATTTTACCTCCACCTCTTTTCATCTGCTTACTCAGGAAAGCTAAGCCCAGAATCTGCATCTGGTTTTCACTGAGCACCTGCTTTAATTTTTTATTTTATTTTATTTTTAAGAGTATTAAGTGAATGCATGCTACACACACACAATATAGTATTACATATGCACAAAAGCATACACACACATTCACTTTCAGGAACACACATGAGTTCTTCAAGGAAATTAGGTGTTTCTGAACAATGTGGTGTTAGGCGAGGCCGTGTACCTTAAGCCAGTTTTCCGATGCACCTCTTTTGCTTTGGGCTCTAACACCTGCACCGTGTTGCTTGCTGGTGCACACAGTGTAAGTAGGGATACAAGGACATGGATGAAGCATCCTATTCTGGGGCTGCCATCAGCTCACTCAGTTCCTCTCAAGGCTTCGAGGAAGCAGAAATACAGTAGACAGGCTCCCGGGAGGACCCCAGTGAGAAAATAAAGGTGGCTTAAAGCCTCTGCCTCTGAACGGCTCAGGACCTGCACAGTGCAACTCCAAGTGTACAGAAAAGTACCAGCCACTGATGCAGCCCAGGCTTAGTAAATTATTTTTCCATCAATTACAAAAGGCACCTACTCGGCCCTGTTTTTCATCCCTCTGCCAGCTAGACAGGTCAAAAAACAGAAAAGTTAGTGGCTGGTACGATCGGCTAGTAGCAATTCAGTGGTTCAGTGGTTCAAATGTCTCTGTTCTCTATCATCTCGGAGGTAAACTTGAGCTATAATCATCCACGTGTCATGCTCAGCTAAGCTGGCTATCGGCAGAAACAGCATGCAATTGAAATTTTGCCCAGCTTTAATGAGTGGACTGTGTCCTCATGGAATGAAAGATAACTGCTTCTGGCAGAGACAGGCAACTGCAGAAATCTCCTTCGTCTATGACATATGCTATAAAGTTTTTAGATTACAACTGTTACACAAAATGATGCAAATAAACCACATCTTCCCTTGAAAAATGTTGTCCAGAAAGACCAGCAAAATATATTCAGGCCATAATGGATGTGCGCAGCTCCTGACCTTCCTAGATTTTAGGTACTGCAAAAACTTACAATTTATTTGTTTCTTATTGATAAAACTTGTTTAAGGCTCCTGCAGTCTCTCAAATGGCCTAAAAAATATGAAATCTATGATTATTTTACTTTGGTTAGCCCAACCCAAGCTGTTCAAGTACAATTCCTGCTCTCCCTTGAGGCCCCTGAACTCCAAATGTGCATGGTCTGGAATACTCCCTCCCTACTGTAACATGAACCCCAAGGTAGAGCAAAGAGTACCTATTTTTTCCAAGCGATTCAAAACTCCTAATTGCAGGTTAAGTTTTGGCTAGTTAGGACAGAGTCCAAAAGCTTTCTGCAGGCTGAAGTAATTTTTGTCTGGAAAAAGTTATTGGGGAATGGGTGAAAAAAGAAATAAGCATTATAAAAATGTTGCATCACTCCGGGTTATGTCAGATGAGTTATGATAAGGAACACTGTGTCTGACATGAAGAACCACATCAAATTAAAAATAAAATAAAAACTAAAATGGGTTTGGTTGTGGGTTGGGCTTTCCCCCCCCCCCCCCCTCCCCAAACTCTGGTATGCTTAATTTCAGTTACTGGAACCGTGTTTTCTACCTTCTTTTTATGACCTTTTTTATAAAAGGTAGCTGGTACTCACAAAAAATTTTGGGACCATTCAAAACTTTTCACAGTTAATTAGTAATGCATGTAGCAAAACACCCGCCCTACCTCTGGGCCTTGGGGGTTGCCCTGGTTCACTTGTAACTGATTTATTTTTTAAGGTTGTCTGGCACATCTCCACCCCAGCTGCTTCCAAGAAATTTCAGCCCAGCGTCAGCTGGGAAAGATCAGCTTCACATGCTGACATACAGAGGCGGCCTTAGGAATATTGGGGCCTCCAGTGGGAGGCATCAATGGGAATCTTTGCTCTTTTTGCTGATCCAGGGATACAGTATCTGCCACCATACAGGAGTTTTTTTTAGAGTTTTCCTTGAAAGAACACTTACCTGATTGCTACACTATGTTTTTTTTTTGCTATGTTTTTCCTCAATCAGAAACAGAAGTGTTATCTTTACCAGATTTGCGGCTCATTATGTAGGGCTGAATGGTGGATTGTTTTTGCAGGCATCCAAAACCATTGGTAATGACTTACGAACCGCCAAAAAAACCCATACTATTTTATAGACTGCTTAAATTTTACAGAATACAAAAGAGGCTAGAGAATGATTCTGATATCTTTCCTTATGTCTGAATAATGGCTCACTCTGCAAGTCTGCTGCTGAAACTGATGGCCACAAATCCAACCCCTTTTCCTACAGATACATAGCTTTATTTTTTTGTGATTATTCAGAACTTCCCTGAAGAAAATTTTCTACTATGTTCTGTCCTTCATTTTTCTTCTGTTAGGTTGCAAATTGATTTTGTCACTAGACTTCTTCCTCGTGCTTCCACCTGGTGCCCTTCTGTCCATTTCCAAGAGCATCTGAACAAAGAACATCTTATAATTTACACAAAATACTGTTTTAAAAAGATTGTAATATCTATTTGAGCCCATTAGTAAAGAAAGAAAGCATCTCTAATTTTAACGTAGAGCACCTGATTCTACTTAAATTCAGACACAGTACACAAAGCCACTCACTGTAAGATATAGGCTGGCATTGAATTTTACCTCTGGGTTCACCTTTCCAAATTTGTGGAGGGAGCTGAATGTTTGAAAGATTTTCATCCGTTAGTCACGGGTTTGGTTTGATCCAAAGTTGAGAGGATCCAACAGGAAATTCCGTGGTTCTTTCATTTTTTCCAAACTTCAACAACCTTTTTCTTCACATACATAGTTTTGGAACAGCAATACGGAACTCATTTTTTTTTTCAGAAGTGGAGGCAATAATAAAAAAAGCAGAACTGCAACTTTTGCACGATGAAGAAAACTGGGTGTTGATAGAATATCAGACCTTTGATTAAAACAATACTCTTAGAAATTTTTTTTCTGCAGCTAGATAAGCTGAACAAGATCCCCACAGTTTAGCTATGCAACATTACTCAGTTTAACTGTTACTTTATGTTCGCGTGTGTTCAGATGCTTGTAGCGAGAGAACATCCCCAACCCGCAGAGAGACAGAGTGCATTTTGTTAGGATAGCAGACTTGTTATGTTCCATTCAGCTCAGCACCATTAAGCTTTTGGGTCTAGCATTTGCTGTCTGCTGCCAGGATTAATATCTTAGTATTTTCTTCCTAGTCTATGGTTACGTTTCAAGAATTAAATGATCATTCAGAAAGTTGGCTTCAGTTTATGAGCTGTTAAAGCTAAGAGAGATACAGTACGTCAAAATGAAAAGAAATAGTCAAAGTTATAATCATTAATGTTAACTTTGTCTTTAGAGTCTTTATCACTTGGCACATAATGTGCACTCATTCCTATTACAACAATTTCGCTCATATCTAAAAAGATGATTTTCTATGGAGGGCCCAGAGGATACCTTTGCATTGTTTTGTGCTGTGAGAGAAGGTGGACTGAGAACTCTGGAGACAGAAATCTTGCAACTACACCCCCAGGATGTCTGGCACTGACAGATAAAGTGAAATCGTCCCCACACTGCCCCATTAGCAGACCCCAGGATGATTTGGAGGCTGAGTGACAGCTCGGCTGTTGTGACCTTTCAATTTTTTTCCCTGTCATTAAAGACCATCAAGGAAGGAGATTGGTAGGATCAAATGAAATGCTGGTTGGGCCATATAGACACCCATTCTCTGGGAACATAGCAGGAGCCACTATCTCACTTCAAAATCCTAAAGAAACAGCTGATGAGGGCAGAAATTTCCAAGCAGCCTCAGGGTAGACCTGGCTAGCTGGGCCAATTGGAAAGGTCTTTCCCAAACATGACTTTTTCTTTGTAAAAATAATTCCTTACCCAGGAATCTTATATAAGAATTTCATTTGCCGTAATAATCTTTTCTGCATATCTTCAGAAAAACTCAAAACCATGTTTATTCTTCCTAAATTTAAAAAAAAAGCTGATAATTGTCTAATACTAATGCTAATAAGTGTCACTACCAGCATTGCCTCTTATTGTGCTGTCACTCCCCTTCTCCTTACATTACCTATAAATTATTTTTTTTATCATTTTAATTTTTATTCACCTAGTATTTGTCATACAGGTGCAAAGTTCAGGCAAATATAACAATCAGTTGAGAAATACTCACCAGACAAGTATTCATGCACTCTTGTATCACCTGACATATGGTGAACAAGCTGATGAATGACTCAGGATTTAAATGGTAATTACCATTCATCATTATAATAGACTTGCTAATTCATAAATTCTTGGTAAGCCAATTTTCTATAAAAAGGTTAATAATAAGAGTGGAAAAGAAAGAAAAAATAGCCCTAGTGTGATAAAAAATGTAAAAGCTAGAATATCTTCAGTGCACATATTCCTTCTAATGATTGAGTAGTTTTGCATCAAAGTGCTTATTGACGCAATACCACTTGCTGTACCAAGGCTGCGATGGACACAAGGGTAGATAGAAAATTCCAGGACCTAACTGCTCAAAGAGGAGGCTGAGGTGCATCAGACAAAGGAGCTAAGACAGTCACACACGGCAGAGGCAAGCAAGATCCCCCTCACTCATTTCCTAAGTCATGTTCTCAGAACTGCTCATGACATACAGGGTAGGGAAAGCTGTATGGGAATGTTCCTGGGACGCCTAAGTGGTGCTGTGAGAAACACACTAAGCCAGCGTCACATCTGATCTGAACTGGTCTTGCTGCCAATAGCCTCATTGACTACTCTACTACTATCAATTCCTCTGAGCAAAAGAAACACGAAGTTGTCTCTGCCTTGGTTAAAATAATAAAACAAAAAAAAAAAGAAAAAAAATATTTCCTCATTTTATGATCTTTCTCTGGAAGAGCACTGTGAGCATAATTTAAAAACCCTCTGGAAAACAGCAATGTAAACTAGAAAGAACACAGAGGCAAAGCTGAAATTCTATATATCCAGTGCTCAATATGGCACTTATTCCCCCATTAGATAGTGTACATAAGCGCACAAAACTGCAAATACTTGTTCCACCTCTAATCCTCATGTAGCCACATCTTTTTATCTTAAGAGGCCAATATAGGTAAGACCTATTGCCCTTGCCCCCTTGCCCCACCAAGGCATGTAGTTTCTCTGTCCACCTACATCCTCTTACTCCTTGCCTGACCACCACAGATGTAAAAGTTACCCGAAATTACATAGTGGAAGTACTTTTTCCTTCAGACTAAGAAGGCCAGGATTGGGAAAAGATGCATCAGTTTGCAAGGGACTGAAGGACAAGAGGAACAGAGAATAGTAGAAGTGATGCATGGAAACTCAGTGCCCTTTTCCCTCACCTCCCCATACTGTTGTTGTTGTGCAGGGGAAACTTAAGATATCCATGCTCAGGGCAATGGAGTAGTCAAGTTTAAGTTGAGTTTTTGAACATTTTAGCGTGCATTTGGAACCATGCAGGGAAACTTGCCCTTTCAATCTGTTGCATATTAGGTATCTGGGTGATTGGACAGATATTGGGTATTCAGGAATACAGCATTTGGAAGGGAAAAAAATCAACCCAAATCTATTGTGGACTACGTAACACCATATTTGGATTATGAACAATATTAAAATTTACTACAAAGTACTCTATGTTCAGAAATGTGGGTAATCTTACTGACTGCTTTCCTGCAAAACAAACTCTTCTAGCAACAGCATATGAAATTCCTGCCAAGCCAGGCTCTCTTTTGCACGCATTTTCTTTCCCTCTTTCTTTGTCTCTCTTGCATGCACACATTTTAAAATATAAGAACTGATTTGAATTTAAAAATGGATGTTAAAACCTGACCTATACCTCAAATTCAGGGGACTTATTTGAAACTAGCAGAAGTTTAAAGGTATGTTTAGAATTCCAGATTTTGGTCCAGACCCTTAACTATGGAAGCAAGGATGTAAAGCATTAAAATGTGCTCTGCATGGGGACTGGTTTTCAGAGTGTGTTTATATTTGGAACTTGGGATAATTTACAAAAACTTATTTCAGTTGCACTGATTATAACAATTAGGCATTGTGGAGATTATAAAAGACATAGTAGGAAAGTATCTATGCCTCTTTTCTTCTTATTTGCTTGACAGTATAGAATAGTATAAAGCAAAACTGAAAGCATATGATATAACCGCAAAAATAAAAAAGAAAAAATAGAGCCTAAATACAGAAGTAGGGCAATTAAGCCATCATTCAAAAGAGAATAAGTTCAGGCCTAATATTAAGATGTAACTACATTTCAAGCTATACTATCAAACTAAATGCAAAGTCCCAGATTACAGTGCATGTTTTTTTTTATTACAAAAATGGTCAAATTAATTTACAGTGGCAACAAAATAATTTTTACAATGGATTTCAGAAAGAGAATATATCAAGCCTGCATATATTTGCATGACTTTTGTTCTAATTTTGCATATGCTAAGCCAAAAGCTTAAAAAATGTAGTATGAAATGCCATGATTAACAAGTATTACTACATTTTTTGTTTTCCTGGTAATACAAAGCATAAAGAAAGGTCAACTTTTGGGTCAGCTGCAACAGGGAGTTAAATTGGAATAGAATGAATCAAAATGCTTTTGCTCAGCCAACTACATAATCAAAGGATAAAGATTCCACTAAACCGTTTAGTATCCAACTTCCTTAACTAACCTTTTTGTCATAAATCAAAATATTTCATTTTATAGTTAAAAGTTAGTTTTAGCATTAGGGATAAATAAAAAGGAAGAGAACAGCACAGATAGCCATGTGCTATATATACTAGCAAGGTCACACATCCAGAGAGTCCTATGACATCACAGTAAGCACAACAGTAAAGCTCTGGTCGATTGTGAAGTCACTGGCATGACACAGAGGTATCTGCACACTCACTTTGTTTGCACCATGCTTTTTGTACCTGGTTATTACAGAACCATAGAATCATTACGGCTGGAAGAGACCTGTAAGATCATCAAGTCCAACCCTACCAGGCACACTTCTAAACCAGGCGCCTGAGCACCATATCTAGATGGCTATTAAATACATCCAAAGATGGCAATTCAACCACTTCCCTAGGCAGCCAGTTCCAGTCTTTGATAAGCCTTTCAGTGTAGTTTTTCCTAATGTCTAACCTAAACCTCCCTTGGTGCAACTTGACGCCACTTCCTCTTGTCCTATCAGTTGTAACTTCTGAGAAGACACCAACGCCCACCTCGCTACAACCTCCTTTCGGGTAGTTGTAGAGAGTAATAAGGTCTCCCCTCAGCCTCTTTTTCTTCAGACTAAACAACCCCAAGTCCATCAGCCACTCCCCATACACCCTTCACCTCCTCCTTCACCACCACCACGCTCCTCTCAAGACCCTTCACCAGCTTCATTGCCTTTCTCTGGACCCTCTCCAGCACCTCAATATCTTTCTTATACTGCGGCACCCAAAATTGAACACAGTACTCAAGGTGCGGCCTCACCAGGGCCGAGTACAGTGGGAATTCTCTAGTCCTGCTGGCTACACTATTTCTGATACAGGCCAGGATGCCGTTGACCTTCTTGGCCACCTGGGCACACTGCTGGCTCATGTTCAGCTGGCTGTAAATCAACACCCCCAGGTATTCTTCTGCCAGGCAGCTTTCCAGCTACTCCTCCCCAAGCCTGTAGTGTTGCATGGGGTTGTTGTGACCCAAGTGCAAGACTCAGCACTTGGCCTTGTTGAAGCTCATACTATTGGCCTCAGCCCATCAATCCAGCCTCTCCAGGTCCCCCTGAAAAGCCCTCCTACCCTCAAGCAGATCAACAGTCTCACCTAACTTGGTGCCATCTGCAAACTTACTGAGAGTGCTCTCAATCTCCTCATCAAGATCATTAAGAAAGGTATTAAACAGGAGTGGCCCCTACACTGAGCCCTGTGGAACACCACTTGTGACCAGCCACCAACTGGATTTAACACCATTCACCACCACCCTCTGGGCCCAGCCATCCAGACAGTGTTTGATCCAGCAGAGTGTACGCTTGTCCAAGTCTTGGGTAGCCAATGTATGTATATATACACATATATATTATATGTAAAGTACTCTTTATGATCACTAGGAAGAATACCTCCCCTTGCTGATCTGTATTTTGATATCTTGGAAACCTCAGTTTATTGCAAATTTTCTGTTACTGAATGAGAGCATTATAGGGTTTTAGGCTTACATCACAGTTTCAGGGTTGAGCTGCTATTGCTGGACAGTGAGATATAGAAACGATGAATTGACATTAGTACATAGGCCCACGTGGTTGCCATTAGACGCTTGAAAACCTGCTTTAAAGTAACTCATTCACCAGCTTTACTCTTTTCAGGGTTAAATTCTAAAAGTGGCCAGATTTTTCCAGAGGTTGAACACTTGTAACTGTCATGAATTTACTGCTAAACATCAGTTACTGAAGTTGATGGAAGATGAATGTAAAGGTTTGGCCTCAAAGTCTGTGTTGCTCTTAAGGAAATTTTGAGAAATTAATAGGAAGTTGTGTGATCTTAGGAATATTTGAGGTTTTATATCACAGCTTTTCCTACGCTTTCAGTGTAGAATTGTATATTGCTTTTGATGGCTGCTTTTATTAACAGATGTATATTCTTCTTTGTAGTAGTGTTCTACGTCATAGAATCATAGAATCATAGAATAGTTTGGGTTGGAAGAGACCTTTAAAGGTCATCTAGTCCAACCTCCCCCGCAATGAACAGGGACATCTTCAACTAGATCAGGTTGGTCAGAGCCCCGTCCAACCCTGTCCAACTACTTACTGATATTTTGGAAGGAGATATTAGCTTAAGTATTTTTATCTGTAGAAATAGCTATTATTTGCTGCACAGTGGGCAAATCAGTGTTTTACCCTTTTTCACAACCTTCAGAAAATACTCTTATTATGCCACTGTATAAATCTGTAGTTATTTCACCTACAGTATGTGCAACCTTTCCCCCAAAAAGCTGAAATAGAATAAGAGAAGTTACACAGAAGGTGACGATGGTGACTGTAGGTATGGAAGAATTTCGTGTAAGAGAGATGGGCCAGAGTAGGAAAAGAAGGACTGCAGAGGGAGGAGGTACCCCATGTCATAAATGGCATGGTGAAAGGGAATACAAAACAGTTGATGACCATGATTTGTATCATAAGAAGTGAAGAGATCGAACAGAGATTTAAAAGACCAAAATAAATGCTCTTTTATTTAACACATAGTTAAATGAGGGAACTCATTACTACAGGGTATTGTGAAGGACAAAACACTAACAAACCCATAAAAAAGTCTAATAGATTCTTGACATAAAGAACCATGGGGTCTATTAACCATAGTGATGTACCTACTGCCTCCTGCTCAGGAAATCCCCCAACCATGAGTTGCAAGACAAAGAAAAGGTTCCAAAACTACTATCACTCCATCCGTTCCCTGCTCATGGACCTTTTTTCATAAGTCCCTGTCTAATTGTTTTCAGAGGCGAAATCCTGGATTGCATGGCTATTTATTCTGATGCATAGCAAATTTTAGGTTCTTATATAAAGCTAGATTTTTTTTTGCCAGAAAATAGAAGACTTTTCTATCAAGATAGGGTGTAGGACTTTGTAGTCAATGTCCCATAGGTAGCCAAACTAACCCTCTAGAGTCTCAGTATACTCCTACTACAGTAGAGATCAGTAAAGAATTCCTGTAATATTTGCCTTTTTTGCCCCATCTCATACTTTTTTCTAACCCAGCTCTGACCAGTACTTGCAGAGCCAGTGGACTACTACGTGATTAGAATGAATTTGCCTCACAGCAGATATTACCTAGAAATCAGTGATCTTAGCACCATACCCGAATAAGCATTCCATATATATACACATAGATACACACACACACACAAGGTTCCATTGAACCATACAAGTCAGTATCCCAAGATAACATGACGGGAGTTGAAACCAAAATATTCACCCAGGGTTTAGAGTTTTCCTTGCATAACATATAGCCTAGACATCATTTGTCCAAAAGTCCCATTTATGCTCAGACTGTTCCCATATAAAAGCCAAACTTTAATATTTGTCAAAAAGCATTCGTTGTGCTGTATATCTAATACAACATAGTCTATCTCATTGCACTCATTCTGGTAAGCTAAGCAGGGCTGCAGCGTAGGTCGGAGGGTTGGCCATTACTGGCCAGGCTGCTCACACGGTCTGTGGCCCACCACCACCCTCAGACAATGCAGGAGATTGTCTTTCAGGAGTGCCATGCGGGCACCCTGTTTTGAGAGGAAGAAGATTCAGGCACATGAACATGACACCCACTTTGCCTTCAGAGACCAAGAAAGGCCCATTATATATAACTACTCAGGCGCAGACTCTGACTACTGTAGAGAGGTATCATTCCGGTTGCTAAATTACTTGAAAAATATTTGTGTCTCTCTCGTTTTTGCAATGATGCATTGACACCATACAGATAACCTTGGGAAAATTTCTTGGTTTGTGTGGGCTGAATATCAGAGATGGTTTCTCCCAACTTTAACATCTGTTAGTCTCCGGTACTCCTAGCTGGCTGCTTTTTTACTGGCAGAGTCTTCTGGCTCCTTAAAGCATCATTGGCACCAGGGAAAGAGAGCCATGCGGAACATTTTTGGGCAGTGAAAGCATAT
Source organism: Ibidorhyncha struthersii (assembly GCA_013398815.1). NCBI lineage: Eukaryota > Metazoa > Chordata > Aves > Charadriiformes > Charadriidae > Ibidorhyncha > Ibidorhyncha struthersii. Next base: position 76,964 of record VZSZ01004239.1, read on the forward strand.
GGTGTGGTGCAAGCTGCAGAATACAGTACTGGTGTTCTTTCTGATGTTGGTCTTTTAGTCGGATGTGGCTGTTTAACGCTGATGTGTACATTTCTTGGAGAACCGCGATGAAGCCTTTTCCAAAAACTGCCGGCCCCACACCTTGCTCAATCCACTGTACTTTTGGCTTTGAGATATTTGGGTTAAATATGCATGTTCTTTCATTTTAATAAGGAACCTAGGGGAGATCTAAACTGTCTCTGGCTGCAAACAAGCAACCATTTTCAGGCACACCTTGATGCTTTCTGAGATAGAAGTCTTCCTGTGGGGTTTTCTTCTTGCTCAAGGTCAGATAACTTTCACAGTACTCACACCATCTACAAGATTTACTACCGGTTATAAAAGTAACTGTGAAATATAGGCTTATTCTTGATGCCTGGAAGTGGGCTTGGTGTTGTAACTGGTCTATAAATAATAAAAGTAAATATCCATGCATGAATACTTTGAGGCGTAATGCATGTACTAAACACACAGTATATGTACCATCAAGTATTTCAGAAATATCTAATATGTTCTGAAATATATATTCTGCTTTTTTCCTTCACCCCATAAATTGAGCAAATGTCTCTGGAGCCATGTGTCTGCACTCAGGGTTTAGTCATGTGCTACCAAATCATCTGCATGGGGAAACACAAAGGCATCCATTGCATAAGCCACCTGCTCTGTGGATCTATAGCCACGGACAACAGCATTTGTGGCTGGTCTACCATTACCTTCTTGTCCCTCCTGTTCCCTCCCATGCAGATTTGTGAGGGACTAACACAGGCTCCTCAAGCTTATTTAACATGTCAGCAAGGAAAGTTGAGCCTTCATGGAAAAGGAAGAGGGAACAAACCACACTGAGTAAAATGTTGGCCAAGTTTAGGTTTCCCATGGATTAAAGAAGGAACAGCCAAGTTAACCAAAGCTGTCAATGCAGCTCATGATGAGAAAGGATGCAGATGAAGGGAATGAACCCCAAATGACAGCTGGGTTCCCTTTTGTCTTTCAGCACCAGGGTTCAGAGAAATGCTAGATGCACATGAAGATTTCAGGAGAAAAGACATTTTGGAGACATGCTTGTCTTGGAAGGTTGTGGATGTCATTTTGGTTAGAAAATTACACAGACATGAACTCACTTTAATACAGAAACATTCTTACTACATTTTGTCTTTTTCTGTGGTGATCTCAAGTACACAATGGTTATTCCCTTGTGGTGTAAATCTGTAATGTATATTACCTGGGTTTGGCTCACAAAAATTCTTCAGCAAATATTTCATCCAATTCCTGCACTGTTTGTCTTGGTTTTGAGAATTGGGTTCGTAGTCCACATTGAATGACCAACCTTGTGCTGTGTTCAGCCACAGGTAAAGAGAAATTTCAAGGCAGGACTTAAACAGAAAAGCAGTTCTTTGAGGAGTAGCTACACATTTCTGCATATTTTTGCAGGAAGGTCCCTTTTCAACCGAAATAGAACAGATATCTGATGCTGTCTGGTTGAATATTCATGCAGATCTCAGAGATCTATATACAGACCTATGTTCTGCAAGGGCATCAACCTTAGTTTGGAGTCTTCAGCCTTGTTCTCAAGAGTGCTGATTGTGCTTAGTACCCATTCCTGAGAAATAGAATTGCTGTGTTCTCCTCCTGAAAAAGGACACCTCTTTGTGCTCCTGACAGCATGGTCAACCTGAAGGGAGAAGGACCTCCTAACTCTTTAGAGAAGACACACTGTGTAAAACTTTATTTATACTGTCTTCAAAGAACCAATCTGAGCCAAATTCTCCAGCACTTCTTCAGGTGATTCATCATGTTTGACTCTCATGACATCTAGAGTGTCAAAACTCCTATTCAGTCCAACAAAGTCAGTTCCACTCTGTCCTGTGAACCTTGAGTGCTTCTCTCTGTCTTCTTGGAACATAAGGAACTGTACCTAGTGATATACAATGGTTTGTTTCTGAAAGCCTGTCCAAACAGTCATTGCAACACGGTCATTGTAATCATAGCAGCTGATAGTTGTTAATTATGAGCCATGGGTTCAATGAAGACTAAGCTTGAGGGATGTGTGCATGATGGTCTATGTTAGTGCAGATACTGCTGTACTTATGTTGCAGTTCCAGTGATGATTTTTTTTTTTAATCAACTGAAAGTCTTCCCACAAAAAGATGCATGGGACCACTGACAAGACAGTTAAATCTTCACTAGCAGATTTATTGAAAAGCAAAAAAACATTTCATAAATTCTGGAAAAGTAAATGTAATCTAATAATATTTCTCAGTTTTCTTCAACCTTGCTCCCCAAGATCTCCAAACGCTTTGCAGATATGATTTCAGTGTCACTTTATCTCTGGTTCATCATCTGATGGAAGGGGAATAAACAGTTGAGCAAGTATGCCTTCTCTTCTGAAGCACAGAGCACCTGTAACACAAAGAGATGAGAGCTATAAAACTTCAGTGCCTTTGAAGATAAGCCTGTTCTTAGGTGATATGACTAATATAATCAAGGCCAGTTAAGTATGTAAGCATGTGTTTAAATTTAAGCTCTGAATATCTGCAATAACCCAGATTCTCAAGGTATTATAGCATCTAACTCCTGTTGCAGGCAAGGCAGCTCAGCTTGTGGAAACCTGCCATTGTCCGGAATACCAGGATTCCCCAGGTCTTCGAGATAAGCACAGCCTCAGGCATCTCCTTTTGACTTATTAGCTGGACCAAGCTGTTTACTAGCTAGGATAGTAGGTGGCAGTCTCATTTGCAGTAGGCCACACCGTATATGTGATCCATGGCCAGATAATGCCTCAGAATTTGTCAAACAATTGTCAGCAACTCAAGACAGCAGCTGCAAGATCACAACTGCTCACAATAGTCCTGAACCATCAGCAGAAAATGTGGATTATACATGGAAGGTGACGGAGGACAAGTTTCTTTACATGTTGTTCCACAACACCACAAAGTTTTTTGTGTCTCCTCTTCCCCTTCAGAGAGTGGTAAACTGGGTCACAAGCAAGGAAAGCTTCTGGAGCTCCCCAACATAAAATATACAGAAACACCCAGAAGTCTGCAATGTTATTTTAGAGACTGGAAATAATCTTCCTGTGATGGCGCAGGTACGGGAATAAAATGTTCTGTTTATATTTTACGTTGCTGTATATTTTGAGAGAGATTTGTGGTCACCCTCAAAGGGGGAATTTCTCTTATGAGTTAGGCCTGAATGATTTTACTTAAAATTAATAAATAAGAAATGAAAGAGGAGCTTGTTTCTCCAAAATCCAAGTTGTAAAATATATTTGTGGAGGGTTTTTTTTATTTTGTTTATTGCTCTTTTGGTATCTTATGTTCTTAGATGACTACAAGGATTTAAACAGAATTTCTAGTTTTGGTTCAATAAGATTTTAAAGAAGAGCTTTAGCAATCACAGTGCCAATTCAAACTTACTTCCTACTAAAGAGCAAACCCAAGGAATGCTTAACTTTTCTGGTTTAAATTCTTCATTAAAAAGTAAAAGTTTAAATTGGCAGGAAAACTGCTGTTTAAGCTGCTAGTACACCAACATCAGAGAAAGCTGAGTTTTAGCCCTTGGTATTCTGCCAGGAACTGTACTGCATATAATCAAGATAAAGACAGAAATAAAGAAAAAGAAAGATGTGGTGAGATAAGTTTTATTTAGCCTTTGTTGCTCTGATGGATTTAATGTAAATAAATTTGTTAAGCATCTCCTGAGGCCATAACCAAGAGACTTTCAAAATCTGTCGATATTGCACTAGGCAACAAGTCCAAGAAATGGTGACATATAACTGCAAAGCACAGTCTTGTTTGGTCATATGATTGGCATACATTTCTGAAGAAATAGCCCTTATAGCTTACTTAAAGCTCTGCTTATGAGTAATAGGCCTTTTTGCTCATGAGTGAAATAATTATGTACAGTATTACACCACTTAGCTCTCTTAAAAGTTATAGCATCAGGGTTCTGATGTTGTACTTTGGCATTTCAACTGTAAGAACTTAGTTTTCACATTTAATATCTCAGCCACTCTGGATCCTATCCACCTAAAACTTGGCAGGGAGGTTTGTCTGCCCAGATGTTTTTTTTTAATAGTTTAAAATTAGTTAGGCCTTTTCTAGCTGCAGAATAGCCAAGAATTAGTTTGGAGCTAGTTATAGATTATTTAATTGTCTGTAATTATAAAATTATTCTGTTAAAAAAAAAAAAGGACAATCTGCTACTTGTCACCAATTTTTGTAGACTGCTGCACTTTGGATTTTGAAGCAAAAAAAAGTTTTAAAACACCCCAAAGACAAACAACAAAAATCAAATATTGGGCCCTGGGGCAAGTGAATTCTCCAGCAGACTTTACCAATTCCACTTTACCTAGGCAACCAGAGTGGTCAAAAGAAAACACTTAACAGAAGTTTAAAACTGACGTTCTACTCTTGCACCACAACGTGTCAGTCTTGCTTTTTGTTGTGCACACGTAGGTGACATCTGTGAGGAGGGACAACAGCTCCTAAACTGATGTGGCCAGTGAGCCACTATCAACCATCACAATTTCTCATGAGTCAGTGTGCACTCTCATCAACAAGCTTTTAAATAAAGACCCTGTATAAACCACCTGACTCTGGGGACCTAATATGTTGGCTTCGTAGTCCAGCACTATACTTCAAACCAGAGCCTGGGAGTCAAGAGCAAGTTTTGCTGCAGACCTCAAGACGGCAATGCAAAAAATTATCTCTAACGTCAGATGTTCCTGTGCCTGAATAATCAGAACGGGCCAACCTGAAATATTTTAGATGATCACCAGTCCCTGGAGAGTCCAATAATTTGCCAGCAGACTTAAAAAAAGGTCGTCTTCTTTGTTATTCGTCAGGTAAATCCTGCAGATTTAGAACATAGGCTTTTTTTAATAGAGACAATAAAGGAGAGGTTCCTAATCCAACTGAAGCCTACAATAGTACTTACAGTCGGAGGTGGGCACATCACTGATTCTTTGATTCACTGTCTGAACTGAAAAATTGAGAGAAAATGTATTACTTTGATCCAAAACTGAAACAATGTAAGCTTCATTGGCTTCTGCAGGTTTAAAAATCATACAAAATTCAATCTACACCATAAAATATTCAGTTTTGTTTAGAGGATTTTTGAAGTTTGCTTTATTAAACAAAAGCATATTTCATTTCGAAATGTCATTTCAAAATGAACAAATCAAAACACTGCAATTAGAACATGTTTAAGCAAATGTTTTGACTGGAAAAATTCTTTTTTTTCACCCTCCAATCAAACAGTAGAAATCCAACATGATTTTCACAAGTTCTTTTCATTAACTCATATCAACATTATTCTATGGTTTAAAAATATTAAAAATAAAACATAATTTATTCCTGCTTTCATGAATTTCCAGACTTTTCCATTTTTCTTTTTCAGGGTCAGGTACTAGCAAAGAGCACCTTTTTAAAGAGTCCATTACACTGTTAATTCACTGTTCCAAGTGTCAAATGTATAAAAATATTCTCCCTTTACATATGTTCATACTGTTTAAAAATATATGCCCTTTTTCTTTTTCTTTCTTCTACTGTTCTTTGCTCTGAGGTGCTTATGTTAAAAAACATTTAATTGGAAGAAAATAAGTTGAATGATCTGTCCATCGGTTTGTCATAAGGCTTCTTACTAAAGGGTCATGTTTCTTATTAGTTAAAAAAAATATGCATTTGTCATCAGGCAGAGGTAGTCCTCTGGGCTGTCACCATGGTGTTACCATGTTGCTGTTGCAGCTTTCCACATGAACAGAATTAAAGCCAATACTGAAGTCTTACACCCAAGACAGCCCTACTTCAGTAATATCGATGTCATCATCTCTTTCCATGTGCACAACGCCTAAGCAATGTACTTAGTAACAACACTGCAGACTTCAGTGTTGGAGTCCCTCTTACTTTCCTATCTTGGATTTAAAAGCCTTCTATTAGGAAAAGAAGATCCCAACTGGAATGAGATTATAATGCAATCATCCAGTTCAGAACATTATGCCATGATTTTAGCAGCGTGCTAGAAACTCCCTCTGCTCCCGGGCTTAATGAAATTTGAACTTATTATATGGTTCAGCACAGTTTTTGGAAGACAACCAATAAGCATGGGAGGTTTGCAGTTGAGACAAGGGGCTTGTTTGCCAGAATTTGACTCTCTCGAGGAAAGCTAGCTGCAGGGCCAGATCTTTTCTTTTCATTGGATATAAAACAGCTATGCTCATAGCAGTATTTGCTGGTGATGGCAGCCTGTGATAGAGCTATATCTTTCCAGCAATACTTTAACCAGAGAATATCCAGTAATGACTGCAGCTGTATACCCACTCAGTGCTTTGCCACTATATAATGCAGTATTCAAGAAGGGGCACTTGACTGCAGCAGTGCATTTAAATGTGGAAATCCACCTATTGAGTAAAAATCGCATACTGCACCTTTCTAGGTGTTACTTTGTGCGAAATTATAATATGAAGATATCCTGGGATGAAAAAAGAAAAGATGTGTACCTGCACACAACTGCTTGTTCTATTTTTCAGGCTAACAGCTTAGCTGTAACATTTGTGCATTAGCTAAATAACATCTCAAGGGGAGCTGGAGATAGAACCTTGATGTCTCCTGATTGTACGTGTGTGAGTTTGTGCTCTCAAAGGATGGTCCTTAAAAAACTCCCTGCTGGAAGCTATTGTGCATATTGTAAAAGGACCGTTGCTAAGTGCCAATTGAGCTAGTACTGTATACTTGCCATTTTAAAAGAAGATTTCATACCACTTGATTATGTTAAATAGAAATGTTTGAAATTTAAACTGAATTACATCAAAATGGCACAGTAGTTATATGTCTAAAGAGCTGCTGCTACTCTCTCTCATAACTAATGTCAATCCCTTCTGGTAGACGGTTTTATGTGAAACTGTGACAGAGTATATTACATGCAAAGTTTAGAAAGCCCTGATGTAAAGAAGTTATAAATAAATACTACTGTAAAACCAGACTTGTGTTTGTATTAACAAGCAAGAGCTCCTTTAAAGTACTGTCCTTAGTCAAAAAGGGATACCATTTTTTAAGGTCAGAACTTCATGTTCAGCATTTAGGCTGCACTAAGGTGTTAGAGGTTTTTCTGTGGAGATGATGACTACTTAGGGGAACTCAGTGAACTCCAGTGATACAATCTAGAGAATATATTTAGTAGAAATAATGCAGAAATTACCTCAAGATCAAACTACCAAGAACAAAAAGAAATCATGATGTTAACAATAGCTAGTCAGCATCAGAGTCTGACTGGAACCAGAAATGCAAGATCGTTATCAGGTAGATGGGGGAGAAGTGGTGAATGATAAAGCACAAACAGTTGGAAATTTTATTAAAAAAAAAGAAAAAGAAAAAGAAAAAGAAAAAGAAAAAGAAAAAGAAAAAGAAAAATACATGGGCGCCTACTCTACATGTACAAATCTGGTATTTTTATGATCAGTAGCTGATGAAATTACATGCAGAGATGGGCAAAAATAATAAATTAAAAAAGCTACTTCAGGATTTATGAATTTGAGAGAAATTTGATAAGTAGTTCTGGGGGACGAAACAAAGGAAAAACTCAGATACACTAAAACTAATTTTACTATTCTTCTAAGTTTTCATTTTGATTTTTTTAGTTTTTTTCTAAAAGACAAAATTCAGGTAAATTAAATACTACTTTTTTTATATCAATAATTATCAGACAAATCTAAGGGGAAGGGATTGCCTGGGTTTTTTTCAAGGACTTTATATTTCCTTTAGTCTGGAAATTCTAAAATGCAATTTTTCATTTAGGAAGTGAAGAGAAAAATAAATCATATAAACAGCTGAAATAACACTGCAGGGGCACCAAATATGTTGTTACCCATTCTAGAATACAATTTTATTTTACACGGGGATGAAATGCTCAGTTGACCACCCCCCCACCCACCCCCATCTTAGTCAATCTGATTTTACCCTTGGAAGGCAACAGATAATTTCCCTAACAAAAGAGGAATGGCACTTTCATGCATATTCAGTCAGCCTCTTGTGATGTCACCGGAACAAGATGGTTAATGGGCTGTGCTGGAAATCATAACCTGTGGAAGGTCCTCATATGGTTAGCAGGTTGCGCACCATAGTCAACAAAATGTTGCACCTTATACAGTTTCCTTCTAGAACCTTTTTCAGCTTCCTAGAGGCCAGGCTGTATGTTTTTGACATATCTCTTCATCTGATGTTTATGCTCCTGATCTCGAGCTTGGTTTCCAGTGATGGTACCTGACCTCCTGGCACGTTCTAAGATAGGGTCAAGACCTCAGGCTGCCTATTCTGTTACAAAATTAAAATCTACTGTTCTTCACGACAACTGAAGGTCAGCTCCTTTTAGAATGTACTGCAATGGTATTCTTCATTTTTATTTATTATCTACAGGCTCAACGCCCTCAAGACTTCACTGTTAGTACCCTTCTGTGGTTTTAGTCTGAAACGCAACTTGAACTTTATCACTTATTTGGCTCCTGTTAAAGCACAAAAATATGTACTTTGAGTTAAATGTCGCTTTTGACTGGAATCTGGTGAGGGCAGCTCACTCATGGGATGAAGAAGGAAGCGGTGGCAAGTTTCTGTGGTGCTAGCACTGGAGCTAGTATTGTACTGGTGACACCACAGGCCCGGTTGCAATAACTCGTTTCCTTAAGCTCCCCTTAACACATACCCCTAAACTCCTGGTATCTTGTTTTGTAGCAGGATCCTTCTTCAAGCTCCCACTGTAACTATCATACTGAAGCTCTCAAATGACCTCTTGCACAAATGACAAATGCCAAGAGAAAGCACAAAGGGATCATGTGAAGCATTAATCCTGTCCTGGATGCAATGAACAACACCTGGCACAAGAAGTGACATCCCAGGTTCAGACCATTGCCCGCCTTCTGTTTTTGTTTGTTTGGTTGGTTGGTTTTGTGTTTTGAGGGTTTTTTGTTTTTGGGTTTTTTTTTTTGTTAAGAGAAGCAATTTTACCATACCAGGAACAAATCTAAATATGCAAGGTCTAGCTTTTTATAGTTTTACTCTTGTTTTCTGATAGTTTAGCAAGTATTCAAGAAATTATTACTATCTTTGCTATTCTCTGGGTCATTCCTAGGATGTTCTATTTGTTTCTTCTTTTCTGTAGTTTACTTATTTAGTTCGTTTCTGTTTCCAATCCAATTGACAATGTTGCTGATCTAATAAGTAAGCAAACTTTTCATTCACTACAAGTTCAGGTCCTTCAGTTTTAAACTCCTTCAAAACTTTTTATATTCCATTTTTTAAACCATTTGGTTTTGAATGTCTGATCCCTAGTTGCTTTTTGTTTGATTTTATTTTAAACTGAACAAGAAAAAAAATAACTTCCTGCAGTTTTCATTCTCATGTTACTATGAGTTAAAAAAGAGTGCTCATTATGGTTATATTTGTGTCCAGGAAAAATCAACTGTAATATATTTACTAGTCATGTTAGAAAAGCACAGTTACGCAATTATGACTGCAAAAAAAAGCTCTTCCAGGGATAGAGCTATATATGTCCCCAAAACTAAAGCCCTTGACTAAAAGGGTTTGCAAACTACTAAGTCTTACCTTACACTACCACAACTTCCTTTGCACCTGTATTAATGTTTACAGTATAAATGCTGTATCTATTATAGTTAAAAAGTATATAGTGTGTAAGTATGGACTCATGAATCATCATATAAGTGAATGAGAGAGTGCTAGAAACTGAGGATTATGTAGTACATGTGATGAACCTTCTATTACAACACTCATTTGTTCACTGAAATATTTTAAAATGTGTAGATTTAAAATAATAAAGAAAATCTTTTTTTTTACATTTTGCTTTGAATTTTTATGCTGAATTTTATTGAAACATACTTTTTAAAATCAGTCATTTTAGTATCCATTTTTATCAAATTATAATCTTTTACCACTTAATAATAGAGAAGCAGAAGCTTTTTAAGCACATAACAACTGTGACAATTTGATGGAATTCAGTTTGAGTAATAATTTTATCAAATAATATATTTCTTTTTAAAAATACCATTTATTAAAACATTATCCACAATTTAGGCAGAATGGTAAAGCAAATGTCATTTTTAAACACATGACCCACCTTTGCTGAAAGCGCAGCACAATCACAACATGTTATAGTAAGCGTTGGCATGCTTTGGAACACAGGATGACTCTATCAATAGATTATTAAGCTTACAGATGAGAGCCCAGCATTTCTGAGTTAAATACTACTTACTTCTGCCTGTGCATTTCCATTGACTTTAATGAGTTTTCATGGGTTTAACTGAAGACAGGATGTGATTCTCAGCACCTGGTGCGTAAGGACATACTTGTCTGACATAGACTAAAGCATTTGTAGGCTTCCAAAAAGCAAATTTTGCTGCCTTTGAACATCTTCAGGTCTGGTGCCCCAGGGAAAGTGAAGTCCTGGGTACAGTTTCTGGCAGGCACTAACATAAAAGCAACCTCAACATGGATACTTCTAGGGAAGATCAGGGCAAATAATCAGAGGCATTCCTTTGGCCATCACAAATCTTCAGGTGAAGGATGGAAATAGAATTCCTTAATCTGAAGCTGTTCTGTGGAAATGAGACCCAGTCAGAAGATGGAAGACATACTGAAATACAGTAAACCACCAAGTATAATAAGTAGCAGGGACTGAAAGCAAAGGTAAAGGTCTACGTATATAATTTCAGAAATGGAAACTGTTACTCTCAGTGAGAGAGCCGGAAATATTTCTTCTCACACTTCAGCTCACCCACAAAACTCCCAAGAAGAGTTTCTTCCAAGACTCCTGGACTGTCTTGGTCAAGAATCAGGCTTATGACATTTCTTCTTTTGCAGCTAATTTGACCTCTGCAAAAGATTTTAAATTTTGTTCTAAAGATTAAGACATTTACCTGGGAGGAGGATGAGCTGCATCCTCCATCTGCAGAAGTCTAGAAAACTGACTAGTTCAGACTGTAGACTCAGCTAAGCAGGCAACCACCTACACCTGCCGATGGTCTAGCTACCCCTTAGAGTGTATGGAGTGAACGGAATACTGAACAACCGCAAATTTCTGGTCTTCACAAAATTCTACTGTCTCAGGGGCCTGCCAGATTTCACTGCAGGCAACTTTAATTCCTGAAAATGGTAGAAGCAAAGCCATTTGCTGAGTAGTTTTCTGATGTGTTAATGAGAAGGGAAAACAAAAAAAAACAATGCAGCATGAGGCTGCTGCAAGGGAGGGACAACTGTCTTGCCAGCAGCAGGAGGGAAAGAAGGAAAAGTAGGAAGAGAGGAGAGAGAGCACTCCCTTCCTTTCAGCAGCAGCGTGCCAGTAGCTCAGCTAAGCTACCATCAGCCTCTGGTTTTAGAGGTCTCAACACTACCTTGCCTCTATTTTTAAGATGTTTATTAATAGAAGAACTCATATAAGGCCCCTTTCATTTGTTCAGGGAACACTGTAAACACAATAAGTCTCCTGCTTCAGATGAAAGTCAGTTCTCCGCACCAACAGACTTACTCGGTATCTACTTGGGTTAGTACGCCTGCCATTGGAACAAGTCCATTTCTTGCTAGGGTGAGATTAAGGCTTTTCATATAGAAGTGCTGACTTGTCAGAAAGTGACAGAAAATAATCTTCTTAAACAATTATTATTTTACTGTCAAGGAATTCTGCAGTTTACTTAATCATAAAGGAAGGACACATACAAGTTTAAAATATTTTGCATTTTTAACTATCTTTAACTGTAAAACTTAGGGCAGGCTTTCAGACGGTAAATTCCTGCTTCAGATAAAAAATTGTCTTCCATTAAGATAGAACTTATGTTTAGCTAGGTCTCCTAGTTTCTGTTACAAAGTTTATATAAACCTTTTACATTCAGCGTCTTACCTGACCAGCATGGATAGTCCTGCATGTAAGAGAAACACACACATTATCAGGTTACCTTGAAGAATTTCAACTTTTCTAAGACTTGAGATGAATTCCTGCATTTTGTTTACCTCTAAAAGATATGTTCCATGACTGTGTTATCATTGTTCCACATACCTCTCCTGAACAATTTTCCTATAAGAATTTTGCTCTAGATGCCCTTAATATTTCACAAGTGTTCCATAAAATACTGCTGTCTTTTTAGAATTTACCGTGTTCGTTTCCTGCCTGTAACTGCAGACAGAATATAATTCTTTTAGTGGTCTGTATGAATATTCATAAGTGACAAGTACTCTGAGTTCTAAAATACTGGATTGGGAGGTTTTGCAATTGTTAGATCAGGGCTTCTCACAGTTGTACCCTGGGATTAAAATGTCTTTATTTCAGTGCAATAACAGAGGAAGAACACAAGATTACAATAGGTTTTAACAAGAAGGAGATAACTTTGCATTATTTTTCATTCTTCTTTCATTCTCTGTCACGAGGATGGAGTCATGCTGTGACATTCTTTTCTAGGTATTGGAACATGAGAATGATATACTCGACTTTGAATGTCTCGAGTTTTGTAATGTATAATAGTTGAGTTTTACTTCTTTCACCCCAGTATTTTGCATTTTGATAGGCAAGTGCCACTTCACCGCTAAGGCCCTTCTGCTGACCTTTAACACAGCGGGTAGCTTTAGCAGTGCAATTATCAGGAAGGGTTGTGGTGTCCTGGAGGAAGTCAGCATGTGCACGTGTATAAACTGGGATATCAAGGAAGTAAAAAGCAGAGGAGCACATACCAGGCAAGTGAAGTCATTTGATCATGACAACCCAGTCAAGCCAAAGTCAGATTGATGGTTATGTCAGAAATTCTTGCTTAGCCTCCTTTATACATTTGAGTGAAAACATAAGAGAGTACAGACTAATGTGACCCCATTTTACTTTTTCTTAAACTACTGTGGTTTCCAGCTCAAAAAGTTCTGCCTATCAGCTGGGTAACAGGAACTTAACATGCAGGATTCTAATTTACCCACTTGATATATATTGTTTATAAGTTTGAACTCTGGTTTCCAGTTTCATCACTGCCGCTGCTCCTTACACAGTTCTAAGGTCATTGTTTCCAATTGTGGGTGTCTAAAGCTATAAGCATTAATATGTTTCAGGTTGTTCATCCTTTATATACAGAACTAGCTTGTATGACAAAGAAATCCAGGATTTGGCCTTCAAAAAGTAGAGGACACCAATAATATAAGTTTCAGTGTGCCATTATTGTAACATGATCAGCAAAGAACAATCAGTGTACACTGCTATAAGTACAACTAAAAGAGAACCCACTCATGAAAGGTAAAGAAAAACAGACATAAATGTTCCACCTACTGTAGCTTTTGCTATTGTACTTGTAGTTACCACTACTGGTGCTGAGGAACTGCTCTCATTTTTGCTTGAACTGAAAATGTTTTCATGACAGAAGCATTTGTGCTATGTGTTACTTTTGCCCTTACAAATATAATTAAAGAAGTTTGGAGGGGTTTTAGTTTCTTTTAATGAGTAGCACCCTTTAGAAGCCCACTTGATACACCCTCTTTGCTCTTTCTTTCCTTACAGTCACTGTTTCTCTTTCCTTCACTTGGTGGTTGTTGTTGTCATACAGTTTGCCTTCCCAGGCTCCATCCCCCCTCCATCTTCTTCCTTTTCTCCCTCCAAACAAAACAAAACAAAACAAAGCTCTGTTCATTATTTTTTCTTCCCGAGACAAGTTCATGTTTTTTCAACATACTGCAGAAAGACAGCGTACGCTGATTTTGTTGCTTAAATATTATTTTTCATAGTTTCTGTGTTTATTTTTCCAAATGTGCTAAGAGACCTCCCAATGAGATCCCTTCTTCCCTCTCCACAGTCCTCCCCTTAGGAATCTGACTGTTACTAACATCTCTTGGGTAAAATCCAGCCACTGTGTCCACATCAAGTCAAGCTGAATTTATTCCATGCCCTGCAGCTGTTCCATTGTCTCCTTATTACAACACAAGTTTATGTTTGTTTTATTTATTTATCATTTGTAAGTACCAGGCTTTCTGGCAAAATGTTGCCAGCTGTAAGTTACATGGAAAATGTTTAGCACAGCTTTAACACATGCTCCAGAGTATGTGTACATGCATTTCATTCTTGGTAAATCAGCATTTAGGGAGTATGGGGAAATAGGCTGGGAAATGCAATCAGCTTGTCCTGAGCTATGATGCTATTTAATAAAATCTCTAGCAAATTCAAATAGCAGAAACTCATCCAAGTCTTTAGTGTATACATTTGCTCCTCCCTGAACGACCAATATCAAAATAGTCTCTTAGGCAACTATGTCAATGAAAAATGAAGAAAAATAAATAGAAAAAAATGAATAGGTATTTCTGATGAATAACCATCATCCCTGACTGTGCTAAATCACATTTCTAATCTCTTTATTTTGAGCATTTATTAGCACTTACTTCCCTCAGTTAAATAAGAATGAAGTGCTATAAATAATGTTTATGCCTCTAGGAGCTTATGTAGCTGGTCTTCTGGTTTTCTGTAGGTTTTCCCTCATTCAGAATTAACTAGTCAACTCTTCTGTTGACATCGCATAAAATATATAATAAGGAAGAAAACTATTAATACCTCTATAAAGTCCCTCTGTTTTTTTTCATGTATAGGGGAGTATTGCACTCTCTCACAGATCCCCTCATCATCACTGGGTGAAACAAGAATTCCAATTTCAACATCTGCTGCTGTACCCCCTTTTCAGTCCAACAGAGATCTTGTCCAGCATGTTGGACAAGCACAATAAGAGTAGGTATGTCTTCCTAGGCAAATCATCTGTCACTTTTATGTTGAATTCCCACCTGTGAATCATAACAAACACGCACTTTGGTACTGACCTCAATAGGAATACCTCTATAGACAACTCTACAGTTTATGCATCCATCAGTGGAACTTGAAGAAAAGATCAGGAAAAAAATCAGTAGAAACTTCTGGTGAATATCAAGTTCTTTTCACTTTGAATTTCCAGTTGATACTTCATGAGTTTTCTGGACTGTTATCAAAAATATACTGATCTTAGATAATGATGAAGTACAGTTTGGTTCTACTTCTGATACTTCAGCGTGAAGTGTAATTTCTAAGGCACTTTCAGGAACATCATTGTCCACCGGGATCCATTTGGACCAGAATGCAGATGATTATTTATGACAGTTTGGATCCTCACTGCTTATACAAAAGCTAAATAAAAAATTAAACTTATATCATGACATTCATCTGTGTATTTGACATTAAAGTCCACTAGAGTCTAAATTCAGTTGTGAGCCCTAAGAAAACAAGGAACTAAAATAAATGTAATTTATACCTTTCTGATGTCATCTTGATATATACATGATGCTCCACTTCTAAAGAATTTTTATTTACAATGACTAATTTTCCTTTTCCATCTCTCCAGCATGCATCACCACTGACTGTAATGGTTTAAGGAAGATTATATTGGTGTAAGAACCTCATGGAACCAAAACATTTTAATTTAGGAAGAAAACAGAGCTTCAGATGTGTATAAGTCAAAAG
>VZSZ01004239.1:97500-105000 GCA_013398815.1 Ibidorhyncha struthersii
GCAGGAAGGGAAAGTCTGCATCAGTGAGTATTTATATTGGCAAGAGCTGACAATTTTATAAAAGAAAAACAAACACAGAGGCTGTTCATTTCTGAAATGAAATCAGCTTCACTTCATTTCTCTCAGGAAAACATCATCGCATGAAATGATATAAATCAGTATTGATATCGCTAAGCTTCAAAGTAGGAAAGACAAATGCACTCTGCAGCACAGTAATTCAATGGCTCCGAGTCAAGTTTACTGTTGTCTCATTTCTACTAATCATCGTAAAAATTCCCTGTGAAATAATTATCCCTAAAACAATCAAGACAGTATATCTCTATAAAGGAGAGGATCGATTTAACAACAAACCCTAGATTTATCTGTATTGATTAGAGGGCATTCAGTGTAATTTTAGTGAATTATGTTTGGCTTTCATTTCCCAGTAGAAATTTTTCTTGTGATGATCAAAAGGTAAATTACAAACTACTACATGGTCTTTTGTGTGCTACCTACATAATATCCAACTATTACTTTTCAAAGAAACATTGATGGAAGAAAGGACAAAATATTGGGGTTTTTTTACACATGGTATCTTACTATAAAAATCATACGGCTAAGTTTATAGCACTTACCTAAGAGCCTGATGTCATCTTCTCAATTCATTAATACAGAAATCAGGACTGCACTAAAGAGTCTGTGCTAAAGGAACAAATCCAAGATCATCTTATGAGAATAGAATTAGAAAGATTAAGAAAGTAATATGATTTTTCTTCTTAAATAGGAGTAATTTCAAAGGAGCTGTTAACACTTTCGTGTCTGAGACTTTCTTACTGGCAAGAGAGAGAACTAAAGGAATCAGGCAGATTCAAAGACAATTTAGTGGAGCTGTAAGTCTGACACCACTGCTGATACAGTTTAATTGAGGACTAATTGGAACTAAGAAGGCTAGTTATTTTGTCAACTGCACGTTTATTAGTTCCAGTCATTTTTAATCCGATGTAACGGTGATAAAGAGTCTAACTTACTTTGTTTAGTTAATAACATTAGGCCAGAAGGATCACCTAGTCATTTCGTGTTACCCAATACACCGCTAATATAAACAATGTCTAATTACACTGACTACATACTCCCATGAAATGACCAATTAGAACATTTGCTGATTCTAAATGTTCACTGTTAGAGACATTTCCACAGGCTTTCTGTGGGTCATATTCATAAATTCTGCCCCAGCTGGTGGGAAACATAAGGGCAGAATATGCGAGGAAAAAGTTGTTTTTAAGCATCACAAAGGACATTTAAATACTGATACACAGTGTACTGTGTTCCCCCACAAAAATATGTAAAATTAAAATGCACTTTTATGTATTCCCTAAGAGTGTGTAATATTGCACATTTCTATACTCTTCTTGCTGAATCAAGCAAATCATATCGCGTGTTCAAGACTCATATGATGAGAGGTGTGTGTTAGCATTTTATTATTTAGACCAACAAATTTAGTGATTTGTATTCGCTTTTCAAGCTGATTTATTGACTGTGCTCTGTAGCTAGTATGAATAATACCAGAAGTGTTTCTTATTTATTTGTGTTACTTTACTGATGAGTCAATAACTGCCCCCTGAAAAGATCAGTCCAGCATGTACCAGCGTTTTATAGAGTGACACAATCTGACAATGATATTGACAGCAAGTACGTTAAAGTCAAATTAAAATCAAAATAGAAAAATACAACAAATGAGAACAATCTCTTCCTTGCCTAAAGAAAAATTGCTGACACTGTAAAAATTACATTTTTAATGATTGAATGATTATCCCTTAAGTAATCATGCTGAAAATTTTGCCAGTTATGTTAAAGTAAATAACAGTACATCAGTATGTGCATCGCCAGATCTAATTAACACAAAGTATTAGAAATACTGGAAACAGTGAGACAGTTATCTGGACAACTTAAAGAAAAGAACTACATTTTCAAGGGCTGCAATCGATGCATATAATACAGCCAAATAAAAATTTGATACTGCAAAAGTGTCTGAAAGTATTGATGTTAACAATTGCTCTGCAGGTGTCTAAAACGCCTGGCTGCCACACATGTTTGTTCTGTGCAATCCTTCTCTCACTGAAACGCATTCCAGTGTTGCCACTTGGGTCAGTGGGCTAGTATCAAGTTCTTTTCCTATTCTTCTTTGACGATGCCCTAAACATTACTAATCCACTCACATGAAAGTTTTTTCTTGGAAAAAAAGGCAGTATGACAATCCACAGATTTGACCACTAGAATTGTTTGAGAGAATTAAAATGTAACTTAAAACCCACATCATGTAAATAATTACCATTCGCTAAAAGTAAAATTAACAAATGTTCTTTTAAATTAATTGCTATATGCTGAATGTGTGCTACATTGTCTTATCCAGGATATTTAAAAATGAAATATATGATAAACTTTATCTTATTGTAATTAGATTAATAAAAGAGAGTAATTAAAAGACTCTTACATTTTTTCTAAGAGCTAGGAATTATTAGACTATCTAGAAAAGAATCAAAGCTTTTATATAAAAAAATCATTCTTTGAGGTGAATTGCAATAAATCAATAAGAATGTTATTGTTCAATAGGTAATAGTTGTCTTCATATAAACTGAAAATATTGTTTGGGATGATTAATATACAATGCTGCATTATGCATTTGGGAGTGTCGATGCATAATTTTTAGTTCTAATGTTATTATGTAATTGAGAGAACATGTTCATTTGCCCTAATAACTACTAAGATGCACTTAATAAAATGAAATGTAATAATACTTGTAATTTAATCTATTCATGGAAGTAATTTTAAAAGTCTACCATTCTCCTTAATGTGGATAACATTCATAATTTATAAAGTGTTGTGATGCAGAATTGACAATGCCATTGTTTTTTACACTTTGAGATGATTCTGCAGCCTTCATTATCTGCATACCAACCTCAGGATTATCAAGGGCAAACAAAAGATAATTAACACCAGAAATAGGCAAATGCAGGAGCTACTGAGTGAGGGTTTTCATTTAATGCAGAACCTTTGAAAACTGGGAAATGGAATAACTATTCAAAACCTTTTTTTCCCCCTCGCAGAAAGCTATTTCAATATGTTTTCTTTTCTATGTTTTAAATGTCATTTTTTGCTATAAAACTATATTGGCATGTTCAACCTCAGATATATTCAGTAAATGAATGTGTTAAGACAAGTATTTTTTTGAAGTACTGAGTGCTAATTTTCTGTAGAGCTTCTGTTGGGTTTTTTTTCTAGAATAGCAGACAGGTAACTATGGCATACATATTCAAATTCTATAGTTTCACTTGACTGTAGCACATCTGTGAATAAGTCACTTAACTTCTCCGTACTTTATTGCACAATTCTCTAAGATAGGGATGAAAACTTTTACTACGTGATTGTGATTAACAAATAAGGTGTATTTTTATATGTTAATGCCTTGTAGGAGAAAGCATGTGGGACTGCCTATGGCGTTTTTATATGTACTCACAGAAAAAAACAATAAAGGTTTGCTAAATCTTGATATAGGTCCAAGACACTATATTTCAATCAGTGAGAATCACAGAAAATTTTCTTGTTTTTTGCACAAGGAATCCTGACTGTGATTCTGCATTGCATTCTAAAAGGTTTGCCATGTAACTAATCATTTCGGAAATTAATCAGTGAAGATCCTCCACAAAGAGAATCTTTTGAATGCAAGGCAAAGCAGCATTGTGTCATTAGACTCTTATCTGTGAATGAACATCCTTCTACAAATGGTCCATCCAAAGTCATTTTACAAGTGGAAATACAGGACAGTGACATGCAGAGTTTCACACAATTTAGAGATGTTGATGACAGCCCAACTCTCCGCCCCTTACTTACATAAGAAATTCTTATTACATTATTAACCTATGAGCTATCCATGAAAGGTTCGACCATTTGTGTTTAAACAGCATGATATATTACCATACCTTCGCTTCTCACATTTTAGAACTGAAAATATCTGATATGTAACTGATCCAAAAATTATATGCAAACAGTAGGAGCTTGCTTTCAGTCCAAAGAATTGGCCTGACAGCTCTCTACACAGGGGTGAGGGTTAACACATTAAGAGTCAAGTTGCAAGGTGACGCGATGAGTCTTGTTCTCTTCCAGATGAGATGTTGCCAGTTATACTTATAGCGATAACTACTCTGTCAGGGTTGTCCCTCATTTCTACTGCCCTAACCATTTTCCTCTGGTCCTGACCCAAACTGGACAATGAAAGGTGGCAGGGAGAGGCTGAGGGTGAGGCCTAGTACTCTCTCTATGTCCCAGGTTCAGTTGTTACAGCCAGACAAGTCAAAGTATTTAAGTGCCTAAAATCACACAGGCAACTGTGCAGTTGGCGGTAGGATGAATATGAGTCAACAATGTGCCCTGGAGGCCAAAAGGGTTATCCTGGGATATCCAAAATGGATATCCAGGGATATCCTGGGGTGTGCTAAGCACAGTATAGCTAACCAGTCGAAAGAAGAGATTGCCCCACTATGCTCAGCATTGGTGCAGCCTCACCTCGAGTACTGTGTGCAGTTTTGGGCTCGAGAATATAAGACAGATATAAAAATACTATAATGTGTCTAAAGGAGGGCAACAAAGATGGTGAAAGGAGTAGAGGGCATGACTAATGAGGAGCAGCTGAACATACTTCATTTATTCAGCTTAGAGAAGAAGAGGCTGAAGGGTGATCTTATTGCTGTCTAAAACTTCCTCATGAGGGGGATTTGAAAGGGAGATGTTAATCTCTTCTTTCTGGTGTCCAGTGAGGGAACGGCTTAAAGCTTCATCAGGGGAAATTCAGATTGGGTATTAGGAAAAAAGTTATTCAGTGAGAGGGTGGTCAAGCACTGGAAGAAGCTCTCAAGGGAAGTTGTCATGGTCCCAAGCCTGCTGGTGTTCAAGAAGGGTTTGAATAACCCTCAACCTCATGGTTTAACTTTTAGGTTGCCCCATGTGGAGGCAGGAGTTGGACTCAATGATCCTCATGGTACCCTTCCAACTCGGGATACTCTGAATCCAACATTCTAAGTACCAGGGCTCTCAGGCACTGAGTTGTCATTCCTGGCATCTTTAGTTTCTAGATACTTCTGAAAAATAGAGTAGATAATACAGAGCTTATCCATTACAGAGACACTTCAGTAAAGCCTTGCTTCCACACCTTATCCTTTGAACTGCTAATAATAATGACAACAATAATGAAATCTGTTTGCTAATCTTCACATGTACTATGAGACTTTAAGTCTCACAAGTTTTCTCTAGAGCTGTCCTGCACAAATTTCTGAACATCTTTTAAGTGTCTGTGTTTCCATGGTTTTATTTTAAGAGCTTACTGCAGACTAGGATTTTCAGAAATCTGTAGTAAATAAGGAGAAATACTTAATGCTTAGCAGCTTCAGTGAGCCGAAATAACGTAGTCTTCTCATTTACATATTTTTATACTTTACACTGTATTTAATATTATATCATTGTTACGTGGTTGCATTTTCTACACATTTATTTTACCAGAAGATATTTTTTTGAAATATATGTGATTCTTTCTGGAGTGGTGCAGTAGTTAAAAGTTAAAAGACGCAGCAATATTTGGTCCTCAGTCTCTGTACAAAACTCCCACCTGTGTTAATGGGAATTTTCCCATGAACTGAGAACTACAGCTAATTAGTATAATAAAATGCAGATATTAAAGATGTGTTAATAACAGAACACTAATATCATAGTGTGTGTGCATGTTCATGCGCATATGCCAGAGCCAAAGTTTGTCAGAATTTGAAAAAATAATATATAAGGTTACTGGAACTAAGTGACTACTTTTGTTTTGCCTGATAACCCTTACAACAGAATGCAAGACTGTTTTTTTCATCTATGGAATCCTTGTTATTTAAAGTAACCTACCAAGTCAATGAACCACTTGAGCTCTATATAGAGGCTCACATGCTGTGATCTATGCTATAATTTGAAGTGGCTTACATTCATTCCTGCAACTACCCACATATTCAGAGCTTTAGGATACACACTCAGGAGGGACCTAGAAGCATCTTACTGTGACAACTGGCCAGTTCCTCAGTTGTAGACCTCGCATGGGCAAAGACTTCAGAGCAACAGAGCTTCATCAGAACAAAAGGAGCTTCTGCAAGCAGACAGGGTGCCTGTGGAAAGGACTACTTTCAGCCAGTTCATGAGGGACAATGATCTCTGTTCAGGCCTATGGCTGTAGTAAATTTTTTTCCAGAATTCTTGGAAGAAAATAGAGAAAGTTCGAGAAGATCGGCAGTAAGTCCCTAAAATTTAAAATAACCAACTTGAAGCGTATCAAATGGACTAGACATAATATATTGGATACAGGTTGATTTTGCTCCCTTGTGGGTATATTTATGAAAACGTATGCACCACAAACACAGACACACACAAATTTGTTGTCTGAGGATGAAATAATAGTAGACAATAACTCTTTCAGAAAGAACTGCCTTTGCACTACATTGAAATTCAATGGTCACCACTGAACCAAGAAAAATTTTTCTATTTCAAGGTGGGTTATGTGTGATAAGGATAAGCACCAAATCCCAACGTTAACTCCTAAGCTTCACCTTCTGTTTACAGTGATCAGAAGAAGGATCAATGGAGTATCAAAATCTTGTGGCACCTCAGAAGTCCAGTCAGACACCTGCAGAATCCTGGCAGCATGGAAATGATTAGAGGTTTTGTGCCTTTGTGCCCTAGAGATGCCATGAGTGCTTTTCTGGCCCGACACTTGCTGCATGCTATGTTGTGGCTTCTTCCAATACCCTTCAGATTCTCCTTTCTGTCTTTAGCTTGGAGATCCCTCCTGGAACATATTTGAAGTATGTGCTCAGCTTCAATATAAGGTCCTCCTTGTGCAATTAACTATTTACGAGGATGAGAAAAAAACATACTTTTTCTTTGTTTTTCCTGGATGAGGTTATGCTTCTGGTTCTTCAATGGTAGGACTTATTGCTTGGATAATTGCAACATGTGCCACATTTCCAAAACTGCCTACCCAATGGCCATAACTGCCAAATATATGCAGAAACTACAGGAACAAAGAAGTGGGTAGGTAATCTGCCTCTGTGTCCAATTACAGTAGCAGTTGTTCATACACGTTGCATGAATGTAGTTTTATGTATGCAATTATGGAAATCAAAGCCTAAGCTTGTACTGAGAAACGTAGATACCTCCCTAACTGAAAGTGATGCCAGCTCTACTCTCTACTTCCAACTGACTGAAGAGCTTTTAAACCTCTTTTACTACATTGATTCTTCTAGCTGTCCATGCACACTGTGTCTTATAATATTATTCAATTGATCTGCAGTTGCAAGGGCCAAAGTGGATCTCCAGAGAGAGGGAGAATAATTGCCCAAATTCATCAGTCATGTCAGATAAATGTCTACAACTCAGAGCGAACTCTTGTGAGTGGAGTTGGAGAAAGGAGTAATCTGGAACTCTTTTGAGTGTCTCATTGAT
>VZSZ01004239.1:111370-140012 GCA_013398815.1 Ibidorhyncha struthersii
AGCTCCCCCCCGGGTTCTGTCGCTCTCTCAGACGGCGATCAGAAGAATAAGCAGCTGCGGTTCCACAAAGCCTCTTAAGATAAAACTTTGTACGAGCCCTGGCATCCTCTCCTGAGCCTTTTATCACGGGGGCTACTCATTTGGGTAAAACCATCAGGGTTTGCCCCTGATTTTTCCTTCTATTTTAACGACTTGATTTCCCAGCACCGCGAACAAACATCAGCGTCTCTGCAGGAACCAGCTGAGGCTTCCCAGATGTTGTACACAATTAACCTGGTTGTAAATTTAGCAGTCCTAAGTACAGTACTTGCAATTGTATCTGGAAGTGTGTGTGTGGGGGTATACTTGTAAGCCCTGAGTATCTTTGCCGCATTCAGTGGCTAAATAGGCTGAATGCAAACAGGACCAAAAGTGTAAAGCATCGATCTGAATTTCAACCACACTCTAGTTAATATTTTTTCCTCCTTTTTTTTTTTTTTGGGGGGGGGTACACACCAGGTTAATTAAAAAAAAAAACCAAACCAACACGGAAAAACAGTATTTCAAAGTATAGATAGTTTATCTCTGCAACTAGTATATACTAACTGCCTTCTTTTTTCCCCCTCAGGATGTAAACAGTGTGTTCAGGCTTTGTATAAGAGTCCAGTTGCTGGTTTCACTGGAAACAGAGGATTGGTTGTTGGGGTAATGCACTATTCCCTGTTGGCTGGGTATATTTTACTTTACAAGACTTCTGCCACTGTTGTTGCTAAGTTCTTCCAAATTTAAATCAGATATGGACTTAGGTTCTCTGAGATACATATTCATGTTCCACGATAAGAAAACTATTTATTGTCATGTTCATACTCCGAAATTCATGGGAACAATGAAGATATCTGTGTATTTTTGTACATAATTCAATCCAGAATTGGAGCACAATTTTTACATGAGATTTCAGTGTAAGCATCCGTGTGTCTTTACTCTCTTACGGCAAAGACGTAGTTCAGATTGTTGGAAGCAGGCAAAGTCCAGAGGCTCCAATATCAGAAAAGCATTTTCCACCTTGCACCTTGCAGGTTAGGATATGTGAAGATCATTGGCAAACAGTTGCAGCAAAGCTGTGTTGTATTTTCAGTTACACTAACGGTGTTTCTCTATATTAGGCTGATGTTCCTAAAAGCAGCATTTGTTCCTGAATCATGACATATTCATGCAAAATTTTTGGTCTTTATTGTCCAGGTGCAATTTCAGTACTGTGATTCATATACTCTTTCTGCTTGTAAAGCTGTAAAAATTAACCAGAGCTTTCTAAAGCAGCATTTTCCATTGACATCACTGGAGAATCTGCTCAAAAACTGATGGTGTCATACAGCCAATGGAAAGTAGGCTATGCATGAAGAGAAATATCTGCAAAAACTATAGCATCTTCTTTAAAAAAAAAAAGAACAACCAACAAACAAGTTTGCTCTAATTAAGCGCTACTCAAACAGTTCTTTGCAAATAACATAATCAAAATATTTTGGCAATTTTCTTCAGAAAATAGTCAATAGTGAGTTTGTTTGTTTGTTTGTTTTTTTAATCAATAAAACAGTTTCATTTTTGGTCAAATAATATTCTGGGAATTTCTCCACCAGCTGTCAAGCAGCTTGCTGGAGTGGTTTCTGTTTCATTATTCAACCAGCTTGAGGGTTTTCACTCTTGTGGTGTTTGGCAGGGCAACTATTTTCAATACCTGCAACTGACCATCTTGTTAACTGTGAAAAATTTCACTTGAACAATAAACAATGTTCTGCCAAAGAATCACAGCAACTTATTCCAAAGCACATTACTCAATCAAAAATCTTGGTCAACACTCATATGACCTTTGCCCGCTTGCAAAATGCAACATTAATGCATTTTTTTTTTCCTGCAGAATTCTCCATTGAGTAATATGGGTTGGTTTTTAAAAGATAACCCAAGAGTTTCAGCAAAACAGTCATTATACTTGGGATAATGATATTCAAAGGGACTCACCTTGCAACCTTTACACACACGAGCGGTTAACTCTTACTTACATAAGGACAACAAGGACTACTCGTATGTATAAGGGTTGCAGGGTCAGACTCAAAGGCCCCCAGTACGACAAAGCATTTAAGTGCAGGAATTACTTTGGTCTTTTGCTGTATAGGGCTGGAGTGCTGAGCTGGGGCCATAACTGACGTGGTGGCTGATGTTTCTGGAGTGAAAGGGTTTCATAGGAGTTGTACTTTATGTTTTCAATATAAAATTAGGAAAGTGTTTGGAAAAAGGGGGATATGCCAGAAACACGGAGGTAGAAATGTATTAAAATTTGAATACAGGGTAGTAATATGGACATTACTTCCAGATCTTTCAGATAGACTTCTTCAGGATCAAGGAAAGCTAACAAAGAGGCTAAGCTTCTTGTACAGCTCATATATACTGGGATTTCTCACAGTGGAATTTTTGCTATTGACACCAAAGTTTTTCACAGAAATTAATTTGTTTGTCAAAACTTTATTTTGGAAAGCATCTCAGTTTCAGGGGTTTCCAGGACTGAAACAGAAATAGCTTTTCATCATAAGACCCTGCTATAGGCAGACCAGGGCATCGTCTGATCCACCAGTGGAAGCTGAACTTCGATCTATCACGTTTGAGACAGGTGCCCTAACCACCATGGACTAGCCTGTGCTGCCCTGTTTTGTTTTTTTTTTTTAATGGGAAACAACTTAGTTTTATTTTCATGGGGAGTGAAAAAAAGTTTCCCAAAAAATCAAATGTTTCATGCAGAGGGATTCTTACTTTCCCGCCAGCCCTTCCTATATGACTTGGAAATCTGAAGTAACTACATAGTTACAGAAAAGATTCTCAAAAGAGAAAGATTTAGACCCTGTGAAACTGGCAACATATTTTGCAAATGCTTTCCATTTGAATGACTGAATTGCTCAAAGTTTAATAAATTGGGAGATAACTTTTACCAAATTAATAAAAAAAAATATTAAAAGACAGGAGCATTAATTTGTCCTATATTACAGAAACACAGTTTGCACCATTAGGTCAATATTTCCATTCCAAATCTGTTATCCAGGGATGTATAATTTAGCCATAAACGTTCATTCAGAACTGCAGTGAGGCATAGGAATGTATCAGACTTGAATGTAGCCTTGGATAATTTTTAAATGACAGAAAGGCTAGCAAAAAAGGCAATTAATTTTTGTACACTTTCAATTGAAAAACTAACTCCCACTGTTTAGGCAGATAGCCTGCATGTTGAAGAGCGCACTTGTGGCACCTAAGTAGAAAACCAAATATGAAATAATTTTTTCATCTCCTGCAGAGACTACGACTGACGTATATTTACTGTGTTAAAAAAGCAAATATTTATACAGTCATTTTTAGCACAGATTTTGGATAAAATTCAGTTGTGGTGAAAAGTTATTGCGTCCCCTGATGACGTGAATAGAGAGACGATTCTGCTCACCATGCCTTTTATATCTGTGTTGAGGAGATAGACAAACAAAATGTAATGGTGTTAGGGACATTATTATAAACAACTAGGGGATAAGAAACTCTCAGGAGCTGAGAATATTTTGCTATTGCTGGATGGAGAAAACCCGGTGTGTGCCGTGCCAGCTCAAAGCATGTCTTTAATCATGGATCGGAACACGGAAAGAAACTTCTTCCTGGAACACTTATCTGGAAACATGGTAAGCAGCACTTGCTATTGCCGTTGTTTCCAAAATACAGGACAGTGAGTGGGAGAGTGGCTCAGCCTTAGGAAGCCCAGTAGCATCCTCTTGGCACTAGAAGCTCTCCTTTATTACGTTAAGGGCAGAATTTCTGAGACTGGAGAGCTGCCCGGCGTGGTTCCTGCTGGGCATCCCTCCACTCTGGGGAAGGCGAAACACCATCCCCAAGGATGACAGCATTCTTCCAAGAGGGTTGCAAAAGCTGCCCTGCCTGCTTGGGCCATGAAATGGCTGGGAAGCCTTGGCAGGGATGCAAACCAGGGAGTAACAAAAGTCTGGCTAAGCTTCACATTCTAGGTGGGTTTACGACCCTCTGGAACTCACGCTGAGAAGAAGGAAGAGACAGGGGACAACTGGGTTTTTCCTCTCTGGTGAAACGACATGTTGCCAGTGGGTGCTACCTTTCTTCAAGCCAATAGAGTTGCAGCCATCTGGCTGAAATACTGCAGGATTTGTTTGTTGGGTTTTGTTTTTTTTTTTCACATTTACCAGCCCCTAGTCATTTTGAAGCATCAACGCCATTTACTTCTGTTCAGCTACTCACTACTTATCGAGCTAGGCCAATGCTGGAAATCACGTTCATGCACATTTTCCTTCTTCTCTGATACCATCATTCAAAGTTCCACTCTGATGAAATGTTAGTAACTGAACAGGTCTTCTACCAAAGACATGCATTCGTATGCATTTTGAGACATAATTCATGGCACCGTATGACATTACCCTTACCACAAAGATGATTCACTGCTCTGGGAAATAAATACTGGTGTTTTAAAAAAATCTTTCCTGACTTGTTGAGAAGTAACTCCAGGCCCTGAAATTCCTTCGCATCACGCTGCACAAAAGGAGTCATTGTGTTAATGCTATGACTGTGGGTCCAGGTGAGAGGAGAAAAAAGACAGATTGTTGGAAAAAGGGTCTGTCTAACGTATAACACCTGCACACGCAGGAGTCCCACACCTGCTAGCCCAGAGGTAGGTGAGTGGGAGAGGAGCACGTATTTGGGCAGTGCAGACAGAAGTTGGGGAAAAGTGATCTGTGTGCAGCAAGTCCCATGGCAAAGCGAGATACCAATATCGGTATTATTACTGATTAATGCACTTTCAGCTCCTCTGCAGATTCCAGGTAATTTCAATGGCACTGTCATAAGGCAACAAATCCAAGGACTTCACAGAAGCAGTGGTGCAACAAGACCCACTGTTCTGAGCCCATCAAAAGTGCTTCTTACAGATAAGATTTATTTTGCTGTTTCAACCTTTTCTCTGCTTTTCCACTGTCAAACTGAAACAAGAGAGAAAAAGGAGAAGTAAACAACTGAAGAAATGCAAAAACAAAGGAGGGAGGTAAGAAGGTAACTGCCTGCACTTTTTATTTTGTCATTGCTGTTGAAAACAACAGTATTTGGCATCACGCAGAACTTTTCAGTCATTATGTTATTCACTGTACTTGAAGTCTGCTTCAGTAAAATGTTTCAGATTAAAATGTCAATGTTTATGCTCAACTGGCCCCAGATCTGTGAGTTTAGAAGTATTTTTCCATGGGTTCCTGATCTCCACACATTCTTTATTCTGCATGGCTGCAAGCCATGCCTCATAAAGGTGAGGATGTGGCATAACTGTGCAGACTTAAAACCACAGTTCTTTGTGGTATGCTTTTCAGTTTTGTGTAAGGCCAAATGTATGGCCAAATTCTAGTTACTTTAGTTGGTTTGATGGGCTGGCACAACCCAAGTAAGGGAAATCCACAGAATTTGGACTTCAAATTAAAATATACATGTTTTCAAGCACGGTTTACGTTCACAAAAGCTGTAATAACATGCTTCACCCAAGAAGTTGACTTCGGCAGAAAGTTTATATTAAAAAAAAAAGAGTTTCAAGCTATTTCAAAGTCTAAACAGAGAATAACGTAATATGATGGGTAACAGTTGGTAGTGATTTCTGTATTGTAACACCTCATGTAATCGTATAGTACTTGATGAAATAAACTACTGCTCCTTATACTGCAGAGTACTGCTGCACCTACTCTTGCAAGCAAAGTGAGATGTTATCAGAGCTACAGACTAAAACCGTGAGTTACTCTTCAGTGTTTCTGTTGACATATGAGCAGCAGCCATTTTTGTAGAGAAGCAAAAGAAAAAGATGCAGTATTTTTTAAGTGTACACAGTGAGTTTTTGAAACTTAGCAATCTGTTACAGTTTTGAAACGCTACATTATTTTATAGCCTTTTAAAATGCTCATTTTATTAACACCTTAAACTTCATCCTTTGTGAATGAATAGAATCAGTATCAGACAAAATGAGATTTCTATGACATTTTAATTTCTCTTTTTATGTTTGAGTCTTCTTTGCTTTTTACTTTTCTGGTTTCTGATAAATTTTTTCAATACTTTCCTCAAATTTGGGAAGTAACACTAAAATACTTTCAGATTTAATTAAATTATAAGGCCTCAGTTAGAACTGGGGCCTAGTAATACCCTGTAAATATAATTTAAATAAAGCAATTATTTCTCAAAGTTAATTTTTATGTATTTCTTCTGAAATAGATGCTGGCTTATTTATTCTGGCTTTCAGTGCGCATCCTTTGCATAATCACAAAACAAAACTACCTTTTTAAGATTAATTTGTGGTATGAATTGTCAAATTATTGTTTTGGTTTGGTTTTAATTTGTAGTCTTTTGAACACCTTTGCTGCAACTAGTTGCCACTGCTGTTTGTCCCATTGAAATAGTATCAAGGCACTGGCAAGTGCCAAACAGACAAGGAGGTTTGCTATTATACCTTCTCCTTACCAATGTCCTGTTCACGTGTGCTTTCCTAATTAAACTCAATTCCATGTCTTCTCTGTGAGAACCCTCCATTCGTGCTGAACCCATCTTCACTACACACACCAACAGCCCATAGCTCAGTTCCCTTCACTGCCCTCTGTGCTACCTGGGAATCAGTGTGATTCTTTTGCGTTTCTTCCCATGCCATATTCGTCACTTCACAAACCCCACTGATCTGCCTTTCTGCTTCTTTTGCCATGACACAGATTTTACCATCTTTCTTTCACAGTTCACAGAATCTTGAGCTTCTTCACCGAAATCACTTCCCTGAAATACCTTGTCACAAATCAAGGATGAACAGCTTCGCTCTCACTCTGCCCCCAGCCCCTCCTTCTCCCCTTCAACTGTGGTCCCTGAAGCAATGTCTGAGCTGGATGTGGAGATTTACAGAGCCTTTGCTCCCATTCTTTCCTAAAAATTCTTTTAGCCGAATAGGGTGGCATCTCAGGACCTTTCTTTTGCACCAGCTCCTGTGAGTCCCACAACTCTTGTGGGGATAGGATCTCACTTTGAGACTGCAATGCACCTGCCTTTTCCTCTGAGAAACAGAAGAACCTGATTACCTTCATGTTCATTCTCCTCAGTTTTCATAGGGCTTGCTTCATAACACTGCTGAAGCAAAGAGAGAGGAAGGGACCTGCCAGGGGAAGCTTCTCCATGCTTATCTTCTCTCCAATTTTACCTGGCCTTGAATGATAAGAGGTGAACACCTTCTCCTGTCTCCTCTCTCTCCTGGTCACTGCAGAACATCATGGATGCTCTCTGTTGGGAAAAAGGGAAGCAATTTCTTCTAATGCTGCCTATGTTATGTCTACTCTGCAGAAAAAGAGGGCTTTGCTGTGTAATACTGCATAACAGCCCCTTCAATAAAGTATAAAAATCTGCAAACTTCCTAATCCTTGCACAAGCACTTAGCCCTGAGGCTTTTACTGCTACTAATAGGAGTCCTTCAACTAAATCTCTACACCTTTCTGTAATAATCTACACAAGAAATAATGTTCTGTAATACCATTCAATCTCTATTTTTATGTCATGCCGCAGTCTAATATTCCTCAGTCCATGGCAAATATACCTTCAGAAAATAGCCTGAGATGGGACAGAATAAGATCCATGAACAAATGAGAATCACTCACTGAAACAGAATTCTTTCTAGCGAGTTGATAAACCAGACCATGAGGATATAAAAAGTGCAGGGATGGTTTGTGCCAGGTACAGTCTTTAGTTGGAAGATTTGGCTCTAAAAACCCATGAGAAGAAGAGCTCATTCTACACACAGAGTGGAAAAAGGCAAGCCGAGATATTTCAAAGAAAATGGAAGTTACCTGAACTATAACCTTCACTTTCTTTGCAATCAAGACCACCATTGGATGGCTGTAGAGCAAGCCCAAAAATGCACAGAAAGGTGAAATGTTCGGCCAAAATCAGAGAAGAAGTAGTTTATAGGAAAGAAAAGGTACTTCCTTCAGTCTTGCAGACGATGTCTACATGGTATGGGACATAAGAGTGAGCTTAAAAACCAGCCTAGAGAGCAGGTTTTTCAATTCCAGGATCTCCACAACTTTCCTTGTTTCATCTGGGATACAAGAAGCAAGATGACATATGTCCTGAAGTAATTGGCTGAGGGTTTCATAGAAGGTCTTTTGCAATTGAATTTCTGAGGGGAAAATAGAGACATTCAGTTCAAGGCTGCTGACCAACATAGAGAACAAAGACTGTCATAGAGAGGTACACAGGTTTGGTACACACTCTGCTGAGGTGAGATATAACAGCAGTCATCAACAGGCCTACCTAGCAGGAGTTCAGCATCCCATTAACACTGGTAGGTGTGAAGTGACTGC
This sequence comes from Ibidorhyncha struthersii, assembly GCA_013398815.1. Lineage (NCBI taxonomy): Eukaryota > Metazoa > Chordata > Aves > Charadriiformes > Charadriidae > Ibidorhyncha > Ibidorhyncha struthersii. The sequence goes on from VZSZ01004239.1 coordinate 119,755, forward strand.
CTGTATCGTGCCATTGCTGAAGCCACAGAGCTGGGAAGCCCTTTCTACCCATTGTCCACTTACACTGGGGCTTGCCCGTCACTGGGTAAAACTCAGGTAAAAAAAATTAATAGATTACAAGAAACTTATAAATCAGAAAACTGGCTTTTGCAGTACATTGAATGGCGTATAAGAGGCAACCCATTCTCAGGAGGCAATGGAAGAGTCTCCACATTGTACTAATTCATATAACAGCAGACATGGAATTAGTGCAATAAAACTAAACGATATTAAACTACAGCAAATGCTAATCCACAAACATCTGTGGAAAATGGTTCTTGGCAAACTGCTTTGATGTTTTCATAAGTTTGGTTGAGAACACTAATAATTTCAATAGATACAGGTTTGAATAAGATATTTTACTTATCTACACAATGTCCTGAGACTTTCTAAAGTTACAAGCAAAAAAAAATTGCATAGGGTAGGTCGCTGGTACAAAATAGAAAACTACATTGCTTAATTGTTCAGATAAATAAAAGGTATGTTTGGAAATGACTAAATAGGAAGTCATACAAATAAGAGAAACACAGATCAAACTTAGAGAATGAGCAACCTCTCTAAAAGAAAAAAATGACTATGAAGATTGGCCTCATACTGTATCTGCATCCTGGAGCTCTCAGGTTGCTATATTTTCTTTTACAGGGTTAATAAAATCCTCATTTACATATGTTGTAACTTAAGAAGCAGAAGAAAGTAAATTTGGGCTTTTTTTAACATATCACGACTATCTCAATATTTGTCCAGATCAACTTTCTAAAATTGGGGAAATCCACTGAAAAGTTATAGAGGTTTTAGGGAAAAACCTGGAAAATGAGATTGAAAAATGTATCTTCCAGTGCAAGATTCAAGACTTGGTCTACTTAATTTATCAAGAGATAACAAAATCACAGTCCTTAAATACATACATGGGAAATAGAAATTTCCTAATAAGATGGCTCTTCAATCGAGCTAACAAAAGTGTAATAAGATCCAATAGCTGGAAATTGAAGCTTGATAAAATTAGGCTAAAAATTAGGTGCATTTTTTTGATAGCAAGAGTAATGAGCCACTAGAACGATGTACCAAAGACTTCTGTGGATTCTTTGAGGATTTTTTTCAATAAAGTTGCATCTTTTTAAGGATTTGCTGTAATTCAAACAGGTTTTATTTCAGAAAAGTCCATCAGCCTTTTTTAAACAGGTCAGCCTATGTGATCAAACTGTTCCCTCTGAGCTCCGCACTCTGTAGAACTCACCATAAAGCACTTAGTGCCCAAATGTTTGGGCATTTAAAAAAAATTTAGTCTTCCAGGACTGGCAGTGATAGCTGCAGATTGTACATGGACTTTCCGACTCAGGTAAGTTGCATTCATGGTTCAATGGGCAGTTATGGAGTAGCTGCCCCAAATCGCTTGACACACAACAAAATAGCATAACAGTGGGGGTTTTCATTATCTGAGTGCCATAAGTAGCGGATATACTGAAAGCAGACAAGCAAGCTGAGTAAATGCTTCTTTATTGACAACAAAATCTAATGTGGAAGTTCAATGGATGAATATCTATGTGATTATGCTCTGGGCCTAGGGGCTACTATCAGGACTCCAAAATTATATAGGAGTCCAGACCATTAAAAAGAAGCACATTAGGAAGTACCAAAAGAATGATGTAATTTTGCCTAATGGTAAAACCTGGATTTCTTCTGGGGAAGCCAGATGAGCTCCAAAATAGCACTTAGATGCTCAAAACCACAGTTTGGGCAAATTCAGGCAATTTGGAGCATGACCTCCAAAACCTGTCCACCTAACTGGTAACATATCTGAGAGGCTGCAGATATCCACACTTTTATTCAAGAAACAGTCATTAAGTATGAGGAATTCTGCTAGTTTCAAGAGGACTGCCATCCTCAGATGGACCATAGCAGCTGGGTAACTGTCCCATCCTTAAGACCATTTGGGTTGAACAATCTTATCTAAAGTTTATACTGTGGTTTTCAGGAGTTGTGGGTTTAGTTGCCTTGAATAAGAGAATGCATCTCAGGTTACCCACCTCTTAGATGGCTGCTCTAACAACCAGGCTATTGTACAAAAGACTATTTATTTTTCCAAAGGACTGAACATGTCTGTCACTTATAACTGAAGGGCTGACATGGCGACAAAATTACAATGTGCACATCTTGCATGTGAATCCCAGTCATACAGAAACTCTTTATTCGTGGACAAAGACACCATCTTGAGCAGCCCCTTGTTTGATATTTCATATTAGTTAGCAAATTAATATATCCTGTTTGCTCCCTCATACCCACACCTCCTCTACCCTAGCTGGATGTGCAGACTATCATGCATCCCAGAGTTAAGTACCAAACTCCTTATTTGACACAAGGAAACTGAATGTCACATTCCTTATGTCCCAATTGGGCTCCGGCACACAGTGATCACATGTGATGAGATGAGTCAGGGCATATCAAGTCAAGCTGACCAGCAAGGACTGCCTTGAGAGAGTGAAGAAGGAAAGAGAAAACACTTGCTGGAATGTACCATGAAAGATATCTATATTAAAAAAAAAAACAACAAAAACCAACCAAACAAAAAAACAAACAAGAAAAAACTTTACACACCTTATTTCCTTTTTGTTAGCTTATTTTTATCTTGGGTCATCTGTTCCCCATCCAATTCACCACATCATGAGTGAGGGGTTAAGGGCTTCCTAAACTGGTCTTCTAGCACGGTTACTGAAAGAGAATCACACAAAACTATTCTGTAAATGGAAGATGAGCTTATCAGCAGTCTTCCATACACTCAATTCTGGTTTAAAAACTCCATCAGATCAAAACAATAATGGTGAAGCAAGTTCTCCAAATCATGCCAAGTCAAGAGCAAGATTCTAGCAACAACTACAGAAATCAGACTAATGTCATATTGATAAAAAAATGGAAAAGGCAGAGGAAATTAGGCAAAAATATATATGATTTCTAGGGAATCATGGGAAATTCTGGACATTCTTATAAATCTAACCTAAGACATAACAAAAAAAAAACCCTACAACTTGAAACTTCCCACGAAGACAGGAAAAATTCACAGCTGAGGGAAAAGACAAGACTCAAGAACAAAGGAAGGTGTAAGTTAGCTTCACCACCTACTTTGGTAGTTCCAATGAGGAACTGTAGCTCCAATTGAGGATTGAGAAGAAAAAAAAATAAATTGAAAATATTATAATTTAATCAGTCTAGTAAACAGACTTTGTAAAAATTACACAGGAGGGGAGTCTATCATCTGGTCAGACCACTCACAGTACAAGCGTACACTATGTACTTGTTTTGAAAAAGAAGCAGTGGAAACTTGTTGCTAGACCAAGATGAGATTTTTTGATAGAGTCCTTTTCCAAGGGAAAACTGCAATGTTCTTATGTAGGAATTGCTTCAGAGAGGCATACAGATGTTTCAACAATATGTACAATATATTTCAATTATGCACAACTGATTTCAAGGTTTTGTGAACAATTTTGGCTTTTTTTTTTGTCATAACTTCCTACATCATTGTAACCACAAATACACAAAAGATCAACAGTGAACTAAAACCTTTTCATATGAGCTACACAGTTTTTCACAGTTTTATTTCCTAGAAAATTAAAGCATTTTTGTTCATAACATCCCTTTTCCTTGCTGTACACTCTGTTCTAGAAGAGAAAATTATGGAGGAGCTGTGAAATTTTTCATGAAATGCAAAGCTTTCATCCCAATCAAATGTAACAGTTACCAATTTGCCACGTTTAGGTGATTTTGAGTGTGCCAGTTTACTAGGGATAAGTGATCCATTTGAGTTTTTGTTGTTTTAATTTGCTGACATGAAGTGTGCATATGATCTCTTTTTACCTTGAATGGATATGGTGAGATACAAGGGGGAAGTCACACCGAGGTAATTCCACTTACTAAACGTCTGCGGAGGCACCACTGGGTATGTCGCCATTGCACAAGGCAGTGGAAGGGAGACAAATCCAGCCCAGCTCTGAACAACCTGCTGCACACAAAGAGGGTTCCAGGAACCATGTCAGTGCGGTGCTCCATATGGGCTAACACAGGGATGATTAGCCCAGGCAGAACAAATTAATGTGGCCACACTGTTTCTGGTGTTTTGAACTAGCTCTGTGGACAGCCCCATTGTGCCCAGTTCTCTTCAGATTTGCGTGAGGCGTCCAAAAATGCCTAAAGCAGCATTGCTAAGAACTATCATAAGAGGTTCCTTATGCATTTTTAGGGATGCTGGAGGACTTGTAGGAAGACACATTTATGCTGTGTAGGTCTATTAGTGAAAGTTGAAGAACTCTGTCTTTCACCTGCACTGGAAGTATCTGAAATGGTCTTGACTAGCACTAAAAAATTGCTCAGCACCAAAAAAGAAAGCCTTCTTTTCATAACACAGCTCTTACTTATACCTGGGGACAGCAATATTTGAAAGTGATTGAGATCCTGAAATATAGATAATGTCTTTCAGAATCTACAGCCCTCAAATTAGGCCTGGCAAATAAGCATGAAATCTTAACTTTATGTGATATTCAATGGATAAACAGCATGGTAATCAGAGCACAAGGCTGCCACACAAAGCATCCTGCTTTGATGAAAATGTCTATTGCTGTTGTCTGTACCAACTGTAATTTCCTAAAGACTGGAATTTTCATGCCAGATAGATCATGTTGTTATAGTCCAGTTGGAAGGCTATAAAGTCCGGAGTTGCCAAGGCCACGTCATCATCCAATTGCTTTGCCATCTGCTAATAGTTCCGTGTCGATGACAAACCCAGGTGCATTCCTAAATATAGTAGTGATCTAACAACTTGTGGCTATATCTCTTCAACCAAAGAAGACTGAACCGGAACATTTTGCTAAACAATATCATAAATATGAATAAGTAACAAAAATAATAGGGATTACAATAACTACGTGGCCTTATCTCCCAAATAATCTGAATGCAATTTTTAAAATGTTGAAAACTATATGCAAGAATTATATTACTTGCTGGCCTGAGGTAGAATGTGGCATTTTTAATAGTGTGGAACAGTGATATTGCTGTCTTAAAAAGGGGAAATATAGAATGATATATACAGCTACTCGAAGGACTTGAACATGCAGGAAGAAAATATCTATGACTCCTCTCACAAACCAAAGTAAGAGCAGAATCTGTCTCCTAATGGTTGTGAAAAGTGCAACTGCCTCATTTAATTACTTAAAAACAGTCAAGTCTGGAGCTATAGGAATCAACCTTCATTTGGCACCGCAATCAACACATTGCCTTCTAGCAATTGTTTCTGTTATGTCCAGACCCTTCCTCAGAATAGAGTGGGTGCTCACTGCATTCCCACCACTTGAGAATGGCTTCCTCAGCACCCTCCAGACCCCCTCTCCTTGGGGACACATGTAGAAGGGGTCACACACAGGACAACTTCCCAATGTGAGGGGATGCAGCTCACTGTGGGAAGAGGGGTGATGGCATAGAGTAACAAGCCCACCAGCTAAATAACCTCCCCTGTCAGCAGTTTCATCAATCATTGTGCGCCCATCCGGAAGCCAGCTGAAACCAATGGAAACCCTCTTCATGACATCATGGTGTTTTGGGCTTGTATTAGTGAACCAGTCTAATGTCCTAAGCTGTCCTTGGAAGAAGGTTGATGCTGTTTTATCAGATTATCTGTTTCACTTTTTCTTGGAAAAAATTAAATGTGCCCTTTACTGTGTTCCATGAGCTTCTTATATGAAATATAATTCAAAATGGAATTTTGAAAAGCAAAGCAAAGCAAAAGCAAAGGAAATGTGATTATGAACAAACACAAAACAGCTTCTGAGTGTTTTTTAAAAATATGATTTATAACATTTTTATATTTACTTCAAGTTTACTTCCCCGAATTACACTTACTTTCCTCTAAAAATTGCCATTATTCTTTGGCTATTCTTTTACTGCAAAATTATTCATTCAGTTTCTGGTTAGAAAAGCTTTGCTGGAATGAAATGATCTTTCAGAACAGTGTACCTTTTTATGTTTCCAATATTAACTAACCACTCAGGGTGTGATCTTGTTGAAATCGGAGGATTTTCTATCATACAGGAGTGGAAATATTTAGCTTCTCTCTCCCCTCTCAGAAAACAAACCACATCCTGGAAAAAGAAATGTTTTACACAGAATTTATACATGATAAGAAATTCATTCCACAAGTGGAGTAAGACCTTTAAAAGACCTTTATCTACCTCACAGAATAAATTTGATATGCCTTACAAACCATTATGTGAACTCTTCCTTTCGGTGCATGCAGATGCAACTCTCTCCCCTAAGTGCTAACACCATAATTTCCATTCCAATGATGAAATCGGGTGTGGAGGGGGACAAGTTTATTGTAATGCACTTGTATATGATCACATACTAGATTGTAAAAATTTAACATTTATTTAGCTTCTTCTAATAAGCCTTTCAAAACCTAATAAATCTGAGTAGCTTAAAACATCTGTTTGCTCTGGAAGACCATTCAGTAGGGTTGGGCATCCTGCTGGTGGGGCTGCTGAGACTGTTTAAAGAGCCTGGTTGACACTCGCAGCACATGTTACAAGAGGGCTATTCTTTAGGAAACTTTTGGTTTGCATTGTTTGCAAACACAAGATATTGAGAGATTGAGCTTCATGTACGCAAACTGTTTCTCCAGAAGTTTTTCTGCAAATTTTGTTAATAAAGTGTATCAGAGATGCGTGAAAGGCAGGACCCCATTAACACTACAAGATAAAAAATCTCCCAGACTTTCTTTCCCGCTACGTCTGAACGGGGCTTCCGGCACTTTAGACTCAGAGGCATCTTGCCTGGTGCAAAAGGTTCAACAGGGACAGCCCTTAACATACAACTGCCACACATCCCTAGGGATCTTACACTGACAAGCACTGGTCAGAGCAGATACCAGTTTCATTTATTTCACGCCTCTCTCTGTTTTGCCAAAGCCCTCTGCCTTAAAGCAACCCTGCGGTACCCTCTTCTTTCTGTTACTCCAAGGTGGTGATGAAATACAGGGTGATGCAGGGGCTACTGATGCAAACGCATTCCAGCAAAGCGATTCCATAACAAAAATCCTTCACTGGCCAATCACCCACAATATAAAGCCCCTCTGGAGTCGTCTGATGATCCAAATCATCTATAGCAGAGCTGTTACTGCTGGCCTTGGAGTTTCCACCCAGAACACCTACAGTGTTTTGCCTCTCCAGCCATGTTTAAATAGACAATGGAATGGGATAGAAACCAGTCTTGTAAACATAAGGTGGGAAGCTTGTATTTTTGTAGAGTTCATGTATGCATTCACACAAAGGAAAGAAATTAAATAGGTAATTTCTAATTTTGATCTTTTTATAAAATAATGTGTACCATTTATCAGAAAACCTGTCCAACAAGAACACATTTAATATCATGGAGGTAATTCCCCCAGCTTATTGTCTGATATTTCTTGGTCAAAATCAGTGCTGCAAAAATTGTTAAATCGATATGTAAGGTTACATAAAGAGTTTTGTCACATACTTGTATTATAGAGAACTCTTTCTATATGTTTTTAATACATAAGCATGAAGTTTTGGTGATTTCAGTAAGACTTTGGGGCCTTCATGATTTCGCAGTAACTTGGTGTTGTTTAGTTTTAAAATGTTGGGCCCAGGAAACCTTCATGTGACTTTTAGAAGTTTCTGAGTTAAAGGACAACTTAATGTGTCTGAAGTTGGAAGGTAGTAGCTAAGATACATGTAAAGAGTTTAGGAAACATAGGTTTGGATCACAGCATTACAAAGGCTAAATAATGCAATAAATTAATTAATAACAAATTATCCCATTTTTCTAAGGATACAAAGACAAAACTTGTGACACAGGGGAAGGGTACCAGGAGAGCACACTGGAGGTCTGATAGAGCCTAACTTCACCACTTCTGCACCGTGGCAGTGGAGGGAGTTAGAGTGGGTTTGGAGCTGCCCTAAATTCTACCAGGGCCAATCAAACAAGACAGAAACCCATAACTTGCTCTCCATTTCCTTAGTTTCCACTTTGTCCCAGGACAATTGGGAGATAGTGAAAGGTGGGGTTCAAAATAATGGTGGGAACAAACAAAACTTAGTCATTAGGATAACAGTGGAAACAGGCTTAATGGGTTTGCCCAGCAGAATGTGTGCAAATACCTCCCAAAAAAATTTACGGCCAGGGGCTTTTTATCTGGAGTCTTTGTTGAAGCACTGTCAAGAGAAAGGCAAATGGATACAAATAAAACCAATCAATATTCCAGTATTTTCAAAAATGTATATCCTAAACTGGTTCCCCAATATCAGTAGTATAGCAAAAATAACCCTTTTGCAAAGTCAATGGAATGGTAGCAGATTGCTTCCCAAAGTACAGTGACTCTCAAGCTGTTTTCATCAATTTAATTCCAATAATGACTATGGTTGATATGATTTTTCTCGCTGGTTTATATTGGCACATACCCTGAACATATTAATGTATTGAAAAATTTCCTTTCCTTAGGATACTACAAGCCTGTTGCTTTTCTCTTATACCAAGCAGGTCAATAGTTACACTGAATAAAGCTTTTGTGAGAAAAGAATCAACCCTGATATTCAACAATACTCATAGTTTTCAACACACTGGCTGCAGGAAATCTGCCTCTCTGACTCTTCGATTCTAGCCTCTAATACACTCTCTCTGCTGGCATCATGACAATTTTCTGAAGTAGACCCCCTGAGACCTTGGGTCATGAGGCTTATTTCACTTTGTGTGATTTGTCTTAGATGTGAATTCAGGTTGTTTCTTGGGTGTACGACCTACTTCTCCAGAGGAGTGGTGAGCTACCAGCGCAGTTGAATCACTTCCCACCCCAGTGAAGCCCACCAAAAAGCCTCCCCGGATGTGTGTCCACCTATTTAAGCAATCAGAGAATGTTGTGAGGAACGAGCTTTCTTAGATTATTTCTGTTTGGGAATAAAATGATAAAGCATTTTTTCCTTGTGCTATTTCCAATTGGAAATACATGAGGAAGCATGTTTCTCATTATATTTCCTATTTGTTCAAGCATATTCCCATGCCAAAGGAACAGCTGAATCAAAAGGCAGGCAATGCCCCAGAGTTTTGATGCAAGCAAATGGCAAGTGAGAGCAAATTACTTCTCTCTTTTCTTCTTTAACTTTTTTTCCCCCCAAAATTGCTGAAAAGTTTTGAGGCACAATGAAAACAGAATTATGGGCTGGGAAACCTCCGCAAAGCCTTACTCATCTTTTCTGACAACAAACTGCTAGCTAATTTATGTAAATAGGAAACCTGTATGCTTTCTGTTGTTAGCTAACCGAGTTCAGTGAAATGGAGAGCCCAGGCTCTGGCCGAAACTGATAGAAACTCATCCTGTCTTCATGCATTTACTGGAAGACTGAATAGTATGCTATGCTATTTCACTTTTTCTTTATTCTCATCTTAATCAAAACTTTTTCTTTGTGTAACCAGTACGTGTAGGGCAAAGCTCTTTTATATTGTGCCAAGGGAAAGCCTATTCTGCAAGCTAGATTTTGCCATGGGGCAGGGAATGGAAAGGGAGCGTCTCTTCACTCCCTGATATTACTCGTGACAGCCTGGGCTCCCTCCTCGTCCACAAGTCCCACTCTCCCTTCTGGGACTGCAACTGTTTGGCATCATTATTTCTTTTTGTTAGTTGCTTGGTTCTCAGGCAATGAAGCTCACTGTGGTGAACATCATACTGCTTGCTAGGCAATCCTATGTGTACCATCTATATCATTGAAATCTGAAAAGAAAAGGCTTTACATGGGATGTACACAGTTTGTTGGCCTCTCTTTGTTCAGTTGACCTTTTCTGTGGGTAGTAACATAGATGAGCCGAATTCATAATGACTGTCAATGTGGTTCACGTCACAACAAGACCACTGCAGGAGCCCACTCCTACCCCATTTCTCCTGAGACATTTTCCAAGGCTCAGAGCAAGAGGCCCTTGCCGGTGTGAAAGGCCAGTGGTCTCAGCCAGGACCAATAACAGAGGTAAATATCTCTGCAGGAAAGTTAGTGCTTACGCATGTGGACAGTCTCAGCGTGTTCCTCTCAGCACTTGTGCCTCTGCAGGTATATCACACTGTCTAGCAGACAAAATGTCATCTTAACACATGGCCATGAATGCAGGAAGCTGACATCCTGCACTCCGTAAGCGTTAAAGAGTATTTTTTTTTGCCAAGGAAAGATTTCTAACTAAAAATGTAAAAATTGCTGTCTGGTCTGAACCTTTGTGTCTACATTTAGAGGGAGGTACGCCTTTTTCACTCCAGGTAATTTCTGGATTAACTTCAAAAATGAAATAAAAAGGCTTCCATTGCCACAGAAGGGAAGTTTTGAGTGGTGTTTAATTAGGATTTTGTTTTGGGGCTGGTGGGGGGGAAGAGGGGAAGAATGCTTTGTTTTATGAAGGCCATTAAATTATTTCTACGTCATAGGATTTTAATTTTATGTCCTTTTATACTGATGATAAAGTTTGTTGATTTTAATGGGCTTTTTTCCAATTTTTCTTTCTCACATTTCCTAGTGATCAAAAGAGTAAGGTTGTTAAACAGGTAGAATTAAGAGTTCTTATCCACATTTTATGTTCAGTGGTTATACAGCATTTTTTTTTTTTTACCAAGATGGTTTATCTGGACAGTATTTTAACGTTGACAACTTCTTCCTGTATCAAGATTGTGGTGCGAAAAAGTGAGTACCTTACAAAAGGGGAAACTGAGGCAGAAAGAGATATATGATTTGTAATTAATTCACCTCACTGACAAAATCTTAAATTCTTTCTAACTTAATCAGGGTTCAAAAGTGAATTTGTTACAGAGAAACCAACAGACACCAGGTTTCTCTGTACTCTGTTCTGAGTTATTTTTTAATTAAAGAACAATATGAAAATATTGAATGATAAAATGAGAGGAATAATTATGGTTGTAATAACAATCCATGCAAGTTTTACAATAACATAGCACTGAATACTTCGTCTCTTTTATGTATGTTTATGGTTAAAATGAATATGTGTACCAATAATCCTTTTTATTGCATTTCAGGATTCTGGTGTGGGAAAAAAAAAACAAAGGAAAAAGCAAAAGTAACTTGTCACTTAGTAATTCACGTGGAAAGAAACCTAGCCTACAAGAGGACATTGTCAGCTGAATGAAAGAGATTAAATTGATAAGGAAGAATAGAGGTCTGCTTCCTTCATTGTCTTGGAAAATACATTTGTTAGGCAGCTTTCCAACACAGAAAAGAGAATAAGACACTTCCTAGGATAGGATTAGTAGTTGGAATAGCAGTCTTTCCTGAGAAACAAGCCACGTCTATTTACCCTTTTAGGATCTGAGAATTGCTCTCCAATTTTACTTCCCTTTTATCAAGATGTGAACACGACTGCAATGGCAACTTAAAGAAGACGTAAACTTTAACACACAGCTTTTCATTTAGTTGCTTTAATATCTGTTAGCCACACTCAGGTTTCAGCTGTTGATGCTGAGCTCTCTCTCAGTGACAAATGTGCTTTCTTAGGCGGTCTCATATTCCTTTGACGAGTTATTGGTAACACTCTGCTCCATAAAAAATCATGAAGTAAGCAGCTACTGCTGAGGACGTGACATGAAATTAATTGGCATTGTTGTCAATTTAAAGGAGATGAGCTCAATTCCTTGATCAAAGACTGTAAATATCATCTATTCAATGGACTTCCAAACGCATAAGGGATAGCAGTTTATGAAAAGCAGTTTTCCACACAGGCCTTAGTATAAAAGAAACACTTGGTTAACAACAATTATATACAGGCAGAAAGGATCACAATAAAACAAGCCATTGTTTCTTCAAAGAAATTGTTTAATGGAAAAGGCCATTATCAGTTAAATAACTCTGTGATAATATGACAGTGGGTCAATGTGAATTTGCAGCTGTTCTGAGTTCCCACAGACTTTTCTCCAGTTTAAAAGTTTGAACAAAAGCCAACTCTTTGTATTGACTGTAACAGGCTTCAAATAAGCTCTCATATACTCAAACAATGGATTTTATATAATAATCCATCTCAAGATAATTCCTGAATTACAGGCAATGCATATATAGTATATACACATCATAAGATATCTGTAAGTCTTCACCTCGTATATTAGCATCTATTAACCACCCAGTTCTGACCGTACTTCCAACAGAAATGACTCAGTCATATCTGGTATGGCTTCTTCTGTCTTCTGTGTGGTTGAACATCATCATGCGGGCTTTCAAAGGCCTGTTAATCATGGACTCGATAATACTCAGAAATGCAGATGTGAAATTATGTAGACACAATTGTAAATTGTTTTGAAAATGTCCTTGAAGATTTGACTGCTCACATCAGTAAATCAGCCTGTAAAATATCTTCAGTGGAGGTACCTTAGTGAAATTCATTTTAAAGCAAGCAAAGTTTAGCTAATTAAGCATGGGTTTATGCTGAGAAAAAACCTACAGTATCAGTTTACTTCAAATTGAGAAAAGCAACTGAAGTGTCATACATTTCCTTGTCGTTGAAGGAAACAGTACTACAGTTCTGCTTCTAAGCAATTAGAACAGACAAAATGGTTTTTGGACTGGAGGAACATATTAGCTTATACTTATATATCAGTGTAAGTTGATATGTCATTGTGCAATATAAATTATTATCAAACATATTCCAAAGAATTCCTGTAGATGATGAGGTTTGTACCCTACGTGTCCTGCGCTTTTAGAATAAACGAAGTCTAAGTGGTGAAATTCCAGTGTCTTTCAGAAGGATGAAGCCCAGCTCCCAAAAGGAGCTGAATTTCTTGCACATCTGGCATAGTGAGGTCCATTGGCCAGATCTTGTTCACAGACACAAGAAATTAAGAACTTACTAGTACTCATCTCTGCCCATTTCTCTGTCTTAAATTTCAACAGATTCAAGGGCTGTAAAACTGGCAAATTCTAATTCCAACAAAAAGCCTGATTCTACCACTGTTATTCTGCTCATGTCCACAAAGACGATTAGATGTCTAGCACAGGATTCAATTTCATCTTAATAACATCTCTTGTAAATTTCCCATTAAAAATACTGTGGAAAAATATGGCTTGTTTATTAAATTTACTTGGACAAAAATTGTACTTTTTGGAAAAAAATGTTTCTTGTGAAAAAATTTAGTCACCTCTAGCAAACAGTTTGCATTGCCCACATCATTTATACCTGAAAATGAGAGATTAAAACACATTACTCCTATATGCTTCTATAAAATGATAAAATATGACAGTTGCATCCCATACTTCCTGTAAAGCTGTCGTGTTTCTCCCAAAGGCAGGAGTATACGTTGCACTCATTATCTGTGCTGTATTTCATGTTTTGTTTGTTTTTTTTGTTTTTACAGAATTTTAATATTTAATTTAACAACACTACTAAAATGTTGTGCTTACGTTATTAAAGCTGATACTGCATCTGTAAGGCACCAATATTGTAAACATATGTAATTCATTAAAAGAGTACAGTTAGTTAAACTACTCTTATTGATGGTATCAAAATAATTATAATCACTTGCTTGATGTGTGAGACAATATTAGCAGGGCTGTTGACCTTTTAAAGTCTGCCGGTAGGGACAGCTGAAAGCTTTTCATTAAAAAAAAAAAAGAAAAGAAAAGAAAAAGGGATAGCTGCTTACTGCGCTTCAAGAAAGCTAACCAAATCCAGAGAGTTTCACCTTCCTGATGCATGTCACAGCCAAAATTACATCCTCGTAGTATCCTAAGGGTGCTTTGTGTAGCATAAATCAGCACAAAATTAGGCCTATTAGAGTTTACTTGGTTTAATTGTTGAGAATCAAGTTTAAACACGATGACCAAGGACTGGTGTATACCTATGCATGCTACTATGTACCCAGGTAACTTTACTGAATCAGTATTACTGAAAGAATTAGGTGTAAGCTGGTCAACACCACATTTAGGTTGGAGAACAGAACTTTTCTCATTACCAGAGACATGAATCCTAGAAGGAGCCACAGAGGCAGGAAATCTTAGGGATTTCTCAGTTTGATACAATTGTGGGAGGAATTACAAGACCTGGCTGTGTGCAACAGCAGTGGATTAGATTTAGGGCTGTAGGAACTGATCTCTGCTGGATTAGCAGTGTCAGTTTGAAGCATCCCTGCCCTGAGCACTGCACTTTGCTCGTCTTCCCAGCGGTGACAGAAGGAGCTAGATGTCTGCTCCACGTGGACGCTGGCTCACAGCCCACTGTGTTGGTGTAAACCCCCTTGCATATATGTCTCCGTTAATCCTTGGACAAGAACCAAGGTGTTTAAACATGGTTGTTCTGCCTCCCTGGTTAGAGAGAAGCATCCAGCAGACTACTGGTGAGCACAACTCAAGATCCTTCACATCCTGCAGTATGTGGGAAAACTCCAGGTGACGGAGAGTCTACTGCAGTGGAGATGACTGCCTATGCATTTTCTCATGTATGAAAGTACATTTGGAGTTGCTGTACTATCAAATCTGTACATTCAATAAGGCGTACTATCCAAACACACCACCATTTACACTGTGAGCTCCAGGCCTGCTGCCCCGGTGTCACCAGCCCCTTCCAGCAGTTTTTGTGCCTGGTTGCTGCTGAAATCCATGCTGAGCAAAGCTGACGAAGTTTCTCCACCTGGGTGTCTCCATGGTGCAGCCTGGCCTCCCTGGGATCCCCTCCCACCCTGCCCGTGCCCCCAGCAGCTCTTTTCTGGCTCAGGCCCTGCCCCCAGATCTCCCAGCCTTGTTACATATGATGCAACAAAAACAAAAACAGAAAAAAAAAGAAAAGAAAAAAGGAAAAAAGACATTTGAGTGAGTTTTAAGAGTATTCTTAGTAGGCTTAGGTAAGAATATAAGGATTTGTAGTTCTCTGAAGCTATAAATATCCCTGTCCTTTGTGGTGGAGTTTCCATTACTTAATTTTAAAGATACGGAGGGCTAATGTCCATATCTGAGTAAGTGACCTCAGGATTACTTTGTAGTTAATGGAAAGGAACAAGCACTGTAGAGCACAGTTCATCTGACCCATTTTACACATCTCTATGAATTCTATGCTTAGTGTTGTACACACATAAACTAAAAGGGACAAGGTTTTAAATATTGAGAGACAGTCACTAACTCTTCCAGTGAGAGCACACAGGGCATTGCAAAAGCCATTTGGCCCATGGTATATCGTGTATGAATAACTTGTTGGTGGGCAGGGAGACCATTTTTGCATGCATTTATTTGCCTACTTGTTAAGCTCTAAAAAAACAGAGGCTTTTTTAATTTCCACCTTTTTTTCATCTTTTCTTCTAAACCTGTTTGGAGAATGGAAGGCTACTCAAAGCAAGAGATCCAGAATCTCGGTCTTGGCAGTGTAGACTTGCAGCATCTTTTACAAGTCAGTTTTTGAGTAAATGGAGACACATTAATGTTAAGGGTTAAACTTCAGAAGGCACCGCTGGAACACCAAAATTCTGAAAATTGAACAACAGGTAGTTCAAGATGCACAGTGAAAAATGAAGGCAATCTGACTTGGAAACAGCTTTTTGAAATGTGCTCAACTTCTATATGCCTTGATTTTATTTTTTTTTTAATGCATAGAATAATACTTACATCACATGGAGTAAATTATGCGCTTGCCAACACACAATTCATCAGTGGCAAAAATGGGATAGAATCCTGGACTGCAGACTTGTGCTTTAAACACTAGCTGTGCTCCCTTTCCTTTCTAAGTTCAAGCTCTGGCTTTAACCATTATTACTTTAGGTTTTATTGTAGTTTTTCTCTACCATTAAAAAGCAGATTATTTGAAAGTACCTTTTATTTAAACGAAATTGACTTTCAAAAGGAATTTAAACTTGCTCAATATATTTTGTTTCCTTTTGCTTCTGTCTCTCAGACTTGTCTCAACACTCTTCTAGCCATAGTGAGATATGAAAGAAGCAGATACAGCTCTCTTGGTTTCCATAAAGGTACTCATTTACTAATATATCAAGATGGCAACTGGAGAGAAGATGGCTTCTATTCAGCTGTTATAGAGTTAGTGTGTATCTATTTGATTGGACTTCATAGGCATACTATAGCATGAATTGTTAAAGGGAACATAGGAACAGATACTCTATTAAATTCTATTGTCATCTCTGCTACTAACCTGACAGGTGACCCCGGGCAATCCCCTTCTGTTCTCTTGTTAGTTTTTCTGTATTTTGTCTCTCTTGTTTATAAAGTCCATAATTTCACGGAAATGTATGCCCACATTTAGTTTACTCATTGGAGTCACTCTGTTTTTAAAAGTTTTCAGTCTGAGCAGGTATCTTGGTAGGATGTGGATTGGCTCTTCCTAAGTCTTTATATGGAGTGTCGTACAGGAGGAGCCTAATCTTGGCGGGTGAATTTACATGTTGCCATCATACCAATACAAGACAATTATCATCAGGCATAAATTGCTATAAACTGCACAGAATTTTGCTGCTTTTCTACCATCTTATATACCAAAGTGGACTTTTTATTCTGTGGTAAGGCATGCTGTCATAAAAAATATCCATATTAGCCGTTTTTATCTATATTTGCACAGCTGAAAATGACTGCGTAAATGTGCGAGGTCCTAAATATCCTTGTTTGTTTTTTAAAATTTCAGCATTCCCAATTAACTCTCTCATCTCCCATTTTTTCCTTTGCAAAACATGTTTTCTCCCACCTCTGCAGCAACAGTTATATCATCTCTTTTGGACAGTTATACCGCTACTATCAATGAAGAACTTAAGCAAGAAAGTTTTGTCATGATCAAAAGCGTATATGTTTACTGTATACTCTGCCAAACATAATCCCCTGCAAGTGTAAGTTCTCTGCCATCATAAATCCTGATTGTCAACAAGAGTTTTTTTTCAAGGTTTGGTTCTAGGAATAAGCAAGTATACAGTTACTTATGGCAGTAAGGAGTTTGTACTACAAAAATAACTAAAGCTCTGTTGTCTTCTTTGCTCAACTGTGAAACCTTCCTAGCTGTCACCTCCATGGGGAAAGGAATCTGAGATGACGAATGTTCAAATAGAGTCGTCTCTCCTAGCAGCAAACATTGTTTTTCCTGCCTTTCCCATTGCTTCTGCAGCTATATGAGCAGCACAGGGAGCTCTCCAGGATGCATCCTGGCTTTGCATCTTAGCTCTGTCCCTGCTGCACCATATTCAAACTGCATGGCCCCAACCCAGACCAAATCCTGGATGTCTTAATGACCAGCTTCAAAATTAAGTTTACCCACTCTACAGAGAAGTTCTGAGGTTAACGTTTGAAGTTAATAGAGATTTTTTTGCCACATAGATTACATACTGGAAAGATGTTCTTTAACAAATAAATATGGCAAAACTAATAGAGAGAAGGCTATACAAAAGCTTTTTTGGGGGGGGCAAGTCAATAAAGGGAAATAAAAAGCTATTTAAAAGATCAGCACTTTAAAAACTGTAGTCGAATATCATGAAATTAGCCTTTTTTTTTGATATATACTAACATTATTATAAATCCCAGTATGTAAGAAAAGCGCCAAGTAGTTCTTATACTAAATTCCTGACTTGTATGGTTTATTAGTTTCTTTCCAGTATTAGTATTTTGGAAGTTACCTCACTTCCCCTTCCACACACTTATGCAGTGCTGACTTATGCTAATAAAAGTCGCATATACATGTACAGATTAGAACTCAGTTATCTAAAGAGTTCAATTTGAGCATGAAATACGGGCAGAGCAAATATGGGATACATTAGGGATTTTGAGACTTTGTTAAAAGTAAGGAAATGGTATTGGGATTTTGTTAAATGATAGGCAAGGAAATCTTCTAGCTATCACAAAGTGATGTCAGAATGATATTGCTGTGAACTGGGAACACAGTAGGATTTTCTTACAGGTTGTCAGAGGAGGACGGGGGAAGGGCTGCTCCCTGTGGTATACATTCATTTATTGACTACAGTCACAGTTATTTGCTTCAGCCAGCATGATCTGAAACGCATGTATAAAAGCATATAGGTATTGGAATTTTCAACCCAAATCAGAATCCTAATTAACTGTAAATCGTAAAGCCAGTAGCCCGAGGTACATTAAAATGAGAACTTTGTACATGAAAGGCTGCACATGCCCCAAAATCTAAGTATTTCCTACTTATAAACCACCAAATTCACTGCATCAGCTTCCATGACTGTAATTCTGTTCCTGAGGGATATACAAGTAGAGTTAACTGAAAACAAATATGAGTTTGCAACTCATAGAACAAGTCATTTTACAGACACATTAAAAACCACTGACATAAGGAAAGACAACATAAAATATTTGTACTTAAGGTAAGAATATGACATTAAAGCCAGAAGTGAACTTAGTCCATTGTACTTCATCAAATGCCTCTTTAATCTATAAATGTGTGTGATTATAAAGACATTAATTTCAAGGGGAAGACCACATCAGCAAAGCACCGCTGAAACACCTGGCACAATTGAATTTCACGCAGCACCAAACGTGAAGGCGAAGAGACGAAGTTACGAAACACATTGGTGGAGTTGAACAGAGCTGACACAGAAGACACTGTTCTGTCACACACATAAAAGGGTTTTGGTTATAAAGATCCAGTCCTGCTTAGGGCAACAGGGGGTTTGTTGCCTTTTAATAGGAGCAGGATCAGGCTGCAAAGGGATATTTGGTCCTTTGGTGTTCAGGCAGGAAACAACAAAACAGAAGCTGCAGAGCTTTTGAGCCTGAGGAACCTCTGCTCCAGATCGCCATTACCGTTCCATGGTAACAAGTCATCTTGTGATCTTGATTTTAATAACAGCTATACCCTTCCTCTTATCACATGCTGAGTAACTGTACGTCTTCTCAGGCCAGGGTTTGAATAGGAGCTATGGTGTTTCCTCCGCTACTCTGTCACGGGGCTCTGCAAACTGAAAACTGGCTGTGTAACTCACGTGCACGTGTGCGTATGTGTGTGTATCTCTTTCCGAAGTGGCATAATTTTCCGTTAACTGTTCTGGCTTAGCAAGCTCTATCTCTAAATTGTAAGTTATATTGAAAGCAGAGTATCTCCTAAAATAATTTTGACTACAGGCTAACACGCCCATGAAATGCCAGTCCTCCTTTTTGGCTTGGTGTAAGGGGACGGGATCCATTACTTCCCCTGTTTTCCTCATGGAAGAGAGAGTTTAACAGTAAAGAAAGTATATTATGGACATTGCAAAACATGCACAATCAGAATCAAACAAACTCCTACAGTATGAATGAAAGACATGACAGGAAGAATCTCAACAATGGTTTAATGCTGAAAAGTCAGTCTTCTTTATTTCCCCCCACCAAGCAACGTTTGTGTAAGAAATTGTGGTAGAAAGAGGGGCAGTGGAAAGAAAAACTAATGCATGTTAAGGGAGATATGATTATTTGGGAGTATCTTGGGAGGACCCTGAAGTCAGATACAGTAAAGATATTGCCAAAGGCAATACTAATACTTATATACTGCCATCCTGGATGCGGACTATTGTAGGGCCCACTGTTGAAGTGGCAAAACTTCAATTTATAGTGACTGTTTAGCTGCTGTTGCAGTTTAAATCTGTTTCCCACTCTCAGAAAAGCCCACCATCACCCATGGAAGGGGGAACAAATACCACCTATGTATTCGCTGACTGAAGGTGTTTATCTGAATCTGTAAATTACATCAGAAATCAAGTTGCTAAATGCTGCATTCAAGAATTTTCTGTGGATTTGTGACATTCCTTGGAAGGCTTTAGATCCAGAAAGCAATGAATAAATTATAAGAAGACATAATTATTGTATTTTCATCTCTGACAGATATAATTTTACTCCATAAGCACAGAAAAGAAAGCTGCCATTTTTCTCAGACCAACACTCTAAGATTTTTTTTAAAAAAAAAAAAAAGGAAGAAAAATGAAACAAGTCTTTTGCTGAAAAATGACATATTTAGTAAATATTGTCCAGGGTAATTGTTCATGTGGGACCCCAAGAGAAACATGTTTCAGATACTGTAACTACTGTATATTCAGAGTGTATGAGCACTGTATATTCAGAGCAGATGATAATCTCTGTAATGTTTGTTACGAAGCTCCTTGTGGACACTCAAATGTAATTTTAACGGTATCCTGAAGAAAAAAAAAAAGAAGGTACAGCACTCAAATTGGATTCCAGAGATAAGGTTGGTTACTGAGGGGACGATTTACATCAACTGAATTT
>VZSZ01004239.1:140032-157022 GCA_013398815.1 Ibidorhyncha struthersii
TAGCTGTCTAAAAAAACATATATCTAATTTAGGCTGTCTTTGCAGTCCGTCGAGGGAAGTAGGTACCTCCAGAGCAAGTTCGATTCCACTCACTTTGACAACTGTTTTAGGACAGAATGAACCCCCAATGACCAGAGAGGAAAACCAGATGATTTGATCAGAAACCTAACTTCCAGACAGCAAAGCCAGGGATGTTGTATTGGGTCTGGAATGATACTGCCTGTTTGCACATGAAATCAGATCCTCAGGTCCCACCCAGCACATGTAGTGCAGTCCTGCAGGTCTCAGCCTGGATAATGGAGCCAGCATCCTCCTGCCAGCTGCCACAGAGCCAGAGCCACAGCCCAGCCATGACAGCTACCATCTCCTGCTCTCCAGGAGACACGATCAGGCTTCTTTCCAGTGGGCCAGGAAGTCTTATGTTGTCTTATGCCAGGCAACCCACAATCGCAGTCGTCCGTTACTCACAAAAAGAGAAATAAACCGTGAAGTTTCCAAAGATCTCTAGGGACTCTGATTCCCCAACGTCTGCTGGAAATCACCAGGAGATAGGTCTACGTTGAATGTTTCAGTCTGAGGCCTCAAGTCATCACTGTATCTTTATTCAGCAAATCACTGCAGCATATATGTAAATCTTCAAGCTTAAATCCCATTAACATCAAAGGGATGTAAGCATGCACTTAAATGTTTTGCTGAACTGATACCCTTGGCCCCAGTCCAGCAAAACATGTAAGCATATGCTTAACTGTAAGAATGTTTAACCCTGTTAGCTTCTATAGAGTTGATTTTCTACAGTTTCCTGAAGTAAAACATAGATTTCAATGCTTTGCCAAGTCACTATCTTAATGAAGATGCAATGTCTCTATCTCATCAGCATTACAAGCCTCCGTTAAACGGGTCATACTAAGGCACAAAGACTAGAGCTACATATACCGCAAGGAGAAAAAAATCCATTAGAAATGCCTAGCCAAATGGTAAATACTGAAAACTAAATACTTCAAAAAATGGATTCCAAAATAACATAAGACAAACTGAAGCCTCATTTTGTCCAGGACTCAAGCACTTGATGTGCTTTCAATGTGTCGCTGTTTATGCTTACATTTAAGCATGTGCTTAAGCACCATGGTAAACTGGTCCATCAGTGTACACCTTCCCTTTTATATGTTAGATAAAGTAAAATCCTTTGGCTTTTGTAAATCACATTGCTTTGCCTAAGATATCAGATGAGCTGCTCTACTCTGATTCTTATATGTGCACAATAAATCCAGACATAAAAATCAATAGAAACATTTAAACCTCTGAGGTTGTAGAATTGCCCCTTGGAAAAAATCAAATGTTAAAAAATGAATCTCACATAACTATAAGTTAGCTATAACAGGCAGGGAATTGTAGATGTTCATATGTATTCAGAGTCTTTTCACAGGAGTTAAGAAAGCTTCGGCAAAATAAGTTGCACACAACCTTTTTAATGATGTATACTTCTAGACTTTTCACGTTTATAAATTGTTATGTAAATGAACTTTTATACAATTATCTGTATTATGCCACACAAGTAACTTACTCTTTGGTCACAGATTTTGAATGTTATGGAAGCAGTTTGTGTCACTTAAAAATTAGGTAAATGTAATACGTTCAGTACAAAGATTAATGATGTATATCTTTACAAAGCAGTCACAGGGCTATGTTTTGTTTATGCAGGATGGCACCCTATATGCTAAATATATCATAGGTTTATGTTACCATAACAGTGCATCATTTCTCAGCTATTAATCTAAACTGCAGAGTACATGTATATTTAATAATCCTCAGAAAGTCTGTAAGACTTATTTACATTTTCTATACATACTGCAGCTTTAAACACCTTTTAATATTGGCCACTAATTCTATATCTTCACAATGCTTTAATATAAGTAATAAGATTAAAAAACAGTATCAGATGAGTCAAATCAGTATTGAAAATGCCAGTGAGGATCTTTTGCCCTTAAATGTAGATTCTAAACCCATGCCATTTTTCAACTTTGAGAGTGCAGTGCATTGAAGACATCATATTTAAAATATTTGAAGAGCTGAATATCATACACAGGATGTGTAATGGCATTTCTTCCAGTAATCTGAACAGCAAACCATAAGAAAAAAGAAAAGAAATGGCAAAATGAGCAAATTGGTCATAATAGCAGGCCCTTATAAATAAATTTGGCATTTAACTGAAAGATTAGTTAATAGAAACTTACAGTATGCAGTGTTAAGTTACTGTTTTCACTTCTAACATATGCTTAGAAACTGATAAATATTTATCTTTCTTTCATTACAATAATTCATATCTCAGAAGAAAAACTGCAATTGCTTTGAATATGTGGTTTTTTTCCATCCTTATGGCACACCATAAAACCCAACATTTGTAAAAAATTAGTTTTGTTTATTAACAGGAAACTGCTTGCAAAAACAGGGAAAAATATGAAAATGAATTTATAAAAAAGTCTGAAAGAACAAAGCACAGACATTATAATATCGTCATTTAGAATCTATGAACAGAAATGTATTTTTAAAGACAAAGTTAATGCCTCCCTTTGAAATCCTCATGTTAAAATCAAAACCACAACTTTAATAGAAGACAGACATAGGTGCTGTATGAAGAATTACAGCTTAGAAAATTAATAAAAATAGTATCTAAAACAGTATTAGTAAGATATGAAGCTCATTCATTAATGGTCTCTGTGATAATATATCACTGAAAATGTTGCATGAAGGACAGTCTTTGATAGGATTATGTACAGTATAATAGCAAGATATTGAAATTAAAATTCACTGAGAAGATACATCTTGTGAACTGAAGGGTAAGAAGATAATAATGGTAACATTAATAATAATAAATAACAAGTATAAAATGATTCACATAAATAGAATTTCCATCAGCAACCATTATTGTAATTATGGGAATGATAAAGTAATAATCTACAGTAAATAGCTAATCTTTATTGATTCACTATTTAATTCCTTTTTTTAAAGGGCTTTAGAATTGCTGTCAATAACAATAATGTGTACATGGGGAAAAGTTATGTAGAGAATAAATGACAAAAACAGTATTGTGTAATCTGTTTCTAAAGAATCTTTTGAAGATATTTACGTTGTTTGGTGCAGGAAAAGAAAATTCTTAAAAGAATTTCCTCACCTATTTAATGAATGCTGTGGGATTTCTTCAACACCTGGTTATGGAGGTTCCAGAGGCATATTGGGAAAATTTAGAAAGTTCGGTACCTGGCTTTTTAATCACACCTCTCTCTAAGGTAAGAACAGCTCTCCATCAATGGCAGCTATGAAGAAAAAACAGGACACTGACTGCCTGACCCTACAGCAGCCCTAGAGGCAATTTCACTGTCAACAGCAGTTCGCACCAGAAGCAACCGAAAGGCCAAGGAACAGGCTGAATAAGAGAAATTCTAAGGAACTAATTGTGGTGTTGAGCAAATATATTCTAAAATTTAGCATATGGGTAGCAAACAAACCTGTGTGGCAACAATGCGTGGCAACAAGCACAAATGTGAGGGCAGACAAAAGAAAAGCAGGACCTTATATGAGCAATTGTGGTGGTAATCATATAGTGCCATTGAAAGTAGGGTCCAATTTCAGTTGCTTTTGAATTCACAGAAGAATAAGGAGTAGCTTATGATATGCCAAAAAAAATGCCCAACAAAGTACTCCCAAGAGAAAGACTAGATTTTAATTCACAAAGATTTTCTCTTTAGCGTTTTAATATATTCATCATCCTAGCAGTATCTTTTGATAATTAATAATGTAGATGGCCTTTGATCATCCACATATGAGTATTTTTATGGTCTGTTTTGCTTCCAAATTAAAAAGGATGTTGGATGATATTAACCTCCATTGTACACTGTGATTTTTACTTTTGCCTTGTATGTTGCTGTCTAATGGAGTTTTGTAGGCCGCTGGTCAAAAAAACCATTTCATATAGGTAACTCCGTTGTCTAACAGGGTCCTCCTCATCCAAGCAAAATCACAGTCTGCCTTGAACTACATATATTGTAATACTGGACAAGATTGTTTCCACCGTGTAATGCAGAATGTATTTCTGATTTTGCAAGCATTTCTCGTGAGCTCTTAGAAAGGAAGTAGTCATTGGAAAAAAAAAGAAACAAATGCCAGGTTCACTATGGGAAAATAACACAAACCCAGTATGGGTCTATCTCTTTCTGACAGTTTAAATTCATGTCCTTCTCATAATGGCACATGGCCATACTGGCATAAAGAACAGAGCAAACGATGACTGCTGCACTCCAGATGTTCCATGTCCAAATGAGCTATGTTGTGCCTCCAAGGTGGTGGACTCAAAAATGGGAGGCCTGGCTAAAAATCTGGCCCTCATAAGCTTGCATTATTGTCAGTTAGATAGGAAACATATAAAGGAAGGTTCCTGCTTAAGTGAGAGAAACTGGCAACAATTTGAAATGTTTGATATACTCAGAAGTGCAGCAAAAGGACACCTCACCTTGAGGGCAGATGTCAGCGCTGTAATATGCATGTGGTAAAAAGCAAAATGTTTTTATTGGCATGAAAAAACAACCAGAAATATGTCGCAATAATTTTATTTTTTTTTCTTTTGGGGGGAGTTGCTAATTCCCACTGTACCCGTTCCCAGGAGGGGCCAGCAGATACACGATGCAGAGCCCTGAGAGAAGACAGAGTGGATTTTGTGTGCAGAGAGAGTGAAAAGACCCGATTTACACAGGTAAGGAGGAAGACGTGTACATGAGAGAAATGTTGTACATACATATATGTATACATGCAAGGAAAAATCAGCAAGTCCATTTATCTATGGTGTAAGAGAGGGGAACTCTGTGAAATTAACAAGCCATACATTTAAAAGCAATAAATAAAATGCCTGTTTTAAAAAAATAATCCACAGGATTTAGTGTTATGAGGTATCTTTAGAGATGTGCAGGATTCAGATCATTTAGGTGAACAACAAAACACTTCACAGTAGCATTACAAAGGACATTACATTGCAAAGAACAGAAAACTCCATGTGTGACTGCAAAGGCAAAAACCAACTGCTGCTGAGACCAAAACTTCCCTTCGGAGAATCGTGTAGTAATTGTCTGTTAGGAGCTTCTCAAACCTCCCTCTGAAGCATGTGGTATTAGCCCCTACTGGAAATAGAATAGCAAAAAACCTTGACCATACTCCTTAGCTATTAATAGTTGCCTTGATTTCCCACAGACTTAAAAGAAGATAGACTAATTTGACTCCAGCTCTTATTAGCCAGGTTCCTCTTTTAATTTTTATTATAATTTTTTTTATCCGCTTCAGTGGACATTTTCCTGAAGTAAGGAGTGTGGGACTGTGACCTTTGTAAATATCTCTGCCATGTGACAGTGATTGTTCTGATAATTATTCATTATTCAAGACTATAAGAATAATTACTGCTTTCAAATACCCAGCAAATCATAAAAGCCTGTATCAGGGCTATCCTTAGGCAGGCTTCTGGAACGCTATTTCCAAATGGAGAATTTTGACAAATTTGTTTTCCCATATCCTGAATTCATTTATCTCAAAAAGTACAAGGGTGGTCGTTCTTTACTTGAGCTGATCTTACCTTCTTTTCAGGTAGGGCACTCATTTATGAAGTGGGTGGGAGTCCAAGGACTGGGAGTCAGTTGCATCCAAGAGCTAATGGATGGAAAAAAAATTAACTGTGAATAAGTATGCAAGATTATACACACTGTAAATGGGGCATGCAATTTTAAAATAAAGCCCTAAAATTCTGCTGCTCAGGCTATTGTTAATTAGATCATTTAAATCTATTAAAAAATAACTACCGAATTCAATCTGCTCCCTTTTCTATGCTTTATTTCTGTTGATGATTTCTTGTAAAAGTAAAATGATCGCACAGTTATATGATTGCTCTACCCTTTAGTCTAGATGCATTGTATAAAATATAATGCAGTACAGATGTCAACCTAAGAACTAAATAGCTTATATTTCTAAAGAACCATGAAAAAATATTAACACTATAGAAACAATGGTTCAGTAATTACTTTTTGCTGTGGAGTGAGGTTACGCATTTATCCTTATAGATCCCTAATACACTTAAAGTCAGCACTGCCCCTGTGGTCCTTTTACCTTTGTTGATAAATGTATTGTACAGGATACCTTGTATGACCACTACAGTATTTGAGGTCATGCTAGGCTGTTAGCACAAATGGTGTGAACAATAGTTTATATGCCACTTAACTCCTTGGGAGAAACAGTTAACCTTGCCAGAGAGGACAGATCAGTCATGTATAGTTATTAAAGTCTAGAAGGTTTTGTTATGCTCTGAAATACTTTTATAGAACTACAATACTCTGGTACGAGCTTTACCAAGCAGGGAAGCAACAAAGTCAACAATTATCTTTGGTATCTTTGAAAGGGATATTCAGAATTTTCAAAAAAAGGTTTGCACAAACCTACTCTATGAAGCACACACAAAAAAATCTTAATATATTTAACCACTGGACTGCCTGAAAAATGCCAAAAAGGTAATAACATATTAAGCCACTGCTTTAAGATAGACCAAGTTTACCAAAAATAGTTGTGATTTTGATGGCCTTGAAATGCACAGTCAGCAATAAAAAATCTAGATCTTCTTGATTACAAAATCATGCTGAAACCTCATGAATGACACAGATGGGCATCATAATTGAGCTTTATTTAATTAACAATCAACTACAAAAAAACACCTCCAAGCAAATATCCTTTTCCAGAATTTCTCATGAATAGAAAGGACAGAGTGAACAAAGAATAAAACCCAGCAGGAGATTACTATGGACTTATCAGGTACTCTACATAGAGATGACAGTGACACTGCTGTTAACACAGATGACCCAGTTTCACAACACAATACGCTGCTTCTACATTGTTGTTTATTCCAATGAAGCGTTTGTCAGATCCAGGCGATTTTTGGCACTTTTATAAAACACAGAGCTCAAGGCAGGTCAGATTCAGGTAGCCTCATCCATTTCCAGTTCAGGCGTGTAAGCCTGTCAGCCCCTGTACCTGTTTGGTTTTGTACTCATCCAAACATCATTAACTGCCAGGAAATCTTTACATTTTTAGGGTTAACTCAGAATGCCAGTGCAGCTGTCTTAGTCTGACCTCCATTTTCAATTCAGCACACTCAAATTAATCGCTTAGGTCAGGCTGGACAGGGCTCTGAGCAACGTGATACAGTTGAAGATGTCCCTGTTCATTGCAGGGGAGTTGGACTAGATGACCTTTAAAGCTCCCTTCCAACCCAAACTATTCTATGATTCTATGATTCTGTGATTCTATGACTGATTATGACTTTCTCTCTTGAAGTTTTGGTTTAGCACCCCTATATGCAAATGAACAGGTGCTACTTAGGTAAAGGGGACGCCACGTCGGGTTTGAGGTTGTGGAGTACAGGCCACCTCCTTTTGTCAATCAATCTGCCACATGACACATCGCACATGCACACTTCTACCCCTTCTTCCTGGATACTTTCTCAAGTGGACCTCTCACTGACCCTGCCTGGGCCGCCATCTAAGGTGGCAAAGACTTACTCAGCCTCGGGGAAGGTCCTTCCACTGGCACACCGACATTCTCTGCAAGCACCAGAGCCCTTCAGCACTGCAGCAGCCTTCATGTACCACCAGGAGACTCTGACATGTTCTGGGGTAGGTGGGAACAAACACATTGCAGAATCAGCATTTGGGGGAAAAACACTTCTAGGTGTGGATTCAAATACATGCCTTCATGGGAAGATTTAGTTGTCCATGTACATACTTCCCTACCAAGGACTATTGCCTCATTAAGTAAGCATATTTACTATATCTTCAAGAGAAGAACATGGAGAACAGTGAGAACAGGAAGAAATCATTTTGCTACCACTGCCTTTTAAAATCTCCTAACTAGCAAAATTAAACCGTGTCTCTTTATTTATTTATTGCACTTGTAAAAAGATTAATGGGGATGTGATTCCTTCAGGCTTTTACATATAACCCCATCACACAAAGAACAAAATTATACAGTGCAGCAAACGAACTAAATTAGCTACATTTATTTAAATAACTGCTATGGAGGAAACAATAAATCAACAAGAATCCTCACAAAAATATGTTTACAAAGTGTCTTGTAATTTGTTTTAGCAAGGACACAGACTTCTAGCTCTTAGCTAAGCTTGCTTCTAACAGTCTATTATCATATCAACTGTTAATGAGTGCTATAGAAAAGCATTTCTAGCAAAAATACTATGTGTAAGTTCTGCCTTACTGTCCTTTAAGACATGGCTGGCAACCCTACATGAAATAGATTTTCCTAACAAACATTTTGTCAAAGGCTTCTAATAACTTGGGAGACAATCAAAATTAACTGACAGTGCTTTGTTAAATGAGAAAAAAAGGTTATTTAAATGGTCATAATCATGCAATTATCTCATCTTCACTGTATTTCAAAAGGCTGTATCTATATCTAGTCCTATATCAGAAGTGAGTAGGGGGAGCTCTAATGCTGAACCTGTGATGTATTCATAAATCAGTACTTTCAGAGCCTGTCATGGGCTCCATAATGAGGGTCATTATTCAGGCAGAGTGTCAAAACTACTATCAAAGGACCTTCTCAGAATCACAATCATTCTGTTTCTTGTTAAATAAGCAATGTAGTACACAAAAATGGCAAACAAGAAGCAGGTCAATTTGATACAGTATGAGGGCACAGGGACCTCTAGAGTAATTTACCCTCTGGGAATTCTGATGGCTTGTGAGATAAATTATATACACCCTCAGAAAAGATTAATGGTAATAAAATCCCAGGAATATTTTCAGAAAAAAATGTCCATGTGTACATATGGCAACTTCAGTAACAAAGAAGACATTTTCTAAAGCGGAACACTTAAAGAAAATTATTATTAGAACTGCAAGTAGCTCTCTGGAAAGCTACTAAATCTTATTACGAAGTTGGCAGCATTCAGTGGCAATACCTTATTTCGATTCGCTGAAAGAGTTTATTAAAAAAAACAAACCCAAACCTACAGCCTTTCTGAATTAAAAAGAAAGGGGATAAAGGGGGAAAAAAAGGAAAGACAAATTGTCAAAAATGGATTTACTGAGACAGGCTATTATTGACTTCATTTTATTATAAGCAATAGGAGATACAAGAGGAATTATTAACAGAACGTCATCTGGACATTTGACCACAATGGCAATAAATGCGAATTATTTGTAAGTAATTGAAGGTTGTATTCAAATCACATAGCAGAGGTGCCTAAATTAGGCACTGGCATTACTTCCCTCCTTTCACTTTAGGGAACAAGAATGTAATAGCCCTACACGCGAAGTAGTCTGAATTGCTCATTCTCCCTTGAACTAAAACATTACATTAGTAATGGGTAAATTAGGCACCAGTGAAGGCAGTCTAAAATCTGGCTCAAGATGACTTCTAGATACTACAGTGGCCAATCATTTTGGGATTAATAGTCAACTGCTTCTGACACCAGTGAAGTTCACTGTCTCAGAAGATCAGACTTAAGCAAAAGCTCTTTATTTTTCCTTGTCAATTAGTTATCTGTGTTGAGTGTATGTATGATATCAATTTATAATATACATATATATTATACATATACACATATATGTATGTATGTAATTCCATGGGGTATGTTCATACACAGCATAGCTCTGAAACAGCAAAATACTGTAGGGCAGAAATTTCACCACAGTCTCTTTATGTAGTGC
Organism: Ibidorhyncha struthersii; assembly: GCA_013398815.1. Classification (NCBI taxonomy): domain Eukaryota; kingdom Metazoa; phylum Chordata; class Aves; order Charadriiformes; family Charadriidae; genus Ibidorhyncha; species Ibidorhyncha struthersii. Next base: position 149,779 of record VZSZ01004239.1, read on the forward strand.
TTCTTATTTGACTGGTCCAAAGATTCTCCTAAAGCTTTGCCTAAAAAAGGGCAAAATAGACTTATGCAGAATTTAGCATGGTCCATGACCTTATGCAGTCACAGTCTTCAGAGGTGGATGTTCAGAGGTCCATTTGGAACTGCAGTTTCAGATACCATCTGAATACTCCTTGTGGCACAGACTTACTGCTGTGCTCACGCAGAGCACCATTGACTGCAATAAGGCTTTTTTAAAGTGGGAAGTTCCTGGAGAAATGCCACAATTGCGCCTAATACCAATTACAGAGTCTGAGGCTTTCAAGTGGGTTTCTAGGTAGCCAGAGCTTTTGGAACTCAACCATCTTGTATCGTTGCCCTATTACTCTTTTTGACTCCTAACATTTTCTGTTAAATTTCTACAATTCAGTTATGTTGATATTTGTATCCACATGCAGAGTTATATGGCATAACTTTATGATACAGACTGATAGAAATTTTTGTCTCCCCTTAAAAGCAATAAATAAACTGTGGGTCAGAAGACAGAAGTCTACTCCTTCTCTCACATTACCCTTATTAAACAGCAAGGTGAGAAGTAGATTAAAAAACAGTCCCACTAAGTGCCTCATAAATCCCTCAGCTTCACTTTACCAAACTGAATTTTGTCTGACAATAAACCCTACCTTGTCTAGACTTATTGTTTAAGTAAATTTGTATCTGTGGAATAATCAAAAGCAAACCAATTATATTCAGGCATCTTTTTTATCCATCTGTTTGGATATAACTGTCTATTAAATGGTGTTTGCATATGAAGCAATGTTCTATTGTATGCATAGGTACTCAATTATTTAGATTATACATTTGAATAAACTGTGCAGTTAAAGGAGTACCCTTGTAATGCAGGACAATTACATTTTTCTAGCACAGTTTACAGGTTATTAAACTAATATCAATTTGGCCAACACAGCTGGATATGGATCCTAACCTTCACCTACGAAAGTTCTTTTCTTTAGGGGTACATTTTACCCCTACAATTATCAGTCATTTTTAGTCACTTCAAATTATATCAAATTATGTAAAAGGGTTATAGAAAAAAGGCTTGTGTGAATAGAGACTACAAAAAAAATTAATTTCACACTGAAGGCTGTGCATTAAAATGTAGGTTAGCTTAATGCAGCTATAAAAGTCCTGTCTACACGCATGATGGGTCAGTCTAAAAGGTGCCCTGTCCATAAGAAAATCACTCTGTCTGGCCAGCATAAGAAAATAACATTGCATTTTGTCATATTGTGAAAAAGTAGTTCACTGAATATCTCATCTTCTTACCAATCAGGGAACGATTATTACTTTTTTCCAAAGGAGAATACAGTTGTCTTTATGTTGAAGAAAAAGAAAAAAATCAAAGAATATTAAACACACAGAAATCAGTAAGTGTCTGTCAGTCCTTGAAATAAGTTTTCAGTGACTAATTATGAATATCTATTCTGAGTGGTATGGGGAGAGAGAGAGAGAGAGTTGTAATAAAATAAGCTCACAGCTTCAGCATTCTGAGCATCTTCCTCTGCCTTGTACCTTGTAGAAGGTGTACTTTGCACATGTACAAATTGACTTTAAAATGGAATCTGTTCTTCTGCATCTGTTGTACACCTGCATGTTCAAAGAGGCAGAACAGATATTTACGATGACCATCTATCAGTGAAATCATGCTGAGAATCTGGAGCTGCATGGTGTTTGTCCAGTTTGCACTTTTGCTAATGTTCTTTACTGAATACGCTTTCTGTTCTTGCTTTTGAAAGTCATTATTCTGAAATAACTACCTGGAAGAAAGAGAATGCACAAAAGCTGAGTTTGTCTTACAAGGACTAATTTCCATAGACTCTTCCATACTCACTGTAGGTAGATAAGTTCCACTGAGAGTGAGTCAATGCATCTAAAATTAGTTTCCTACTCTAAATCGCCCTCAAGAGAATCTCATCTATCTCCATTGATTATTTGGAGACTCAGTGGGCAGTGATGGCCAATACCATTTGAATTTTTAACCATCTTGACATGAAAAGAAGTATCATGATAACACTAAATATCATGATACTATTTAGTTAAAGGGAATTAATGAACAAAATATCCATACAATCAGAAAAAATAGCTCTGTACAGTGCAAAGAGTCCACTCAACCTCAGAATGCTATAGATTTGTGTGACCCCATGGTTGTGTAATTTATCATTTTTCTAAGGTGCCACAGGACGCGTCTTCTTTTCCATGAAACTGGTTGCTCTGCCTATAACCGATAGCCATTTCACTTTGCCTGACCTAAGCTGTTCCCCTTGGTGATTTGCCTCCAAAAGAACAATTTAGTGAATGCTGAGGGTGCAGCTGCATTTCGTAGGTGAAGCTGGAAAACCTAGCAAACAGTTTGCTTTTAGATTCGGATGGATGCTAAAAGTCTAGACTAACAAGACTAGTAAACTGCTTTGGAAATTACACACTGACTCCAGACCAAGACGGATTTTTTCCAGTAGTTGGAGCATCTAATACCTGTGAAGTTACCTGCAAGGAGCTGACAAAAATTGTGAGAAAACAGATTCACAGCTGCCTAGGGAAAACCTGCTAAAGTGTTTGTCTAGGAAGTTAGAAAATATTGTCTGACCACTTCCCCCTTTCCTCCAGCTAAAAGTTGTTCAGGTCCCTCTGGCTTTGGGTATTGATCTGCATAAAACTGCCTTCTTTTCTTCCCCGCTGGCTGCACGGAGGACTGGACGTGCAGTTGGCTCCTGCCCTATTCAGTGATGACAGGCTGCCAGCAGAGCACAGCTCAGGGAAGGACAAGGCATTGTTTGACCTGTGTTCGGAATACTGCAGGGGGAGAGGACACATTGCAGATTCCAGGCTGAGGTCTGGCTAAACCCACAGCAATATCCAGAGGCAGATTTTTGCTAGCTCACTTTGGCTTTCTGCCATCCCACGTGAAAGCAGAGATAGTTCTGATTCAGACTCTGTTCTTGAATCCCATTTTATGCATTTATCCATAGAGTCATGCCAGGGGACAAGCAATCCCAGTAGTATCTTCCCAAGTGCAAAGTGGAATTCAGCAGAACCAACAGGACCCTCAGGAGGAAGGGACAACTTTCTTTTATAATACTAACTCATATTCACTGAGACCTTCAAAGTTATCATGGTTCCCTTGGAGTTATGAGTGCAGACCCCACGCTCTGAGGTACTGGACGTGAAGCTGAAAGTGCTGAGCAAAGAGACCCATGCTTCTGCAATACCTCTCTCTCCGTGGTTGTAGGAAAGCAGCCGGTGAAGAAACCTGGCTGTCATGCAGAGTCACTGCTGAGGTGGCCTGGCCCCCCAAGATTACTCTGCAAATGTAAGAAAGTCATGTGAGGAAGTCACATCACAATTATGGCTCATTGTAATTTTGTTAGTGATCAAGTAACCCACCGTCTCTCAAAGGCTGAAGAGCATTTTGATTATTTTTCCTATCAGAAGGAACTACGAAATGGTGTGACTATAGCATGCAATATGTGTTTTTGAATAGAACTCTGAACACAAGTATATGAACTGCCAAAAATCTTTCCAAAGTTAAAAGTTTTAATGTTCTAAATGAGACTGAAAATTCAGTAATCACTGGCTGGCCACATTTGGCTTATATATGCTTCTGTTTGCACTAATAATGCTTTGAAATGTTCCTTGGTAGATGGTGCAATGTATTTTTAAAATTTTGTGCTCACAGCTACCATTTTCTTTTATTTTTCTTTCTTTTTTTCCCAACTTTTAAGGTACAGAATGGATATAATGATGCAAAACTTGAAGGCTTTCTTTCACAGGTACATCTTAAGCTGTAGGTCCTATCTGAAAGACTTCTGAACCAGATCCACACCCGACAAACCTTCCAATCTCAGCTTCATCTTCCCTGCAATTGAATAATAAGATAAAAATAAATATGTAGACACTCTAATGAGCTAGGTGTGTCTGGTTAAATTCCACTATGTATAATTTTTTCCCTTTGATAAAAGCCTTTAGAGTTTTAGTACAAAATTACCCTTGACTCCCGCCAGCCATTCCACCATAAACCTTCCGTCGCACTCGTACTTTGCTCCCTCCAGGTCACTTGTAATTGGCCTCTTTTCTTTTGTGTTCGGTAACCTTCCATTTTTCTGTGGGCCTGTTCACAACTGAATCGACACTAAAGAAAGAGTGGATAAAGGCAGACCTGAAGTCTGTGCAGAGGATAGGTAGGGTCTTGCGTTCCTGAATACAAGTGGGTGCAAAAATACATTCTCACAAGCTGCTGAGAGACCTGGTCCAGGGTATTATATCACTCCCAAGGAGCTGCACTTTTTGAAATATGTCTGAAACTCTACTACTGTGAAGAGAATCTGGAAATACTCTGTCAACCAGCTGTGATAAACCACTGCTTAGTAGATACTTCAGACGTATACGGGCAAAGATCTGCAGATCTGTTGTTTCTAAGGCCTCTTCTGTGAGACCTGTTGGCAACACCCCCAGCCATCACAGTACGACGCCGGGCCTTTCTGCCAAAGGGCCCATGTGACAGCCTGGAAATAGCTTAAAAGCTGCAGATCTTCTGAGATGAACCTCCGCCTCTGTACTCCTCCCACCTCCCAGACACACACGCTGTGCAATGTTTTTTTACATGCAAAGGGAGGATATGGGCCTTAGGGATCTATTCATGAATAACTTATACAATGTTTACATGAGGATTTTTAGGTAGTTTGCTCAGAAGTGTTTTGAATTGGCTGCATGAAATTGGTATTCATTGTAATGAGCTTTTCTTAGCAAAACAGGACACTGCAACATGTAGGAGTCTGCACTCTGAAGGAGCAGCCAAAAAAGCAACAATCAGGCACCAGGGGGGACACCGTCAGGCAGGCAAAAGAAAAGAATTGGGAGAGATTTGAAGCAGCACAGGAAGCTTGCACAAAGTGGAATATACAGTTATTCACTGTTAATTGTCCAAATGCCTTGGGTGTTGCTGGTTATTTCCTCTGAATTCAGCATGAGGTGATTAAAAAGTCAATCAGCAAAGACTGAAAAAAGTGCAGACCTAAATGCTGCAAAAATAATAGAGCAGGAAACACACTTAATCACACATGGCTGAACCTCATCTTTCCTTTTTGTCAGTCAACTTCCTGGTACATTGATGGTGTCCCTATTGTTTTTTCTTGCCTATGCTCTTCCTCAAGTTCCCCAGAAGGCATCAGATTAAAAAAGGCAACATCAGGTATCCATAAACTGTCTTTTCCTTGTCCTTACTTTTTCTGGACTACAATATTTTTTCTACCTTGTTTTTTTTTTTTCTTTTCCCTTCTCTTTTTCACTTTCCAAAATTTTCATTCCATCCACCACAAGAAGTGGGGTGAGAAGAGAGGGGACAGCTGTGAGTGAAATTTTGGTAGCCAGAATGCATACTGTGTCAGTAGTTTTGCCATATAAGGTACTTTGCGAGTATGAGCTCTACCTATGACCAGGTGGAGCAGAGACCAACTCAGAGGTCAAAAGGAAGGTAAGCTGCAAAAGACTGGTGTTCACAGAAGTTTTTGCAGATAGAAACCAGAAAGGTTGCAGAAAGCAACCTTTTCTTGCCTTGCCCTGTCTTCTTTTAGGCACCCACTCTAAGTTGTCATGAAAGGGACGTAAACAAATCTCCCCCACAAATCCCCCCTCCCAAAAGTAGCCATAATATGAAAAGCCACTTCTCATCCTGTTGCTTTGGTTTGGTTTTGTGTTTTTTTAATCCTCAGGGGAAAGAGGTCAAAAAGCAGTGCTGCTCCTTAAGTTGCAGCTCTGGCTGCTCTAAGGTCGACGTGATTTACAGTGCCGTGTGACAGACCCCCATTTCAACCCACATGGGCTAGTATTTGCATTCATACAGCTAAACCATTGCTGTAAAGGAAAAAGCCCACTGGAGACAGACAGAGCCAAACTTTCAGTAACTGTAATGACAGCTGAGAGAGCTGCTATGCACTCCAGAAAGCTTGGGTAATCATGTAAATTTTCATAGACACACTCTCCACAAACTTAAATTTGTGACGTGTCAGTGAACACAATGGTCTCAAATATCATCCTGCATTTTGTTTCAAAAATGATCATTTGTAACCTGTGTTCTTTATATTACAGCATTGATCAAAAAGCAAAAAAAGAAAGGAAAAAAAAAGAAGAGCAGTGGGATAAAAGGCATGAATAATCTAAATACCCATATACTTCTGGGGAGTGGGCAAGATAAACCCAGTTAAAAGAGCTCAGAAAATTCCTGAAGTTGAAATGCTCAGTGGCTGTCTTAGTAAATTTAAGAAAAAAACATTTTTATAGACAATAAGATGCCTTCCTGATTCCATGTTCAGTTGGCTTTGAGTGCCGAGCTAATCTGAGGTCCAAGCAGAAAGGCTATAAATTCATACGAGAATTAAAAACAGCTCTTCGGACTCTGCAGAAAATTGAAACAAGACCAAGACATGTGTCTACTATGAATACCTGTGCCCCATTGGAAGAAATCTTAATGTTTACTATTTGGCCAGAAGCTGAAAAGACTAGTCAACTATTTACTTGGAGGCTGGAATGCTGTTAACTATAAATATCTCCAGACTTGTGTTTGCCAACAAGCCTCTGAAATGGTGCCATTCACTGCGGTGCTCAAAACTCCAGTGTCAGACACATGTATATGTTGGAGTGCTGCTGGAGAAATGGAGAGGCTGTCTGAAAGAAAATCACAAGGGGGGATCCTCACACCTCTGTTTTAAAATACAAAGCATATTAACACTTTTAATTTATTTACTTACATGATGAATAGCAACAAAAGTAGGAAAGCTTGTATAAAGAAGCTTTATAGGTTTGCTACCTAGTTTTTCGTTTGTTGTTTGTTGTTGGTTTTTTTTTTTTCAGAAACACATTTATAACTATAGCAAAAGTGCACAGGCCTCTGTACATTAAAAAATAAAATTGTTAACAAGTGGCATGGCATTCTGCTTTGACACTGTTGCAAATACATTACCAACATTTATCCCTAAAACCGTGACTCTGGGATTTAGCTTTTATAATGTTCTGGGAAATGTCCTGAAGACATAGCACTTTGTCTCATTTTTCAAAGAAGTTTTGCAATACAGGACAAGAACAAGCGTATTAGTGACTAAACATACTATTCCTCAACAACCCCTGCTATTACAACAGCAGAAAAGTTGAGGAACAAATTTTGAAGCGAATTGCAGTGATTCATAAATGGGAGCAAACCTCTGTCACCACAGCAAAACT
>VZSZ01004239.1:157187-181056 GCA_013398815.1 Ibidorhyncha struthersii
GAAGGGAAGGGAAGGGAAGGGAAGACTTTCTGGAAGTACATTTCTGTTTCTGAGCACTGCCAATTCTGAATATAAAACTGACGCAATCTGTAACCTGAAGAGTGACTGTGAAGAGACTAGTTCGGGTAAGTAGTCTGTACTTTCCTAAGGAGTCCTACTACCATGCAGATACAATTTTACCTAAACTTAAACAGTAGAAAATCTCAGTAAACAGCAAAGCTGGCAGATTTTTGAAAAGTGGCCAACGTTTATTAAGTGAGCAAAAAAGAAACAAACTGACAACAGGAGCCATGAGAAAAAAAAAAAGAAGAACTGAGGTCACATATTCAGTATTCAATATCTGATACAAAACTCATATTTTGCTTCTTTTTCTTTACTGAAGGTGTGTCTAATTAAGGGATTCTTCCTTATTTTCTGACAAGGTAAAATTCCTTATTTTCAGACAAAGTTAAATTCCTTATTTTCTGACAAATTTCCATCACAAACGTAATTTTGGCACAAATTGCTCCTGTGACAGTTGCAAAGACTGAGAGATCAGTGAAATTCTGAGCTTCCTGTCTGCTTTGTAATGTTGCAGTTCAGGGGGGAAACGAAGTGCCCAATCTGATGTCAGCAGCCACCCATATGGCAAAGGAGAACTAGAATCCCCCAAATCCCTTTAAATAGCTTACCAAGTGCTATTTTTAACATAAAGGTGAAGAGTGCACTCTGAGGGAAGCATTCACTTCTTCATCAGACACAAGGCTGCTAACAAAGCTGTCACCTCCACCCCTCCCACAGCCACCAGTGTCACCATTTGCAGCTCCAGTGCCAGCACCTTCAGCGCCTCAATCATCTCTGATACTGCCCCTTCCATCATCAGCACCGATGAATTTCTTACTATTACTGCTCTTGATACAAGTCTCACCGGCAGCCCTTTTAAACACCTTTGAGCCTCTCCTTCTTTCTCTCTCACATTGAAACATTTCAGCTGACAGTCTATTTTTTAAACACTCAAGTGCTGGCTTTTAAAGCATTTGATGTCTCTAGTATTTCAGCCCCTTTCTTCACACCTTCTGCTCATAGGGCCAAGTGATACGTGAGGAATTTCTTTTGGTTTCCAAAAAAAAAATCCTTTGTTTTCTTTTCACAAGAATTCACCTCATGCCCATGTTTAGCTGAAGCACAATGAAAGAAGAATAAACTTAGTATAGTATTATCAGAAAATATCAACACAACGCATGCACTGAATTGCTGAAAGACAAAGGATTTATCAGTATTAAAAATGTCTTTAATTTGTGAAAACTGGAAATTTTCCAGAATGGCTTGCTTGTTAATTTAAACATTGAACACAGACCTTAAATTGCTGTTTGTGAGGCTTCTACAAACATCAGACATGTTTTTTCTCTTACTTATCTGTATGTATTTTTAAGTCAGAGAGTCATTAGAAAAATTAATTTCTATTTTTCAACTCAAAAATATGTGCATTGCCCTTTTTGCTCAATATTAAGCCTGCTGTATAGCTTTTCCTCAGGATCTGTGAAACTGAAGAATAACAGAGAGAATCAACGAGGTTAAAATTAAATGGGACAAACTAAATATACATTCCGTTTCAGCAGCTGTTTACATAAAGTGGACATTTCTTTCCTGTTTGTAAAAGCTGATCACAAACACAAGTACCTCAATCCATGCACATCTTTAGAATGAATTATGCATTTCCCTTATGGGCATAAGAACTAGGAAAACAAGGTGCCATCATTAATTTGGAACAAAATAAGTTCAGGGAAACTCATCTGTCCTAGTAAACTGAAAATCCTTGCAAACCCTGTATTAAATGTCAAGATTTAGAAGACAGCTCACCTTGGACTACAGGATAAGGTGGACATGTACTTCAATTTTTTTCTCTGTGCTCAGCAGGTTTTGCTTTTGTGTAAACAACACTTTTTTGCAAACTGAAATATTTTTATTTGTTCAGCACTTTGTTGGAGTCCACGTCACTTTGTAAGTAGACATGCTGTTTTTTAGAACTTCTCAGAGCTTAATGCTGCTACCTAGATCCCCGTGTAATAATTGGGGAGCACCAGAGCTCCTGTTTCAGAGTCTCACTAGGTTCAGGAGTCTACATTTCTACTCTTTACTTAGATCACACTCAGAAGAGTTTGGAGATGTGTTTTAAGTCTGTGGAGAAGATATTTGATTAGTCTTCAAGAAAAAGATTAACCAAAGGTCCTCAGAATACTTGGTGGTGTAAGATACCTTCAGAAGAGCTGATTGTCACAGATTTGACATTCATCTGTTTTTAAAATCAGGCAATTTAAAGGTATTTCACTCCGGGCCACCAGAATAATTAATCGTTTCCAAATGTCTGACACTGATTTGAATAAGTCATTCAGCCTGGTAATATATGAAATAGACCAAGAATTTGACCCTACCTATTTAGGTAGAAAGGAACCCCAAGGGGAGAAAAAGGCAAAATATCATCCATCTTCCTCACTCCTTCACTGGACTCATCTGTTCCCACCAACACAGAAAGCACAAGTTCTTATTTCTGCAAAAGTATATTATGATGGAGTCCAGTAACAGCATGTGTATAATCATATATTCCCGACCTCCTAGAAAAAGAAGGGATTTTTAACTATTCCTTTAACTCATTTATTTATGTATTTATTTATTCATTTAATACAACATGCAGCCATCTGAGTTTGTCCATCTTCCTTTTAGGACTTGGCTACACTTTCTATTTGGGGTATTTTGATTAAAAATGATGACTTTAATGACATATCAACATGTGATGGTAAAAATTTTACAATGACAAAATACCGAGTTCGAAATCTGAGTTTCCATATCTCTTTGACTAGTGGAAGTGCAACACAGGAAGAAAGATCAGATGACTGGAAGAGCATAGGAAAAACAAATGAAGGGGGAAAGTGGGTGTCAATTAAGTAAAGAAAATGGTAAATTCCTGAGACAAATTAGTTTGACACTTCAATAGAACACTGGAAATACTAGCCTAATCCCATGTACAACTTTTGTGAGTCACAACTAATTCCATCATTTTATAGAAGCAAATTCAAAACTTGCTTAGAACCTGACATCCTGATTTATTCAGAGATATTGCTGATTTTCAGAAAATACAGCCTCACAACTGTACTGTCACTCCCAAAACTGTGCTTACCATCTGCAGTGTCTCAGGTTGATCTGTTGTTCCCATAAAGGATAATGTGCAAAACAGTTCTGTGGGATGTAAGACTCCTTTGTCTAACTGCTGTGACATGACTATCTCACGAGTTCTGTAAATGAACTACATTTTCAAGTTGAATGGGAGGGACCAACCATTTCTGAAACTGGTTATCTGCTCAAGGTACACACACATGTATACAGCCTGGTGCTACACACCCTTTACACTAAAGTCTCATTAGAATCTGGTGCTCAGATATTGCTTTCCCCTTATTTTGCTTGGTCTGATGTTCTTCAAGTCTCACACTCAGAAAGAAGACACGTAGGTTTCATGTGAAGGTATTCTGCTCACGTGAAGAACCAACATCCCTGTTCTTTATGGGGTAGGAACATGGCAAAGCAGTTTTGTATTTTTGGTTACCCTCCCAGCAGAAGAAACAGTGACCATAGGGCAAACTCAGACCTTTCTGTGTGTATCTTGACATCCAGTTGTGCCAGCTAACCTTGATTCTGACCAAATTGTTACTTTTACTCAAGTCCCACTTTCTTCTATATTTGACCCGGCCCTTGAAAGGAGGACAAAGATATCCAGCTTACATTTAAGTCACTGAGATAGTGCCTTCTCAACAAGGCTGATGCTACAGTGGAAGAGAATGACACAATACCCAAAAAGTAGGCTACTGATGCAAATGGACCATTGCTTATGTCTTTCCTGCTGTAATCACTGTTGGACCAGTCTCTCTAGTTTTGCCTAAAGGCACCTTCATGTTACCAGAGAGTACCTTCTACCCTCTCTCCAGGAGAGTGTGACTAATTTCCTTCTTGTTCATTGCCTCTTCACTGCACACACAGATTTTTGACAGCCCATCCTAGATGGTCTTCTAATTGGGCCCAGTTCTGTACTACAGCCTGCTGGCCCATGAACCTCTGCTTCACTGCCATTCTCATAATCCCTCAGTGACCACACTATGGCTTGTCTCTCATGCTCACCCAAATCTTCACATCCTCCAATATGTCTAAGGACCCAGGCTTACAAAAGATAATATCTGTTCCAAATGTGACTCCTGCATACCAGCAACACTCCTTGCAAGCTAAGTTCCACCCAAACAAATTGCTTTGCAGGATCAGGATGTTAAGTTTTAACTGAATATCTACCAAATATAACTAACACTCTTCTTCATTTCTCTAAGGGAGCTGATTCACCTCCATAACTCTTTCTGCTGTGGACATTCATTTACCATTCTGACATAATCTAGTGCCTCACTGCATGATGCTGATGATGTTTTTGTCAATGTGAAGAATGCGGTACAATTGTTGCAGAAATTGTGTAAAAAACTGAGACCTTAATATGTACCATCTGTTTTACAAAAAAGCTCAATGTGGTAATGCATTTGCAATACCAGAAGCAATATCTCTAAGACATGAAATGAACATATGCTGTCTAAGAGCCTTCAGGCTGACATTGAAAAAGAGAAAAGATAGTACTTCAAGGCAAATATTGTCCCAATAGAAAGACTGCCAGAACCAATATGGCTCAGTCTATTGACAAGTCTCTGGTGAACAACATCATATAAAGACATGCACATTGTTATGGGTTGTACAGCTTTATGCCCCATTTTTTCAGCTTGGGAAAAAAGTAAGAGAACACCTTCACTGTCACACTGGCTATTCTTCTCTTTCAGATCAACAGATGGTGTCAGATGAAGACATCCTATCCATTATTCTTTGATTAACTGTTTTTTTGAAACAAGTCAATGAAACTCACACTAGGTCCTTGTACTACGTTAAGCAACAGCCTGCTTGGAAGGAAAGAACTGAAATAAGCCTCTGCTTTCTAGTGTATTTTTTTTCATTCCTAAATTAATGCATTTTATGCATGAAGATATCTGTGCTTCTGAACTGAAATGGTACTGAAACTACAATAGCTTGTAATGAATTTTATACATACCAGAAGATACAGTAATTTTATTTTAAAGTCTGTTATCCTTAAAGGGAAGGATCTAAGTTAATGTCCTGTCAGCCACAGTTTATACCAACATAATATAAAATCTATATTCCTTTCACAGAAGACATAAACAAAAAATGCTATGTTACAGAAATAACTATCTTTGGGTGATGTTTTATTTGTCCTCCATTATAAAAAAAAAAGTAAAAAAATAAAATTGACAAGCAGCCTCCTCTAATTTTGGTGAATCAGGTACATTCTCTGAGTATCAATCTTCCAGAAACATTTTGGTTTGCTAGATTTTTTTTTGGGGGGGTGGCATGTAGAATAGATAAGGCATTTATCAAATATTTTATACACGTAACATTTGGGTTTTCAAGGAATTTTTAACTAAAGGAGGGGGGAACTATTATATTTTATGTGGGAATTTGCTGCTGTCTATAATAACATCAATATCTTTCACAATGTAAAGGAATCTAGACAGTTTTTTTTTTTGAAGTTAATGGCAGGATTCTTTCAGCAATGGTTAATTAAAAAAGTATTGTTTCAGGAATACTCCTGGGGTTTTTTTTTTTGCTTAGAATACCCAGTGATATTTAAAGATGTTTCTTGCTACGTGTATTAAGCAGACTTGATTAAATTTTGAGGTTTTAGGTATTACTCCAATAGAGTTTTCCTGATGTCTTTAAAGGTATAACAACTTAAAAGCAGAGTAACACGCTGGTAACACGGGCCCATGTTTGTAGACCTGGAACATACATGATGGAACTTAATGGCTTCCTGTCTAAAGATGGCTGCAACCTTGTTCAATTCTTACAGGCGGATGAGGATTTGGGAAATCCACAGCATTTCTCCTGTGGATTTTATTAGTTCCACAGGAGGGAGTCTTTCTTCTACAGATTATAGATGCTACAAGCACGCTAAAGGAGCTTGTAAACAGTGCTTGAGGAAGCTACCCTTCTTTAGATCTTAGAAACTCTGCAGGAGGCAGCTCTTCCACTACACATCTTAGAAGCACAGGCTATTTTAAGTATGGTATAATTCTAATTAACTACACCATCAATTATGTCAAACAAGGGCACGATCACTGACCTTTCACTAAAGACAAAGCCATCAAAGCAGGATTTTTTAAACTATGTAAGGGAGGAGGACCAAAGGAAGACCTCACATCACCATCTCTGGAGACTGTGGTGGATACAGACATCACAAGAGTGGAGGAACCTGGTAGCTACCAAGCTGTTTCTCTGTCATGTCGTCAATAGCGTGCTGTCTAATGGGAGGCTTCTTCCTCCCAAATCAGCCTGATGTATGGTAAGTTCTGTGCACTGAAGAATTTCAAGACTAATGTAATCAAGTCTTCCTATAAAGCTTTTTCTATAATCAGAAAAATAAGCCAGTTTCAGATACAAACCCTATTTCAATATGCAAGTTTTAACTAAGAGCCGCTGTGAGAACCAGGAGAAAGCAGACCGAAACAGTAGCAGACATGGTTTGTTTAAAAAAGAAATATCAGCAAAAAGCTTTGTTGCTACATCTAGTCACATAAGGAATTGATAATATAATTATTACTAGTATACTGTATCTATAAAAAAAATGCAGATAGGCAAATGAAACATCGAACACTAAAGACTGACAACTAGCTGAGTTAAACACTGTTGTGGGACTTTTGGAGATTATTTCAAGATCCATAAAGCTTAGCATGCTTTAAAATATTGAAACAATGATACAAGTTTCAATATTTAGTAATTTCAACCTTTTCAAATATGATTTTTAATGTCCTGTTATCATTGCTCACATGAACAGACAAATGTTTTGATACAATATTTTATCTTAAATAACTTTCCTACTGTGAATATTTCAAAATCAATGTAAAATAAATTTCGAACACCATTAGCAAAGTAGCTGAATGGATTATGTCAAAAAGCACATGATGATTCCCAGTACGTCCTGCCATGAAAGCCTACAGTATGGAAAACAAGAAGGTGATGATGTGTGATGCCTCCATTTATTTTCTCCAAGTGCTGAGCAAAAGAAAATACCCTGCAAATACAAAGCCTTTTAAAAACAGAACTGGATAACAAATGTTCCTTCTATCTAAGATCTGAATTCTGACATCTGAATGTGTCTATTTCTATCCATTAAATATCAATGGAGTATAACCATTTAACAGGACTAGTGTTAAGCGGATTAGTCTAGGCAGCTGTATACCACAAGGGTTTATCAATTTGTCCATTAAAAAATGACCTCCTTATGTAAACAAGAAAATGAACCTAGATCTGAAGATGCACTCTGCTACTCCTAGGCAACTTGGACTTGATCTGGAAAACACCCCAACCCCCTCCTATGTACCGTAACCAGAATAGGGACACTAAACGTAAAATCTGTTATGTCTCAAGTAAAATACATGGAAATCATTTCAATGAGAAAAAGAGGGTAGAATCTGTTCATCTGTAGAACAGAATTGACTGGGGAATGAGAAGAGGCATGGAGAAAAATTGAAGAAATAAATCAAATAATGGATAAGATGAAGTCCTCACTGTCCAAAACTCTGAGAGTGGGAATTCATCTCAGCTGACATCAACTGTTAGTGGTTAGCAAGTTAGTTGTTTAAGCTAATCATCTAGGCTCCCTCTCAAATCAATGGAGAGAAATGGACACCTCCAGAGAATGATCAATCCCATCTATAATATATCTTAGGAGAGAATAAATGAGCTCTGGAAGAGCCTAACTCTCCTCATTGACTGTAGTGGAAACTAGGATGATCTGCTTAACCTGGCTGCCTGTCTTTTAGACTGCTAAAGTTAGACAAAATGAACGATTGTTTGCACTATGAAGAAGAGGCACAGGGCTTAAGCAAACTCCGCTGATCTTCCCTTTTGTCCTCCTCCCCCTCATTCCCATAAATATCTGCTTTGCTGACTGCCTTATCTATTTTGTTAAAAAGAGTGGAGAATGTCTTCAATTTCTCTGACAATTTGATATCATCTTATCCTCAGGTTTGCCAAAAGCTCATATTGCGCAACATACTGCAATTGCTGCTCTGAAATGCTTCATTTGAGTCTTGAACTGCAAGTGTTATTATCGCAAATAACCACTGTATGCCTTCCATTTTCAGTAGCACTGGGACTGTATGAGTGCAAGTCTCTTCAGACTCAGGGAAAAGTAGGTTTTCTTTGGAAATCTAGACCAAGAGCTAAAACAAGCCAAAAAAATATAAATTCTGAAAAAAAAACAGAGAAAATCTTAAGGAAAGGCTAGTGTGAGGAAATTATAAGGACAGGACAGAAGGATGCCTCTCTATCTAAGGAAGCACTTTAAGCAAAGCAAACTAATAAGGAATTTGATGGTAAATATTAATTTGCACCAGAGGCTTATAGATAGGACTCTTTCCAGGAGACAAAGAAAGAATAAATGTGCAGCTATATCACCTATGAATCTGCAAATGCTGAACAACAGCATCCCTAAAGATAGGACAGATGCTCATTTGGTCTAAAAAGGTGTGGCTACACAGACTATAGTGTGTGAAATATACATCTGACAGACCCAGTGCACATAGCACAGTACTGGGCTAGGTCAGTTAGCATGGTTTAAAGGAAAAGCCCATCCAAAAAAGTATTCTAGGTATGGGCAGCTAATACTTTCTCCAGCACATGACTATGTAAAGAGTAGAAATGAATAAAAGCATTGCAGAGATAGGAACATGTATATAATCTGTAGTTCGCAATTACCAGAAACGTTAGTATAATTTAACACATTTCTTTGGTCATGGAGGGGATGAGGATTAAGAGTCTGCTCAGCCACTAGTATTGCGTGATCCAGCATATGGTGGAAAAAATTGACATAACTGAAAGCCACACAGGCCTCACCAGGTTTGCAGTTCTACTTTGTTCTCGTCTTTATTTTCTATGCTATCATCATTCAATCATTCTTATATATTTTGATGAATTCTTTACATCTGGGGGATACCAAGAAATCTTTAAGTGTCACTATTTTTTTTTAACCTCTCAATTTTTCTATTTTATAGAACTGGTTTCCTTTTTCTTGGAAGCCCTTAGTTACAATTTGACTCACGTACTTCGATTTTTCTTCACTATCTCTGTCACCACTGTTGTCACAACTATAGAAAAGAAAAAAAAAAAAAAAAAGGAGAACAGAAAGCTTTGTATTTGTTTTAACTTAAAAAGCAAGGATTGTCCAGGAAAACATGTACAAGTGACATTCTTTTTCTAACATGAAACCTGCATTTTGAAGATAATTTTCTTCAGATTTTCCTCTGATGAACTGAACTTTTGCTCTTCAACATCTGAATTTTATTATTTGTGATAATGAGCACTGTTGAGCATGTGGGAAGATTTAGATCAAGTGAGACAGCAAGCCAAACCTGAACCTTGACCTTCTCTTCCAGCCTCCTTCATGATGTGCTACCTAGTAGTTTTTATAAAACAGCTCATTTTTAAAATGACTTTTTTTTTTTTTTGCTTTCCCCATTCAAGAATAACTAAAGAAAAATGAATTTATGTTGTTTCGGGTTTACAGCAAGATACTTCACACATTTCTATTTATCGTAGCTGGCCGGAATACAATTACTAGTAGCTGTTGTTCATTCCATCGCTGAGTATATGTGACTTGTACAATGAACTGTAGTGGGTCAAATAGTGGTGACTAATAAGACTAATAAGACTTATTCTGTGTAGGAGCTAACAAATCCTTTATCAGTACTTCAACCATTCTGCTTACGTGGCCTCATTGTTAAGATTATGCCTTTCATCTATGGGAACTAATCCCTTTCATATACAATTTTAGCAAGAAGCTTATAAAATGTGTATTAAAGCAGTATTGACTTGTCCAACAATAAAAAGTACAATTAGGCTTCCAACACAGAGCATTACTAATTTGCATAAAAACCTCTCTAACCCATTCCTTTTACTGCAGAATATAACCAAGAGGTTACATTCTGTACCATGCACCAGTAATTTACTGTAAAATCAGTAGATAGCTGTACCTGTGTAATAGTGTTCACTTTCTTTGTGCAAATCTTTTAAAAGTGAATTTACATGCCGAATGTATCAATAGGAAATAATATTAAAGATCATTACACTGAATGACCATGTACAATGGGTTCCTTTGATAATATCCCATAATGCAATAACTCAAGACTTACCTATTGAGAGTACCTCTCCTCACAGAGTCACGGGTAGGGTCACACTGTAGACTCAGTTTTATCATACTTTGCAGTTGCAATAGCTCATTTTCATAATGTACTATTTAAGCAGGAAGCTTATAAGAACTGTAGAAGAGTAATAATGACCAGTCTATGCATAAAAATGTATAAATAGTTAGGCTTCCAACACTAAGCATTTCCATCTAAGAAGATTACTTAATATCCCTTTTGCAAAATTTCTCATTTCCATAACCAAATAGGCGTTATTGTCTATTCACTCCCCAAGTACTACACCTTTTTGTAGCACTACAGGAATTTCTTTTCTGTGTGTACTCTGAAAGATATTAAATTAGATTTGTAAAGTACATGCCAACTAGTAAATAACAGTAAGACATGATTTGTATGAGGTTTAGACTCCTTCGAATTAGCCAAAAGAAAATCAGAAGAACGGACTACTTGCCATTAACTGCTTCTGCCTACAGAGAGCACAGAAATTCCTCATGACTAGAGATGATTAGCCTTCTCTTCACTTGCTTAATAAAGAACAGTATTTCCTTACCAAGGTAACACAAGATGACATTGCCTCAGGTCACTGCAGGGCATGTCATATCATGTAACACAACATAACCTGATGTAACCTGATCCAACAGGCCATGTGCCTGTTGCCTATTTGTAGAAAATACTACTTTTTTCAGAAGAGAGGACATGTCACCATAGATAACAAAACATTAGCTCTACCTTTTAGTCCGAGGGCTTCTGTGTCACAATTAACTTGGAGTTTAAGTCCAGATCACAAGGAATAGGAACAATTTCCTCTTCAGTTATTCAGTGTCGCTTATACTGACAAGGAAATTTCTATAGCTACCTTTTAGAGAAACTAACTTTAATCAGCAAAGGTTTAGACTACACAGAGTCTAAATATGCCCTGTGAAATGACCCTATCCCCAAAAAACAAAGAACAAACTCAAGTCATCAAGACATTAAAACCACTACTCACTCCGTTTTTACAGATCTCGAGAACGTGTCAGTCTGTCAATTTCAAGATCAGCACAATCCTCCACTATGCTCTCTATTTTGCTGATACATCTGACTATTGAATGATATGGCATACTTTAAAAGAATAAAAATGAATTGCATTATAAATGTTAAATACACTTATTTATTCCACTATTAAGCCAAGGAAACACTAATCTATAACAAAAACTTAGAAATGGTGTGTTACTGATCAAATGATTACATAGTCAATGAATTTTTTAAAATGTCTAATCTCAGCTGTCAGCATAAAGTGATTTTATTTTAAAAAAACACCCATACATCTAAATACCTTAAGGCACTACTTTTGAAACCATAATCCCCTTGAACTCTGATGAAATAAACACCAAGAGCTAAAGAAAAATATTTTTAGAAATCAATTCTAAGAGAAAAATAAACTAACATTACTCCAAATTAACAAGTAAGAAGCCTAATTAAATTTTAACAGTGTTTGAAAGGTTTGCTCTGTTAATTAGATAAAGTAGTATAAATTTCTCTCACATTCACATGTGATAAAGCACCAAATATAACACAGAGAAACTCACCCCAAATTTACCTGATCCCACAAGCCTTGGGTAAGTATGTGTTCTACAACTAGTTGATTTTTACTAAGCCTCTCAAAACCAAGAAGTTTATTCGTGGAAGGAAGGAAGGAAGGAAGGAAGGAAGGAAGGAAGGAAGGAAGAAGAAATATAGATGCCACCTTTTATAAAGGTGTTATTTGCCAACATATCTAATAAACAACAAATAACTGCATAAATTTCCTGTCATTGCTTTATTCTTTCAAAACTTCATCCCCTTCTCTTACAGTCATATTAGGTGTCCTCCTTTCTTCCTTTTTATTGTAAAGTGCCTGTTTGGGATCTGTAGGAAGGATAAAAACTTATTAAATAATGATTCTTATTATTACAAACATTCATGCAGGAGCTGCAAGTTCAGAACCTACGCTGCTTGTTCTTGTATACTATGCCTTAAAAATCCATATTTATTAGTGTTCTGTTTCAGCATTCTCTTTTTTATATGCACATTGTGTATATTTATATATGGATTGCCAATTAAATAAATACAACTACAAACTAATATTTTACAGAAATGGAGATTTTCAGGAGCAGGAAACTGCTGTTGGGTATCCAAAATCTATTATTTTCATCTGGAGTTTATTGCCTTGGCAAGCAGGACTGTGATAAGAAGAGGTACAAAATTAGGGGGCTGTTTTTAAAATATAGCTCTTTTTCAGCCTCACAGTATGCTCAAAAATCAGTGCATAACAAATATGAGAACAATTGAAAAGGCTAGATCTGAATACTTTTTATATTTGAAGCAAATTCCAGTCACTGTATCTGAACACTTAATTTGATAAAGCTGCAATTTGGATCTGAACTTTGCATCCTAGCATGTTTAGTTCAGAAACATTAAATTAGTTTTAATTCTCAACAGTGAAAACCTGCCACCATTCTATGCTGGTAGCAATATACAAAGGCATGAGCAATACAATCACCTCAGAGGAAATGCTGCTTTACTATTTCCCCTCTGTTTGACCCTTGCTAGCATGCATGAATCAAATCAAGAGCTTGAAGATTTTGCAGACCTGGATTAACATATTTGCAAGGCTCAGTTGGATTTTCACAAAGAAAGCAGATATGGAAAGAAAAACTCTTTGTTGTTTATGGAAAGTCTGATAAACATGTGGTCAACACCTGGATTTTAAAGAGATTCTATTCCTTGCTCAATAAAAGTACAATAGCCACCTTCTGAGGCATTCAAACAATAAAACAAGATGATAGCAACAAAAAGAGCTGCCACATGTTGTTTTCTTCACCTCTTTGATTTTATTTAATAACAGTGAATCAACTTTTAAAAACAAAAGAATAAAGTAACAGGTTAAAAAGAAAAATCCTTATAAAATGTACATTAGAACATGGGAACACATGTACCATGAGGTATATGTTTTCCTAATAAACATTTTATACTGTGAAAATATCATATTGGTGAACGCATTTCCATATGACAGTGTTTTGCATCTTGGAAATGCCTGATAAAACTGCTGTATGTGAATGATACAAAATTAATGCTTACTAGAGTTCCTGTACATCCCACTGACCTCTGCAGGGTTAATGAGAGAAAATTCTGTCCTTTAAGCATAAAACATTGCAGTTTAGTACAGGCAAATATATGCACAAGAAATTGCACTAAATTAGGATTGAATTCTTGCTAGCTTTTCTGCCAGTATACATTAGAAGAAAGGCAAAAGGCATCTCCGTACTAACAGCTCTCAGTAATCAGGAGATGCACTGGCATAGCAGCCCTTTTGCAATCACTGGACCGTTGTCCCTCTTCAGCTTGTAGAGAGAATTGGAATTATTCTGCTTTTTTTCATCTAAGGTACATGGTAAATATAACACTACCAGCAGAAATGTATGGGCCTGGGTGAGAAGACAACACATGATAGATCAGACTTGTAAGTCCTGTTTTTATATACCAGCCATCATGCCTCAAGACTGCTAGACTAACTGCTTTGGGGAGTGAAATACTGTCCCTTAAAGAAACAGAGACTAGTTCCGTTTTAGATATCTAACTTTTAATGTTCTGATGACAGGTGAGACGAATCCCATTCCAAAAGTCAGGACTGTGGAGTTTTCTTTTCCTTTACGCCAATGAATGCATTCGCCAGTCCAGGATCCCAACCGGCCAAATCCAGGAACTTGCAGGAATACACTACATCTTTCCGATGGAAATTTTCCTATGGGAAATGAGAAAAGGATGGTGAAAGCCTTGCTTCCACTCCGTACTGAGGTTTAAGCTTTTCCTAAATAGATAAGTCCGGCACATTTTCCTGGAATTGCAATCCTATGTTTACACAGGGTGAGATGTGGTCTGAAGTTCTCGTAAACAGCAGTAGTTTTAAGAGTTTATATCTAAAAGGAATGCAAGATGTAATAACTCCAGCTTCCCTTGGAGGAAAAAAAAAAGGCAATATTTTAAATTTCAAATAGCATATTGCTTCTGAAACTCATATAGCATTTTTCACTGATCAGGAAATTAGGCACACAATTAGATGTGAGATTCAGGTAAGCCAAATCCATTTCAGTATCTCTTTGCCCACAGTTCCTAGAAAAAAAAATGTAAAGAAGTAATAAGCAAGTCGTAGATTCGAAGGGAAAACTCAGTGACTTCCTATTCTGTTCTACTTCACCATTTCTACAGTAACAAATATTTTCACTTAGTTAAAAATCTTGCACGTATATATAAAACAAAACCTGAATAAGAAAAGAGTGATTTTTTTTACATTGTATGGCAACGGATTTCTAGAGAGAATCTATATATTTCAGGTAACATTTTTCCTGTGCATAAACACCCTATTCAGCTATAATTGCAAGTTAGCTGCCTCATGTCAGAGTTCTAGTAGAGTGCGTTTTGGTTTCAGGTAGAACTTCAAAACAGCTAATTAAGCAAAATGAAAACAGAGGAAGACAATGTCCATCCACTGAGGCAATGCTATATACGAGCACTGGAGCAGCTCAGTTGCACCCCAAAGTACACACACTTTGAAATCTTACGGCCTGATCCTGCCGCATGCCAATGTGCTCTTTTCACACTGACTATACGGACAAAAGAACTCAGAGGGTTAGACCTTCATACTTTTCATTGTTTACCTGACGTTTATCAATCTGAAACACTGGCTAACTTGAAAAAGCCCTATTATGGGGAAACACAAAGAACGTGAATTTTCTTCTCTGCTATTAACAGATATCATTCACTTTTACTGTATATATCAAGCTGCCAAGTAACATATCTTTGTGAGCAGAATATTTGAATTAAGCAGCTTTCAACAAAGAAACTATGTATTTGCCAAAGGAACAATGATTTTTATTTCATGTTTAAAGCGGGGTTTACAGACTGAAGCAAACTTGGGAAAATAAAAACTTTAATGGTAAAAATATGTAGCTGGCTGTGGGGAAAGAATAGATGTAATTATTATGGGGTTGTTTTTAGAAGCTGTCTGCTTAGAAGAGTAAAAAACTCTGCTTTTGAAAACTTCACTTTGTTTCTCAGGTTTTGTAGTTTACTTCTGTGATAGACATATGTAAATTTATATTTAGGACATTATCTGACACAATAAAATATATTTAAAGAAAGAGAAATGATAGCATTGTCAACTCCATATGTTAAAATGTCATGAAACTGTTCCAAAAATTATGATTTTGTTAACAATAACAAAATTTTTAAGAAAACAATTTTTGTAGTTCTTTCATTTGTGTTCTCACCTCTGAACCTTACAAATAACTAAGGTGGCAAAGTCAATCTTTTCACACCAGCTTTATAGACTAGAAACTTACTTTTCAGAAGTGAAAGATGGCATTTTTATACACTCCCTTGATTGTAGGATTTGGTGCCATAAGAGAAAATACAGTAAATGTTGAATGTTACCACAACAAAAGCTGGTTAAAAGAAAAGAAATACCATGGCAGATTACGCCTGAGAAGCCATACGGAAAAAATACCTTGTCTGGACTGAAAAGTTGTTGAAGTATATATACTGTAGTAACATGTATGGCTTTGCAAGTATTTTCTGCCTTTTATGCTTAGTTATGGTTTATTCTGAGCAGCCCTTTCTTTTCTTTCTTACAAGGAACATGAAATGTATACTCCCTTGGTTAAATTAGAAATCAGACTGAGTCACATAACGAAGCCCTAAATCAGGAAAAAAAAGTCCTTAAAGAGTCAGCTGCAGAATATTTACTTTTCTGTGCTCAGGGACAGCAGCCACTCCTCAAGTTAAGACGTGATTAAGAACTTCCCTATACTTGAAATCAGAGAGATCAATTTTCATATTCAGCATTTCTGAAAATAGTGCATGAGTCTCTGGAGTGCTAATTGTCTCTGTGAAAGACAGACCAGAAATGTCTCTGTCTTCCAGAGGCAATTGTAATGTAACATTAGGTAGTGATTGGGAAGATTGGTCCCAATTTTTTACATTAGAGAGATTTATCACATTGATGAAAGCAAAATAAACTCCTAGCCACATTAGCTATAATTTAACAAAATATTTTGTTTGTTTGCTTAAATAAATTAGTCGCTAAACCATAAGACTTGGACTTAAATACAAGTTAAAGGCCATCTTATATATGGATCCGGGACTGGAATCTCTCAGAACTTGGTCAGAATGAGCTACAGCTAAAATAAGTGAAGTGAGGGAAGGAGGGAAATCTGAGATCAATGAGTTACCTACTGGGGACACCCAAAGTTTCAGAGAGATGGAGAGGCCAGGGAGAAGAATTGGAGGGACAATAGGCAGCTCAAATTCTTGAACAAATTCTACTCAGAAAATATGGCTTGATTACAACTCTCGGAAACGTATTAGTCCAAGAGACCAGGCACCCTTTCCCAGAGACATGCACAGCAAATTTCTTGTAGAACTCTGCTTAGACAGGTTCTGAGAGTGTGTGTGGTCCTCTATTCAGCTGGGCAAATTAATCTCTCTGTAGTAAGGGAAAATCACTAAAGTATGTGATTTTAACACAGGACAATAAAGTGACTCCAGAGTTTTATTCTAAACTTACTGACCAAACCTCTCTTAATGTGATAAATGTTTATGGATTCTTCTAATTACAAGTCTGGTTTAAAGCTAAGACACTTAGAGAATACTGCTCTCTTTCATAAAGTTTCCGAGGTTTCTCTATAATAATCAATTACCATAATGAGTTTTTTTAAAGCTGCCATTTGTCACTTTCTTAAAATATATAAACTACCCAGTATAAAGATAAATAGCTAGAGCCAGCTCACCCTGAGGCCCTCTACCAAAGACATGCATTAAATCAAAATCAACTGGGAAACCTGTTGGATTTTATTTCAAAGTCAATCCTGCTTGTGCTAAATAAAAAACTGCAGAAAACAAGTGTAACTTTATGGCAAGAAACACTGCTTTCCTAACAGAACCTTAAAAAAAAAAAAAAAAAAAAAGTTGGTCTTAATTCTTGAAACTGAAACCAATGTGTCTTGGAATGAAAATACGCAACTGCAAAAATCCAAGAGCCGTGTACAACAGGACTGTGGAAATCACATACCATCTGGTTTTAGTCCTGACTACATCCTTGATATCTGCAACAACATTTGAAGATGGCCATAGTTTCAACAGTGTTGACATGGCAGGTTCCTTTAGTAGGCTGACTCTGCTGTAGATGACTGTTAGCTTTTGAAATCTGTGCTGGTGAAATCAGGCAAAGCCACCATACTCCAACTATTTCATCTCCTGTCATCATGGCATCATTCTTCTTACTCCTAAATTTAACATGCATAATTGTTTAGTAGTAATAATGTAACATCTTCGCTTAAAAGGACAGTGTTCACCTAGGGCACTGCTGCAGTATACTCTAAGCAAATAATCTACAGATATTCTTGGTACACATACCTTGAGATTTTAAAATTTTTCCTGGATCTTTGATCAAACATATTTTATTGCACATATAGGCTCTTGAATCTCATACAAGTTATGCCTTGTATAAGTAAAAGTTCCAACAGTCCAAGTGCCCACACAAACCCCAAAATTGGAACAAAAACACTTTGCAAAACACAATTGCTGCGTTGTTGCTGGCAATCCTGGAAGAAAATGACAGTTAGGTCAGCAGAAGAACCACTCTGGGTTTCTTTCGTCAGGAGTCCTGTCAGATAGGCTCATATGCTGTGAATGAAAAGGGGATTTTAATTTCCTTTTTTTTTTCTCCTTTTTCTCCTGAGGAAGAAAATAAAAGACAGTGTATTCAAGCAACAGGATATCTCTGACACCCTGAGACTATTTGCATTTCACACCTAAGCCAATGTCACCCAAATAAATATGAGAAGATAATTACAGATGAACAAACAGATACTTTGGGTTATGTGTACTTACTGGAAATTTATACTAAATGAGGACCTCTAGGAAAAGGCAGCTGACAGTTCCTTTCAAAAGTCTGTAGCTCATGACCACAACTGTGGTAAGACTGAATAATTTTTAACACTTTTTACTTAGCAGAGGATTTCTCTAAATGTATTTAATAAATACAATTTTAAAATAATGACAAAAGTTATTATTTATCTAGCAAGTAAGAGTATGAGAACAGAAATGAGTAAGCTTTTGGGAGAATGTCTGTTTCTTCTAAGCATTGTGTAGTCTACCACTGCTGTTCTCATTTTTTGAACTACAATGAGAATTTTGTGGGGATACGTACATGCTATTAGCTCAGTAACTGTCTGCTGTTTACTCAGCTCCCTAGATTCTTGTCCCTCTTGCTCATTCAGGAGCACTTTGGATCCACTTAGCTGTACCATGTCCATCCAAAAGCCTTCAGGCATACTGCCTACCTTCTAACAGAGGGCATTTTTAGGGTCACGCACCTGAGCAGGGTTACAGACAGTAACAATGCCATAGGATTGGTTGTACAGTGTTGGTTTAATTTGCAGCAGTCTTGGAATTTGTTCTGAAAAAAATGGGTATGTTTTTAGAAAACCACAGCAGATGAGTTGTGCTGATCCCATTCTTCTTTCTCAACTTAAGACAAATCTATTCTTTCAAATGTACAAGTGACCATGACACAGGTCACACACTCCTGACACAAAATCTGCATTCCGGTTGTGGATTTATTCTGCTTTGATAGATCCAAAGTTCTTGTAACCTGTACTTGAATATCTTACAATTCTAAGCTGTTATTCTTCATGTAGTTCAATTATTTCCATATTAGGTATGTCCTTTCTTTTGATAACTGTTATGTCATATGTCTCATTATCTTATGTACACATGTAATTCTGTATATATAGGCTTCTGCTCTTGAACAAAAATAATCTTTCCTTTATGAATTTACTTCTAAAGAAGTTTATTCTACTGTTGTTGGTTCCTTGGATAACACTGAACTGTCTGGCATTTTTTGATTGTATTAAAATTTTGAAAATATCTCACTGACTTAAAAGCCTGAATTTCATTTTTAAAAATTATAGTGGCATTTCAAAGGCTAAAAGACTAAATCATTTATCTCAGGCAAGAGTGAGATGGTGTTTGTGCTTACTATTAAAATTGTGTGTGCATTCAACAACAAGCCTGAAGAAAAGCTTACCCTGACTTTACCTATCCTGTCCCAAAAGCTCTGCTGAATGGTTACTGTCAGCAGCCTCCCACTTGCCAAGTGCTCTGCTTAAAACTTATTTATATGTTGCAGATTACCAGTACCAGCAGCTACCAGTGCCATTTCTACCATATTTTTGTTCCTGAATTTATGGGTTTTCTACTGCTTTTGATGACCACCTAGGGAAAAAAAAACAAGGCTGCTTCCTAGGAGAGGGCCAGTGAACAAAGGTGTGGACAGTGGCAATGTTTACTCAAAGTTAAGGTTCATTTGTTTAAGTCCATTTACAGCGCTCAAGCTAAGTGAGAGTAACTCCAATGAAAATCCTTATTATAAACATATACATACCCAGAACGTATCTAACCCTGCATTTTCCTTCAATATGCATAAAGCCCAAGATATAAAACCTTTGAAATGTCCTTTCATCTGCTACCTGAAAGCACTCAAGGGTTTGAGCAATTCAGTGCCATGCAGCTTATGTGCAATCCCATACGGGATTCAAAAACTGTATGTTTCCCATACCACTTTCAGGCCTTGATCCAACAAGGCAATGTTTGCACAATTAAATTAAACATTCCTGGGCACTGAAACTTGATCATCTATATTGTTAAATTGTTCAGTTGGCCTCAGCAAAGTTTTGGTCCTGGCCAGCTAGAACTTGCTTTTGAAAACATTTGCCAGGCACAGTTAGGGAGTTAATGCTACTCACAGACTATTCACAAGAGGGAATTTGAATGCAGCCATCCTGTTTTAAAAGCTAAGAGAGTTTGATAGTAGGGACACTTAACATTCTTCATCAACTCGGCGCCCAAATAGGCTTCCAACATCTTTAATTTACAAGTACGGATATAGCCTCAGAGTTCTCACAACATGTTTAATACAGCAGGCTGTTGTGGTAATGGTAGCAAGGAGGGCACTGTCGCTGCTGTCATCCCAGTGTGATTCAATAGCTCCTGTCCTAGAGCATTACAAGACTGGCTGAAAACTTATTTATCATTCTTGAGAAAGTGTATTTTAAAACACATTTTCTCAAATTAAAACATTAGTTAACATATTTTGACCAATACTGGACATGCCGTGTATGACAATCTGTTCAAGTGATACAATTATATCAGATATAGATTAAATCTTAAAGTATTGAATGAGAAATCTGAATTGGTGGAAATCACTAGGAAGGCAAGTGGACCCAGAGACTGTTGAAATGAAAACCAGCTGTTGGCAGCAGCAGAATCTTTCACAGTTGAACAGAGAATATTTTCTTCATTTCAGTCAAATTGGTTCAATTACTAGCTCACTGAAAGGTGAGAAACTGGCTGGGAGTTGAAAAAATTATAAAGATTTGTTTTCTTTCTCCAGTCTATTGTTAAAAGCCAGGTGCAGGAGGATGAGATCTACTAATTGTAAAATCCCAGTGATTATGAGGGCAAAAAGGAAGTGGTTCAGTCCCCCTCTCTAGATAAGTCTGTAACCCTTGATTCAGGGGTTCAGTTCTCTGTGATCCAAGGCTTAGTTTGATGCAGCACAACTCTGTGACCTTGGCTTAGTTTTACTGAGAAAATTGTTGTTTAAGGTGACAGAAAATCCATGAGCTAAAACCATAAAAGATAAGAAAAGTAAGAATGCAGACAGAATTGAAACTCTCTGAGATGGTGATAGCAGCTCAAGGATTCAAGAAGAAAAATACTGACATGGAAAGGTAAAAAAGCCCTAAGACAAAAAACAAGTAAGGGGAAGCCAGTAATGCAGCAACACTAGGGAGCAGCTCCTTCCATGGAGCAATGCAGACCTCTGCTTCTCTACCTGATGGACCTCCAAGTACTCATCAAGTCTCTTGAGGAAAGGAGGAGACAGGGTGAGTGTACTACACCTTAGCCCAGTCACATGTAGTGCCGAGCTCATTGCTGTGTGTATTAACCAACAAATAATCGCTGCATACTCTTAAAGTGTGTACCCGCTTTGCAGAGCTTCTTCCCACATGACAAAAGATGCCTGGACAAAATGATCTAGCGACTGAGGGCTACAGGTGGTTTAATGTCACAAGCTGAAATGAAAGCTTGTTAGATAAACTTATGCATTCCTTATTTAGAAGCAAGTTAATTCTGTTTTATTGAAATTAAAAAATACAAACAATATTTGTGCTTCATTAAAAAAATAGTCTTTTCTGAAGAAATCAAGTATAAAGTCATGATATTCACCCAGTTGAACCAAACTAAAAAATATAGCAACCTATAGCATGCTAACACAATGGAAGTATCTATTAAAATTAGCAGAAATGCATACTAGCAGTAAATTTGCTCAAATAAATGTGCAAAGATTTTGTATATCTACTTAGCAAAGGGAAGAACCAAATATAAAACCTGCTTCAACAGGTATTTTACTGTTTTCCAAACAATAGGAATTAGTCTTTTTACAGGAAAATAAATCAGCAAATACAAATTCAGAACAATACAGAACAGATTATTTAAATCAAAGTTTTATGAGTGTAGAAATCTACTGTAGAATTCACCGAAGAGGAGGATGATTCCATGTAATTCTGTCCTCTGCAGAAATATGAACCTACAGCCCCTAGAAAAATGCCTAGCCACCAAGATGAGTCTATGTGGAAGGATAAGGCATGCGAAAATCGAACTTTAATTTCATCCTGCTGAAATATAAACAGGATAAAATATTAATTGCATTAGAAAAAGCATTGGTTTGGATAAGTATGACTATGACATTCACCTGGGAAGAATGAGGTTTATATTTCTGTCATGTTCCCACTTCTTTAAATTACTTCTCTAAATTTAAATATACCACCAGACAACCATTACTACTGAAAATAGAACTGACTGTTATTTGGGTTGCAGGATTCTGAAGATCTCTCTTAAAATCATGTGTGTCATACATGGAGAGGGTTCAGGTCTATGAGTCCTAGGTTTCAAGTGGAGGTAAGCGTTTTCTCACTACCTAGAGCTGATTTCACTGCTCCCAAATCACAGTTGTCTTCTACCTAAAAGATAATGACATAACATTGAAAATGATGATGTTTGTGGATGTGGCATTAATAAAATTGAAAATGATGATGGTGTTTGTGAATGTGATATTAAAATTTGCTGAAAGCCAAAAAGGGCTTAGGCTCTTACAGGACTTTTTATTCCCACTTTGAAAACTGAACGTTAATTTTTAAATCACTGAGGTCCAGATTCATAAAAGCCCTACAAATTTAAACCCAAAATTTTTAATCCTGAAAAAATATGAATCCTTTGCTGTATAGCCCTGAAAGCAGCTAAACATCACTGCTGTCTTAGTTTTTTTCGCATTAAGTGGCTTTTGGCGAGGTCTAAAAAAACCCGTCCTCAGAACCAAAAAAGAAAGTTAGATTTCAGGCCTGCTGTGTATACACAATTATGAACAGAGAATATATATATTATTCTACTTTGTTAATTAAAGGATTTATGATCGGTTACTCTCTCCACCATCATCTTCTTATGTGGCCTTTCCTAAACCAATTAATCTCACTGAACCTTAGTTGAATTATAGGATGCATGTTTCACAAAGTTTTAGTGAAGTTAAATACATTACAGATTTGGAGGTTGTTAGATAAGATTAGGCAAATAATTTACATACAGAAAGAAGGAGAACCTTCGCTTTTGGCATGGTAATCTCCTGTTGGGACATGTTATGATAGCTACTTGCAGTATGTTGCTTAGGTGTCCCTGAGTGAGTTGGAATTATGAATATAGATTGGTCTTTGACAGCAAAAGGTGTAATACAGTTTTGGTTTTAGTTTGTTGCCATTTTTTCAGTTACATATCTCATCTTCACTGGATTGCATCTTCATATGAACAGCAACAGAGAAATAAAGAAATGTGAAATAAATAGGCTTTTCTGTAAGACTGAATGGAAATCAGCCACAAGAAAAGAATTTGTGAACCATCTGACTTTCTATGTAGCTGAAATTCTCTCAGGAAATAGGATCATGTCAAAAGAGAGAAGGGACTAAGGAGGAAATAAGAATTTATCAAGATCACAATTTTGAAGTATTATCTATCACAAGTGAAGGAGAAGCAAATACCAAAAGAAATATCAAAATAAAAAAGGCTTCCCTGAGAAAAAGGAGAACACATAGCATGGAAAAAAGTTACGAAAGCTAAGGTAGAAGAGGATTTCAGATTTTCAAAGACATTGCTAATAATACATCCCCTTTACTTTTACAGATTATTTCTATTCCATAGTCTAGCACCTAAGGAAAGTAACTGCTGATCCATGGTCTTATATCATAGAATCATGGAATCATAGAGTCATCTAGGTTGGAAGGGACCTTTAACCTAACACTGCCAAAACCACCACTAAACCATGTGCCTAAACACCACATCTACCTGACTTTTAAATACCTCCAGGGATGGTGATTCAACCATTTCCCTAGGCAGCCTGTTCCAGTGTTCAATAACATGCTCCAGAACCTTTCTTGTAGTGAAGGGCCCAAAACTGAACACAGTATTCC
>VZSZ01004240.1:33533-48541 GCA_013398815.1 Ibidorhyncha struthersii
TTTTTTCTCTGATTTCTTTCCCTTCTCTTTATCTCCATGAAATCAGGGGGAAAAAAAAAATAAAAAAAAAGAAAAAGTAAAATATGCCCCAGAGCCACTGATGTTTGGATTAGAGCCTCTGGGATTTTTTTGTACTTCACTGAGCTATGCTAACAGTTTCTGCCTTTTCTACATACACTAATTTTTTCCCCATTAATTATTCTGACAATGAAATAAAGGCTACTGCATTGTGCATTACTGCGTACTGTTTGGGCATTGGTGAATGTATTCAACCATTTATATAGTGACACTAGTCAGTGTTCAAACTCCAGTTTCTCCCATAGCATTCACCTATCATTGGAATATATGTCAGTTAAACTACATAGATCGATCCTCCTGTCTACCAGTGTGTTCAGAAGGCACTGGGTGGGGCATGGAGACACCGCAGACCACACCATCCGCAGCTCCATAGAAAGCTAGGCTGGTAAGAGCGTAAGTCATTCCATGATCTGCAAAACTGATGAATACCGGTTTCCCATAAATATTCCTCTTACGGACTGACTTTGGCATAGAGGAATATCCAGTCTCCAGTGAAGACACCTTTCCCTGATTTACACTTTCTTTGTGAATTCTCTGGTATTTAGTAAGGCTCACATACTGCAGGTTTACCTTTGCAAAGGCACTTTTCACAGGCCCGTCTCTTTATATAGCTGTCGACTTTCATTAAACTTATAGGGAATTAGATGCCTTCCAAACTTCCAAGTCCTTTTCAGCATTTGGCTTAATTTTCTCAAAGATCCAAAAGTCAACAGGGAAGAGACTTATCTACATGCATTTGTTTAATCAAAGTATCGAATAAAAAACATCAAAGCAATGCAATTGTTGATTATCTGGATTTTCACTAATATTTGAAATGGTTCCACATTCTTTGAGGTCATGTTTTTCATTCTGGTTTGGTTTGGTTTAGCCAAATTTGGATAATAGTCACATTTCAGAGATGAGGAACCAAAGCATAAAATGTTCAGAGGTTGCACAGGGTCACCCAGGAAGGAGAGACGATGCACAAGAATGCCATTGATGGAATACTACACAGAAAATTACCATCATAAATGGATGATCTCTCTTGCAACCACGAAACCTTTCATTCCTTCCCAATAGACCACATCCTCTGCCTGAGTGCTAGTACTGTTCAATGGAGATTCCTAGTGTGGTGAGCTAATCTAATTTTCCAACAAAATTATTCCTGCTTATGGCAGTTGCATTTTGCCATCTAAAAGGAAATTAGCAATTCTGTGAAACCTGAGCATTGCATTCCTGAAAGCTGAGTGTTTTGTTGCTGTTCAGTCATCCACGTATTCTTTTAAATGCTTCCATTTTTATCGTACAGGGACAAACATTAATAACTATTGTGGAAGTTTGATTTTCTCTCTTTCTCTCCGAAATATAAATGGTCTTTTTGCTTTCTCTTCTTCTTTGTATGAGCATTTAACACTCTGGGCTTAAATGACTGGAGCAGTTTTGTCTGAGAACTATTAGATATAACGTGGGGAACCAAGGTCCCATACAGATTAGAATGCTGATGTTCTGGGAACCTGAGTTGGAACTCACATGCACGAAAGCTACCATAAACCATAGATTAAAATCTGTGAAGGGTCAGTATAATGAGTATGGAAATGGATGCTTTAATCCCAATTGCCATTCTACAAACAACTCTTCCCTCAAAAAAAACCCACCCACACCTACAAATCAACAACCAACAACAAAAACCTTTTTTACAGGCTTTGGGTGAAATGAGAGATACCTCAAGAAATGGTGTGGAAAATAAAAATGTTCTCTATTTATAGTCAGCTCAAGGCAAGTTAGTTGTGGGAGACTTTTTTGACATGAGTCTTTTTTCTTCTCTGATATATAAAATGTCATACTGCAGATTTCTCTTTCTTCTCTCCCATCTTTCTCACTCTTTTTTTTTATTTCCTTTTTTTTTGGTGACGAATTGTAATGAATGCTTCTTTATGTATAGTTAAATGAACAATTTCAGTATGTATTTTGAAAATAGAACAAGTCCATCCAAGTTGAGTAAATGTATGTGGGACATGAGAACATAAAGGAGGCTTACAGTAATTAGGTACCCCATTCCTATTTCGCTATCTGGTACAAATATGGGTCAGATCTGTGGATGTTGTTATGGCACTTACAGAGTTTCTGGAATCCCTTTAAAGGAAGTCTCAAACCTACTGCTACTTACACAGACAGAAAAAATACTAGTAAGAAGTCATTCAGTGTGCTGAAGTATTCTGGGATTTGGTATATTTATTTCCTTACAGGAAGGTCCCGTTAATTCAGCAGCTGATTGCAGTCACTCCCATCTTCATTGCTTCTTTGCCATAGCATTTTATACTAGCCTTTCTTTCATGCTGTGAAAACATTTGGTTGACAAAATGCAAGAAAAACTCTTTTTTTTTGTTTGTTTCTTTTTAGTTTAAACGGTTATATTTTTAAATCTATTATTTTTCACACTGTAAATTGATTTTTTTTTTGTTTCTAAATACTGGTCAGGTTTGACCTATGTGAAAACAAACATATTCTTTTCATCAAAGTATTTATTTCATTCACAACACCTACCCAGACTATTTTGGTTTACTAAATGGGCATTTTATATTATATTACTTGATTTGATTTGATTTTCTAAGTAGAAATACTACTTGTTGCAACTCTTGCTATGCTATTAGTTACAAGCATAGACAGGAGGTTGGAGATGAAAAATCCTGCCAGACACCAGTATTTCAAATGATGGATGGAGATACCCAGACAAAAGGGAGTTCAGCTGCCCCAGGAATTACAGCCAGCAATGAGAAAGGTGGAGGCAAACAGTGGGGATAAGACAGAGAGGGGTTAAATCTCATTCTTTGTCTCTGAATCTGTGCCAACCACAGTTTCAACACTGTGTCTTAAAGGTGTGCTCTGAGAAAGACTCAGATAAATTATTTTACAAATATGATTAACATTTGGCTTGAATTACCCCTCTTAACTTCAAGGCGCCTCAGCAACATGGAAGCCCTTAAAATCAGTGGAGTACTGTAGTGTTTCAAAGTGAACCTGGCAAGCACAGTCTTGAGTTTTTGTTCATCTGAAATCAAAAGGAGTACAAATCTCACCATAGAAACCATGACAATAACAATAGTAATTACACAAATTAAAACATGAACAGAGGGCCAACGCTGAAGGCCAACCCTGGTTAATTCAATACAAAAATTTTACTTTTCAATATATTTAGATTTGTAAATAAATAAAAAACAAAATCAGTTTTTAACTAAAAAAGTAGCACTCCCACTGTGGCTATCATCAGTTTCTTATTGAAATACTTACAAATTGGAAAACCCATGGAACTTTTCACTTTTGTAGTAAAGATACTGGCTTAGATGGATCCATGTTTATCAAAGAAAATTTTCCCTGGAAATTGCTACCCTTCTCTACATCCAGACTACAATAAGGGACTGGCTTGTGGCAAGGTGTTCTGCTCTGACGTGTCTTTCCTATTGTCTGGTTTCTGTGACATGAGTCAGGTGTCTGAGAGAAAAAAGATGTTCTGTTCGGGAGGCCTCAGTGAATAAGGGTGGATCCAATGTGCTCTGTGGCGCTGAAAACACAGTGACAGCTGGAAAACATAACAAGAATTTAAGAAAAAGCCTGTTGTCTGCTAACATAGAGACTATCTCTGCATGACTAGGGATATAGGGATGGAGAGAATTTCTTGTGAGATTTATTAGCATGAGCTCTGAAGTCTAAAAAGCAACTCCCCAGGACTGGACTTGAAACTTCATGGGATTTCCAGTTATTGAAAAGAGATCAGCATGACCAATAAATCATTACTCTGGTCTGTCTTGGAGACCTGCCTTAAAAGGGAATGAATAATCTCCCTCTATAAAAACAGAAGGGATGTATGACAGTTTACTCAGACATATCCCAAAGGGAATTAATTTCTGCATTTGACCAACTGAATAAATCTTTAGGTTTCATGAACCATATTGACTTCATGTTCATTGACTGTAGTGGGAGCTTAGACTTCTTTCATTTCAGCTGTAGCTACCTCCTTATGAAAATCCACATTTGAGTGTCTTAATCTGTGAGCTGAATCCTAGAAAGCATTTCTGGATGGTGAAATTCGGTAGGTATTCGGTAGGAGGTCTCCACGCCTCCCAAAGTCTTGCAATAAGTAAAGCTTTTTCTATCATGTTCCTGTTCTGCTGTCTCCAAATAAAAAAAAAAAAAGTTGATCTTACTATAGTTTTTACCAGACAAGTCTTCCCAAAGCTCCCTTTGAACTGATATTCAGTGGCAATTTAGTCTCAGGAGAAAAATTGTCAGGAGAAAAGCTGAATAGGCCACAACTATGACTTAAGGGCTGACTTGGAGGCCATGGTTAGGGCATGATGCCATGAGTTAGGGCACTCAGGGAGACAAGACTTTGCCATTAATCTGCTTTTGTTCTCTGCACGGAGTACACACAATTGTTTTCAAAGCTGACAAGACCATGGCTTTCACAAGCACCAAACTTACTCATAAACATACAAAAGGAACNNNNAGGAACCTAAGAAAATGTTACAGTCAGTAAGAGCATCACCATAAGAGACTGAGTGGCCTCCAGGGTGTACACTTGCTTGCATTCAGTGACTAGGTCTCATCTTGAGTTAGACCACCAAAACTCAAGTTGCATTTAGAGTTTATTTTAACCTATACAATCACATTAGCGTGTTTTGCAGACTCCTGCACACTGTACGTCTATGTTTTGCTTATGGGGTAGAAAGCACAGTCCATCAAATCTCATAAGAATCAGATTTCTTTATATTAGTACTTTCATCACTAAAACGCCATGCAGACAGCACACTCACCTGGCCTCATGAGAAAACTGCAAGGCATTGAATATACATGTGTGGAGATGAAACAGTGAACCCTACCTTTTTTGTGATCATGTGTAGAGGAAGCCTTACTTAAGAAATGCATAATATGATATGTATAATACTGCCAGTGAACCTGACAGAAATGGGAGAAGTCCTGGAAGAAAGAATTAAAGACAGGTAGGTCTGTGACTGTTCCTGTGTAAGTGCTTAAGGAAGAGGAAGAAACTGAGCTGTTCAGTGATCGGTCAAAGCCAGAGTCTGTTTCACGTGTCACTAACCAGCATGGTGTATCATCGGCTTCCTCATAGCCTCTTGACCTCTGCTCTTGGAAAGCCTCTCAAGGGAGCAGTTCATCACCTTTCTGCTTTTGTGTGAAAGCCAAGAATGGATCTGAAGAAAGCTAGAACTGGAGCTCTGATCTCATTTTTTCTAATGGTGGAGCAGAACCACATTGTCTGTCCCGTATGGAAAAGAATACCAGTGGTAGAGACTATTTGTTGTGCTCCCAGCAGCCTCAGCTATGCAACCCTGCTTGGGAATGCCCAGAGGAGCTATGGATGAAAGCAAACACTAGCACAAATCTCAGAAGCATGTGGCATGCCGTTCAACAAAGCTTCTGCCACTTTCAGCTAAAGGAATTTATAAGAAAAAAATCCTTATAACACCTTGAAAATTAGTGATGTCCATTCACCATTGCGGTCAATGAGACAATA
Source organism: Ibidorhyncha struthersii (assembly GCA_013398815.1). Taxonomy (NCBI): domain Eukaryota; kingdom Metazoa; phylum Chordata; class Aves; order Charadriiformes; family Charadriidae; genus Ibidorhyncha; species Ibidorhyncha struthersii. The sequence continues at coordinate 39,124 of VZSZ01004240.1, forward strand.
TTTACTGCAGTACAGACAAAATATCCTCGCATATCAGGACATGCTACTCTGCTTTGCATAGATTTCCCCACCGCTGTGAAATGCAGGGAGTTGCTCAGATGCTCTCAGTCATCTCCTGTGGACTGCACTGGAAGCTGCACAGCCGTCTTTGATGGCAAAAGTGTCTGAAGTTTGAGAAACAGACCTCTGATTAATGGTGGTTATTGCTGTTTCAGATTAGCAAATCTGGCATCAAGAAGTGATTTTTTACTTCCAGATTATGATAAAGAAGTCTAGCTGTACAACATTATCCACTATAAATAGATATCCTTCTGTACCATAAGTAACGATGGTATGCGGGGTGGCATACCGGAGCTGAAACTCCTTGCATACCAACCATAAGCAGCATTTATCATTTGCCCATAATATTTCTGCTGTTAGAGCTATATATATTTACCTTGTTGCAACAGACAGAAAAATGCATGGAATAAGTGTATTTGCAAGAAGTTCTAGAAATAAATTAGCAGTACCTGCTTTTTGGGAGGGAAATTTGAACGGTCAGAAATATCTCTACATTCAAAAGAGGGTCAAGAAGAAAGGAACCTAGAAAGAAAACTGCGCTCCTCTCTGTGCAAAGACCTCGGGAAATTCCTAAACCAGTTTTACCTCAGGGAGCGGGAAACATTGGCACAGTTTGTTTGTCCCGTGGAGCAAGCACAGCCATAATGGGAGATTTTAACATAGCCAGTACCTGCTCATTTCTCACTGCATCATCAGAGTCATGCTCCTCCCTCTGCCAACACAGCCTTGTAGACCTTTTCCCTGGGCAGCAGCAGCAACAAGTGATGTGGCTGGAGGACATTGACCCCATTTGGATCAGAGCATTTTCTGAGGTTGGGGTTACTGCTAGGTTCACCCTGGGGGACACGGACTCTTGAATCCTCCTCAGATCTCTTCTGCATAATATTGCACGGTGCCCCAGGCGGCTCCTGTTTGCAATGGTTTGTTTGCCTTCCCATACACCATTTTTAGTTATTTATTTTGTGGTAATAGTGTATCTATATTCAGGTGTCAGGCCACCCAGAGCTCTGGAGGCTGCCACAGCAGTGTCCGTCTGATGTCGGGTGGCCTTGTCCAAGGTGCTTTGGTGACTGTTGCATCGGTGGGAAAGGAAAAGATGTCTGTCTAGCTAACTAATAAGCCTCACTTTTTACAGCATCCGATATTTTGTATCAGTGTCGTTTGAAAGGATATCGCTTTGAGAGATTGATCCAAGGCTGGCATGAAGAATATGCACTCAAATCTCTTTTAGAAAGATTTATAATATTAACCTCAGGCTATTTTTAAGTCACCGTCGATCTTTATAGAAGCAGTGCTGAGATTCATTTGTTTTCCAACTGGCAGAAAGTCTCTCTTACCTTTTGTAAGCCGGTATTGAACAATTTGGCTTTGGGTCAAACTGGTTTAATGAACTGTCTAGGGTTCAAACTTCATGCTGCCATTTGCAGATGTTCAATAGTCAGTCTGTTTTAGCAAAAGGAGTTCATTAATATCTGCGGCTAAAAAGCCTTCATAACATTGATGCGCAAGTGTCTGCTCTAAATCTTTTAAGTAGCTTAAATCTTCTTTATGTAGAGGCATAAGGTCTGATTCGTTTCTTGCTTACGCTACTAGTTTCATGTGAAATTCCTCCTGTTTTTTTTTCCTGGCAGGTCTGAGGACAGAATCAGGCCTACAGATTAAAATCCCTTTTTTTAAACTTTGTGCAAATGCTTTATGGACTGTGATACTCATAAACTCGTCCTAATTTTTATAGATGTAAATGATTCATCTGCAAGTTGTCTAGGTCATTACAAATTTAATAGAGACTTATATCTTCAAAAAACATTGCAGAGGTTGTTTTAACTCTTCTATAGAAAAGTTATCACACTGATAAATTTAATAGGAGTTACTTTTTCATGACATTATGATTGCATTTCTTTGTGACATCCTTTTGGTTTCTTTAGACTGGACCACCTGCACAGACTTAGGAATAACTTTTCTATCATGGTCACCTTAGGCCATTCAAATATGTTAAAAGTCATTTTAACAACCAAAAAAAATATTGCTGTCTTTGTTTATAGCAGGCAAGAAAAAAAAAAAAAAAGCACAAGGGCTTCAGGTATAACAGGAGAAAATATAGGCTAAAAATAGGGGTGAGTGGAGTATTTAAACAGTAAGGGTAAATAAACAGTTGGATGGATTGACCAGGGAAGTCACGGGCACACAAACACTAGAGGTTTTTCTGCACAACTGAGTCAAAAACCTGTCAGGAATGGTTTAGATATAGATGATCCAGCCTTGGGACAGGAAAATGGTGTAGTGACCTCTCATGATCTTTTTTTGTCCCAGACATCTGTGAGTGTACAGCTTGGATGAACTTCTTGTGGAAAAGTCAATAGAATTTAATAAAGAGGAAACAAATCAAGTTCGGTTGAAAATTTGGCCCTGATTCTCTTTTTAAGGTGGAAAAAAAAACAAACAAAAAACCCGCACACACATATACACACATTTATACTTTAAGACCTTTTTCAGTGCAAGAATCTAGCATATCAGCCTTTATAATTTATGATAACAGGACTTTTCTCTAAGTCTGCCATATCTATTTCTACAGGCTATACTTTTTTATTGACTTTTTTCTGACAGTGGGAAAAACTTTTAGAGAAACTATCAGTCTCTTCCAAAGCTTGTTTCCTTTTTAATAATGAGTGTGTTCTTCAGTTGTACAGCTAATTAGTGAGTAAAATATCCAACAGAATGAGTGACCAGGATGGCAATGGCATTTTAAGACATGATCTATGAAAACAAAACCCTTCTAAAGAATGTAAATTTCCAACAATGTTTGCTTAGATCTAAAAAGAGCTTCACCCTGTTTATTTGAGAAAAAGACTTTTTTCTCCGTACTGTCTCTTGGAAATGTGATGTGTTTAGGTAGTGATTTCTATGACCTTAAAACAGCCTTTACTGTCTTGGAACTGCAGGCTACTCAGCACATCTTGACTACTGGCTTGCTCTTTAGACGCTTCAATAATACCACATATGCCCATTCAGCTACTTCTTGCTGAGTTTCTTTTCTTTTCTTTTCTTTCTTCTTCCCTCTTTTTTTCCTTGTCTTTTTTTTTTTTTTCTTTTGGCTGACTGCAAACACTATATAGTTTAGCTTCCCTACCAAGACTTTGAAATGACTAATTCCTGCAACATATTTCAACACATCCTTAACTGCTAATTGAAGTCTGTGCACAAGGCGGTGAATGGTACGCACCGATGGGAACCTCTCTTGCAATAATGTGCCGAATCCGCTCTTTATCTCATTCATTGCCGACGTCTCGTCTGTTGCAAGTCCAATCAATTTTTGTAGCTTTAAAAGATATGTCCTCTGTTAACTTTCTATATGCCAAAAAAACGACGATGGAAAATTAAGCATTACCTTTGCAGCAGTGAAACTTGATTGCTTCCAGAAGACTCAGGGAAAAAATGTTGTTGACATTTTTTTACTTCCAGTCTCTGCATGGCAATAAGGTATGATGGCTGATTTATCAAAGAGAGTGTTCTCATCAAGCAGGAGAGCGAGAGAGAAAGTTCACGTCGCACAAAATGAGCTGCTAATTTCTTTTCCATTTCACTGACAATATGGTATTGGAGCAGCTGTGATTAGAACAATGGATGTTCCCAAACTGTGCTCCATTTAACTCCTGCAACTCTGCAAGGTCACACAGTGGGAGAAGGAATTAAAGGCCTTTTTTTATCTATTCCTTTTTACTTTTTTTTTTCTTTTTCTTGAAGGGAAAGAAGGAGAAGGCAGGGTTAATGGAGTCTGAGAAATGGTGGAGTTGTCTCCAAGCAACTTTGGATGTCTCTGTTTTCAAGTCAATCAGGGAAACTTGAAGCTGCTCATGAACAAACCTTTATTAACTAAAATGAAAAATTTAGAACCCAAACTGAAGTCCACTGCAGGCAATGAATGTTGTGGTTTATCTGCATGTGTGTTATCTACTGATTTTATCAAAATCTGCATCAGGCTCCCAGTCAAACTTAGTTCTGAGGATACATTTCTAGGATTTGGGAGTCTTCAGTTCGGTTCCTTTTTTCCTTCTTATTCTGAAATGTCTTTGCCTCAGTTTCTCAACTTTCAATGGAACAGTAACATCTCCCTTCTCCAGATTTTGTGGGATTTATAATATTAAAGATTCTGTGTTATTTAGAGAATTAATAGGGCTATGTAAGTGTTTGTGAAAAAGCCTTTTATAGAGCCATTCTTATGCTACAGCTAACCCAACAGACAGATGATAAATACTCTGCATCCTTGATTTTGCTCCCTTCACTGCAACTTGCTATCATTTCATTTCAAGACTTGATTCTTTCCCTTCAAAGCTGGCTTTACATCAGTATTGTCTTGGGTGGAATTACACCTCTTCTACTCTGGTGGAGTAAAAGAATGAATGATTTTCCTATCTTAACTGTGCTTAGTATTTTTTGAGTTTGTTTTACTCATACAGTTGCTTTAATCCACGCAAAATGAAAAATGTATTCCAAATGATTTATCATGCACTGTCTACATCTGTACATAAACTGCATTCCTAAAAACCCTTTCTTAGCAATTAGCAATGGAGAGTGGAGCTTCTACAGTCATTATGCTGTACTACAATCTAGACACCAGGAATGTCAGACTCCTTTGGGATATGTATTTCATTTTCATCATTTTTGATGGATTCCTCAACTTCTTTCTGATATGCATCATGTGAGGTTGGATCTCAATTAGCATTGGTTTGGGGCAGTTTGGTTCTAGGGCTGCAGAGATATTGATCTATCATTCTCCAGGACCCTCTCTATATGACCATTGTTTAGAATTCTGAAAAGAAGCTACCAAGATGACCTCACCATACAAGATGATTAAAGCCAGGCACAAGCCTAGGTGCCATTTAAAAATAAGCGGAGAAAGTATTGTTTCATTGAAAGTGATTAAAAGGCACTGCTGGTGTATTTATCTGTATATCAATCCCTAAGATGACTGTCACTTTGTGCAGATATACAAATGACAATTATTAATGGACAGGTAAGGTTCGTTTATGCTGAGGGGCATTTCATCAATAGGTCTTTTTACTTTCTTTTTTTTTTTTCCCCCTCAGTATTGGGACAGAATTACCCTATTTTCTGAATTGTATAGGACTCTTCAGCTGACAGAAAGTTGTTTTATATTGTTCTTTAAACATTCCACAAGCCTCTAGCAAAGCGGTGATGATTATGACTTTGGAAAAAGAGGAGTTAAGCCTTTTCTTGTTGCTCATACTAGTCTGTTAAACAAGTCCTATGGGTTTGTTTATCAAGTGCCTAGGCTGGTATTAGATGAACATATGATTTTTCTGGAACCCGTATAGTAAACAACTGACATGTCCTTTTTCATATACATTATTCTCTCCTTTATTAATTTTTATTTCAATTTCTATTCTTGGTCATTTCTAGATGCAAAGATTTAGCAGAGAGATTGTCAGGGACACAGTTTCTCCTGAAGAGTGAGTCACTGCAGGGACAACAGCACTGGTCCCAGAGTATGATGACGCTGATTCCATGTGCTACTGACAAAGAGGAAGAGGAGTTCCTTCCCCTTTCCACTATTCTGCATGCTTGCCTAAAGGCAGACCCGATTTACTTCCTCATGATCAGAACTAATACATACCTGTTCTTTTCCCAAATCAAGCAAGTTCTGTAACGTTCTGACTTGATGTGTAGACCTTATTCAGTACATGCCTATGGGATAGCAGAATCATTCTTTACTCTCTTCAAGCAGATATTCATATCTCCCACAAAGACTAATGAAAGTTGCTGCATACCATTTATCTGTGAAATTATTAAGATCAGCAAAACCTGAAAAAGTAGTTTTCTTAGTTCTGTATTTGGTTTTCTCTCAGATTTCCCTGTATCTCTTTTAGGAAGAAAATAGCACTGATTACAAGTGAACAGGGAGCATTGGCACTGGAGTGTGACTCTTTTCTTGACATCCGCTGGACCTTGACTCACATTGAGGTGCCCTTTATATTTCCCACAGACTGTGTTCTTGTTACCTGTTAAGTATCATAACACCACTCTTTAGCTCAAACACTAGAGACACACTTGTGGTGTTATCTGAATTCCTAGGGCTAGCCAGTATGGCAAAATTTCCCACATACGTTTGGTTCTGCACTGATTTTTTAGAGTTCCTAATCTGAAGTAAACCTCAAAGCTTATAGTCCAGTCAGAGACTTCAAGTCAGAGCTCAAGCTTCTAAGTCACTCATTGAGGTCTTTTTTTTTTTCCAAAAAAAACCCCAACTAACTTTTCTGTAGTCTGGTTTTGTTGTTAACATTTGCAGTGGCCCTGGGTAGTCCATGTCATTTAAATGGTGAAAAAAATGATAAAAGACTAAAGCTGTAAAAGGAACAAATCAAGGGCAAAGCCAGAATTCTGATTTTAATGAAGCAAGCAACGTTTTACAAAGGCATACTTACCCCGAGTCCTTCACAAACCTAGTTCAAACATGCATTTAATGCCTTCTTTAATATAATTACTTTATATTGAAGTTAAACACTCAGGGCTCTGTTCTGCTGTCACACAGTATGTTACTCAGTTTTCATACTCTTTAGAAGCCCTGGATAGGCTACATGGCTCTGCCATGCATGTCCATAAGCAAACACATAATTTAGGAGCTGTCTGGTTGTGTGAGTGTTTCTTGATTGATTATGTTCACATATGCACGTACTCCATATTTATTCTTTTCTGGGCTTAAGAAAGCAAGAAGTTTTGAAAAAAAGCCCTACCTTGTAAACATTATTTTAATAAAGAATGCTTTAATGTAGAAGAGTTTGAGGGACTTTGGCAGCACAGACACTCTGGATGTTTCCCCGGGAAAGATAAATGGTTCTTTTGGTGTTAAGTATCTCAGCATGGACTCATGATTGAGGCAAAAAGCAATTGTTCAGCACCCATCAAAAATGTGTTTAGGTAATGAGAGCACAGAAATCTCCTCCTCTCTCTCCCTCCACACACTTTAAATTTTTCTAGAGGTATTTATATGAGGGTGTATATGAAAAACAGAAAATGAGTGAAAGAGAGGGAGGAAGAAAAACTATGTACAGAAGAATTTAGAGAGAAATCACAAATCAGATGTCAGAGATTTTCTGAAAGAAAGAAATCTTATTCCAAAGTTGGAAGCATCTGTGGCTTGAGTAAGGTGTAAGAAGAAAAGATAAGAAGAAAAAATATTTTTCCCACGATCTTGGTTCTAGAGGCCTGAACGTACATACAGTGTATATTTTAGAATAAGTACTGAGCAGTCTTTGAGTTAGTGGTGGAGATTTTTATCAAGTACACTTATCTACAAAGATGAAAAAGAAACTAACCCCTCAGATATGGCAGTTCTGTGTTTTCAGCAAGACCAAAAAAATTCTGAATCTTTGGATTTGTCTTTCCCTCTGGAACAGAAATCATTTCCTTCCAGTCACGAAGGAGACCAATTTATTGTTATATATGAGCCACAAGCTATGTCACAGACAAGTCAAAGAATTTCCTCAGAGCAGCAAAACAAGTTGGTAGCAAAAACATCAGACTACCAGAATTGTGATTCATAGCCCCCTTACCCATGTCATCTTGATTTTGGCTTAGAACTAGTGCTTCAAGCCATATAGGACTCTCAGCTCTCTTACATATCAGTTCATTTCTACTGAATTCACCAGTTCCAAGCCTAAGGAAATCTACAGTCCAGACAGAAAACGTTTCTTCCAAACTACTCCCATCAACTGTATCCCTCAGAAAAACCTTCTATCACCCAAGCTTAATGCTGAGTCTTAAGGTTGCTGAAGATGATGCTAATTTTAATTTCAGATCTTCAGTCTGAGCGGATATTCAAGGTTATGAAACTTCATTGCATAAGCAGAACTCAGAAATTACAGTGTTGTTCCTTTATGACATTTATTTAGGTGTTCTCAAGAACATTACACTTTTTTTCTGAACTAGTTCACAAATGAAAAATGCCTAGAGCGGGCCTGCTGGGGAACTAAATCCCTATGCCTCAGTTTTACTGGAAAATGTTAAATATATTATAGGACTTCCCATTGTCTCATTAATGTGTTTTAGGATCCCTGGAATGCTTCATTCTGTCACCCAATCCATGCGTATTTTTTAGTCATTACAAAAAGGGTTCCGGCCAGTTGAGGTAGTTGAGATATTTATGAGTAAAAATTACATTTGCAGTGGGTAACATAATTTCTACAAAACTGAAATCTACCTGTAAATGCCATGATCTTCGGTCTTACTAGAATATTTTTAGCTTCATTCTACATCTCACTGAACATACTGGCTGAAGGTTGTTTGGTAAGAGGTGGTCTGATGTCACATATAAATTTATATAAAAATATACCGTTTACAGATGTCACCTGTCCTTTGGCCAAAAAAAATACGTGGGGATAAGTTTCCACATGATACTTAGAAAATTTCCTTGGTGTCAACATCCAGTCTTTCCCTTATGTCTTCTAGGTAACTCTGCCTACCAAGACTTGCAGCACTAAACCTGTGATTAAATTCAGACAAGTTTAAGTTTTAAGATGGGGTTCGAGCCTAATTTTAACAGGGTTGAATGGGGAAGGTTAGAGAATAATTCACCCTGTTCAACTCTTGGTCCTGTTTTACCTCAAACTAGGATGGAAAAATAGTCATCAAAATCAGCTGGGTTAACTTTGCCTCTGAAGAAGCTCATCTTTGTACTCTGTATAATGACAGTATAGATCGTTAGTTTTGACTAGAAAACAACTTTTAGATGGCTCAACATAGGTAGGATAAAGAGTAATCTTAGTAGCAATCCACATGACAACTTCAAGACCTCAGTCTTCCCCTGCTCAAGTTTCTCCAAAACCCTAAATAAGAAAGAACATTCAAGAACTTCTGTAGAGCTGGGGACAGGGTACCTTGCTTTCTGCTTCTTTACACCAGGATCTGAAAATTTGAAGCCACTTACTCCCAACAGCAGTGGCCCAGATGACAGGAATGAAAGCTAGCAACATTGCAAAGGTAGATGAAGTAGGGGAGAGCTACTCCAGAAAAACACTGCTGGCTAACAGGGCAAATTAACAGGGACCCTGCAGTATAAAAATGAGCAGATTGGGGCACCCGAGGAGTACACAGAACTCAGAAGGCAAAGTTTCTGCAGAGAAATATTTTCAGTGCCTTGCTAGCAACTGGTCACAAACAGAGCTAACTGTATATAATCCAGGCTCGAGAGTACTCCCTTCCCCATGAAACCTTGCACACTATATTAGCTGCACGATTAGAGTTTTTGCTATCCTATGATATTGTGGTATGCATCGTAGTTGGAGGCAGAACAGGAGTTTGAATGGACTGCTGGCTGCCTCCACTATATATATATATGAAAAAA
>VZSZ01004241.1:0-59469 GCA_013398815.1 Ibidorhyncha struthersii
GTAAAAAACTGTCTGGATGGCCATTCCCAGAGAGTGGTGGTAAATGGAGTTAAATCCCATTGGCGTCCGGTCGCAAGTGGTGTTCCTCAGGGCTTGTTGCTGGGGCCAGTTCTCTTTAACATCTTTATCAATGACCTGGATGAGGGGATTGAGTGCACCCTCAGTAAGTTCGCAGATGACACTAAGCTAGGCAGGCGTATTGATCTGCTTGAGGGTAGGATGTCTCTACAGAGGGATCTGGACAGGCTGGACCGATGGGCTGAGGCCAATGGTATGAGGTTCAACAAGGCCAAGTGCCAGGTGCTGCACTTGGGTCACAATAATCCCATGCAGCACTAAACACTTGGGGCGGAGTGGCTCGAAAGTTGCCCGGTGGAGAAGGAGCTGGGTGTGTTGGTGGACAGCCGGCTGAATATGAGGCAGCAGTGTGCCCAGGTGGCCAAGAAGGCCAATGGCATCCTGGCCTGTATCAGGAATAGTNGGTGAGGGGTCTGGGGGACAAGTCTTATGAGGAGCGTCTGAGGGAACTGGGGTTGATTAGCCTGGGGAAGAGGAGGCTGAGGGGAGAGCTTATCACTCTCTTCAAGTACCTGAAAGGAGGTTGTAGAGAGATGGGGACTGACCTCTTCTCCCTAGTGACAAGTGATAGGACGAGAGGAAATGGGTTCAAGTTAAGCCAGGGGGGGTTTAGGTTGGATATTAGGAAAATTTATTTCACTGAAAGGGTTATCCAGCATTGGAATAAGCTACCCAGGTAGGTGGTGGATTCGCCATCCCTGGAGGTGTTTAAAAAAAGGGTAGACGTCGTACTTGGGGATATGATTTAGAAGTGGTTTTGTCAGGTTAGGTTAATGGTTGGACTCGATCTTAAAGGTCCCTTCCAACCTTAATAATTCTAAGACCGCATTAGTATTTCTACAACCGCAGTACTTGGGGATACATGCATGAGGAGGTTCACCTGGCTGATGGAGAAAGCCTTTGTGAATCCCACCACTTTGTTGGGTTTGTTGTTTGATAGTGTCAGCCACAGAAAGGAGCAGTGAGGGAGGCTTTGTTAAATGAAACGGCTTGTGCACTTGGTGGAGCTTGATTCTGTAGGGATATTCCAGTTTCCGCAGTCTCTTGAGCAATTTTGGGAATTGTGGGTCTAGGCACAGTTTACTGCAGTCAGCCTCTGCATTAAGCCTAGCAGCTAGCTCCCCTCCCAGCTCTGCAGGATTATTCTGAGGTCTTGACTGTACACTCAAGACCCTTGTCTTCTCATGTTCATGTCCTCTTGTGCAGCAGCTGTTTGGAAAACACTCCAACGATCGGACAAGACACGTTCATATGTACCACAGGACACACAATGTACGAGAACAAGGCCAAGAAAGACTTTTGATCTGGACATAAATGCACCAAGCCCTGACTGTCAGGAGGACTTTTCACAGTTCATAGTTGGGCTTCTGAAGAAATGCATGAGTCACTCCAACAGAAGGAAATCATCAATCTCCTCCCCCTGAGAGGGCAGTTCCGGATTCTTTGGAGGTTTGAGCTGCAGCAAAACCATATCAGCCCAGGTATAACTGTATTTGAAGCCAGCTTCAGGATCAAACAGATGTGTCTCAGCCTTCTTGGTGTAAAAGGTAAGTGAGTTTTAGCTTTCTTGGGTTTAGATTACATACCTCTTTATTTTATTGAAATTGTTGTTTTAACTTTGTGGTTTTGCAGTGGGAAACTGAACCATGGAGTCTCGTTTTCTAGACTGTTATATAATTAGTGCACTGCTTGTACTGTGTTTCAGCAACTATCACTTTTGAGAGCTGACAATGTGCTTACCCAGACCGATGGCCTTAAAGAGAATATTACTCTCCTCTGAAAAGAGCTGTTACTTGGAAAAAAAAACCACAAAACCAACCACAAACCAACAACCAAAACCCAACCCCGAACAAGACTAGCTCAATTAAACCCCCAGAAAAAACAAACCAAGGTAACAGGAAGTGCACTTGTTCATTGACAGCAATAAAACTGACATTCTGATTACCTTCATTATGCCTGGGGCTGGATTAGTCAGGTTCCAGCTTTGGGATAAAGTCCATTAGTTGAGCAATACCGGCAAGAAAAATTTTTGTTTTCCCTGTGAACAGGCCACTGATGATCACATCACAATCCTGATAAATCTAAAGTTTTCATCTTCATAGAGTCATACAATCAAAAATGCATAGAATCACAGTATGGTTTGGGTTGGAAGGGGTCATTAAAGATCATCTTGTTCCACCCCATTGTTATGGGCAGGGACATATATCAGGCTGCTCAGAGCCCCATCCAACCTGACCTTGAATACTTCCAGTGGTGGGGCATCCACAGCTTCTCTGGGCAACCTCTTCCAGTGTCTCATCATCCACATCTTAAACCATTTTTTCCTTATGTCCACTCTAAATCAACCATTTTTCAGTTTAAAACCATTGCCCCATGTCTTGTCACTACAGGCCCTGGTAAAAAAATCTTTCTCCATCTTTCTTACAATCCTCCTTTAAGTATTAAAATGTTGCAATAAGGTCTCCCCAGAACCTTCTCTTCTCCAGTCTGAACAACCCCAACTCTACCAGCCCTTCTTCACAGAGGAGGCGTTTCAGTCCTCTGACCATTTTTGTGGCCCTCCTCTGGACCTGCTCTATCAGGTCCATTTTCTTCTTGTGCTGGTGACCCCAGAACTGGATGCAGTACTCCAGGTGGAGTCTTGCAAGAGTGGAGAAAATCATCTCCCTTGATCTGTTGGCCATGCTTCTTTTTATGCAGCCCAGCATACAATTGGCTTTCTCGGTTGCAAGTGGACACTGCCAGCTCTTGTCCAATTTTTCACCCGTCAGTATCCCCAAGTCCTTTTCCACTGGTCTGCTCTCAATCCCTTCATCCCCCAGTCTCTATTGATACTGGGGATTGCCCCAGCCCAGGTGCAGGACCTTGCGCTTGATCTTGTTGAACTTGTTCACATGGGCCCACTTCTCAAGCCTGTCAAGGTCCCTCTGGATGGCATCCTATCCCTCAGGAGTGTCAACCATGCCACTCAGCTTGGTGTCCAAACTTGCTGTGACCACGCTCAATCATATTATGTCAATGATTGGTATTAAACAGTATTGGTCCCAGTATGGACCCTTGAGGGACACCACGCATCAGAGGTTTCCACTTGGACATTGAGCCATTGACTGTAACTCTTTGGACCGCAGCCATCCAGCCAGTTCCTTATCCATCAAACAGTCCATCCACCAAACTCATATCTCTCCAATTTAGTGGCCAGAATGTTGTGGGGGTTCAAAATTTCCACTGGAAAGATTTGGATTAGGCTAGCTGAGCATCCTGTAAACAGAGATAAAAAATAGCAAACTCAGAGGCAAATTTTCAAAAAGAATGTCAACAAAGGTCTGCTTCCTCCTTCCTTTCTCTGCTGCACCTTGCAATCATGCTGCTCTTTGGAGAAAGCTAGAACAATTATTCCTTAACCAAGGATGGGAAGGTGGTAATGGATGTGGGGAAAACAGTGGAGTGCTTTGGAAAATTCACAGAATCACAGAATCACAGAATAGTCAGGGTTGGAAGGGACCTCTGGAGATCATCTAGTCCAACCCCCCCACCAGAGCAGGGTCACCTACAACAGGTTGCACAGGACAGCGTTCAGGCGGGTTTTGAATGTCTCCAGAGTGGGAGACTCCACAACCTCTCTGGGCAGCCTGTTCCAGTGCTCCACCACCCTCAAAGTAAAGAAGTTCCTCCTCATGTTAAGATGGAACTTCCTATGTTCAAGCTTGTGCCCATTACCCCTCGTCCTATCAATGGGCACCACTGAAAAAAGACTGCTCCCATCCCCCTGGCATCCTCCTTTCAAGTATTTGAAAGCATTAACAAGATCCCCCCTCAATCTTCTTTTCTCCAGACTAAAGAGACCCAAATCCCTCAGCCTCTCCTCATATGAAAGATGTTCCAATCCCCTAATCATCTTTGTAGCCCTTTGCTGGACCCTCTCCAGCAGATCCCTGTCCTTCTTGAACTGGGGAGCCCAGAACTGGACGCAGTTCTGGAAAACTGTTTCTCTTACCCACAGCAGATAAAGGTGTGCCTCTGCAGAAACATGCCAATCTGATGCCATGTCTGTTTTGATATAAAATTGACATGACTGGCGTGGCTGCCTGCAAACAGGTAAAACCACAGCATGCCAGGACAAAGGCTGATAGCTCAGATGAGCAGGATACGCTGCAGTTCTGTGCTTATGATCCCCAAGACTGGTCATGGCCCCTGGTGTGCAGGGGAGTAAAGTAAATGAGGAGAAAAACCCGCTTGCCCTTTTCTTTCCAACATAGGTGATGAGGAACTTGTGTGCAGGCACTTTTAGATAACTGCTAGAGAGATGAGATGGAGAAGGTGTCAGGGAGTGAAGCCAAGGCTGTGGAAGAATAACAGTAGAATCACTGTCCTGGAATAGCTGAGGACACCTTTACAGGAGAAGGAATACTGCAGGCCCATGATGCCTTCCAACAGGGTCCAGTGGGATCCACTGATAACCCCATGGCATGCTTCAGCATAGCCTAGAGAGAAATGAGTTCCCTACTATGTCTTGTGTTGAATGTTGTTTTGCAGAGAGTAAAGGCAAACTTTCAATGAGGGCCAGTGCCAAAGAAGCCCTGGGCTGGGTGTTTACACTTACCAGCTCAGGTATGGAATTTCCTCATTTCTTCTGCTCTCTCAGGCATTCTCCAAAATGCCAAACAGCATCAGCAGGGAGGAGTATGTGAAGCCAAGACTGCTGAAAATGCACAAGCTATGGGTCATGTTGCTGACTGTAGCTGCAGTCTCATTTGTCTCCGTGTGCTTTCTGGTGTTGAATGACAGGTGAGTGAGGGACAGGGTGAAGGAACTGTGTCCGCTCAGTCCTGGAAAGGAAGTGGGAACATGTAGGATCGCTCCAGGAGGTCTCCAGGGGAGGAATCAACAGGGTAGGAATGGAGATAGTGTAGGGAATGGATGCAATGAGTCTAGTTTCAGGTGGATAGCTCAGGGTGGGAGTGGTTGCAGCCTGGGTCATGAGATGGCCAAGGGGAGACACTGAGGTATGGGATTGTTGGGGTGGAGTGATGGAGGAAAGCTGTGTAAGGACATGTTATTCTGGCTCAGTTTAACCCTTCGGGTTTTTTCACAGACCTGACACTGAAGTTCCAGAAGCAGAAGCATGTCAAGGACTGTTGAGCAACGTAACACAACCTCAGAAGTGAGAGTCGTGGCCGCGAGTGTGCTGGGCAGTGGGAGACAGGCAACTGGCTAAACTGGTTCACCTGGTGGCCTCAGTGAAGGTCCAGGGGATAGGAAGGGATGCAAGAGAGAGTAATTTGTTTGTAGTAAGTCTTTATGAGAGCATTCAAGTTGCTTAAAAGCTCTTTCTGCCCTAGGGTGAATGAGGTCTGGAGCCTGAGACATGTGAAGTTAATGCAGAACTGCTGCTGGAAGTTCAACGCTACTGCCTTGGCCCAGTACAGGTGATGTCCACAAGTCACAAAGAAAAAGCCGCAAGCCTGTGAAGATGTACCCCATGAATCTACATATGCACATCACCCATACCATGGGTCCCTGCTTGCTGCACCCAATACTGACAGTCCACTGGCTGGATGCAGACTCTGCCCAGCATCTGACAGGGAGGGTGCTCTGCCTGGCTTTGGCAGAGGTTGTGATGCTGGTGGGGCAACTTCTGGCAGGGTCAGATCAAGTTTTGACTGTTGCTCTTTCTACTCCATAGTCATTTGCCCCTCATGAAAAATGTTCACATTCCTTTAATAATTTGTTTCAAGTGACTCCTTCTTTACTCCAAAAGATTCTTGGTTGTCTTCCTCTTTCACATGATGAGTTTTGGGTGAATGCCTGCCAGGGTTTGTTTATTGCATTGATCCTCACACACACTGTCTACTCTCACAATCATATCTAAAGAGGTACGATTCTCCAGGTCATGTTGTATGGGTAGGACATGCAGGCACACCCACACTTGCCATCTTCACATAACACCTGTTTGCATTGCCCTGTTGCATTGCATATGCTGGCCTTTGATCTTGCATGTTGGTGAGCTTATGAGGGGAGAGGTGAAGGCAAGCATGGGCCAGGAGTGAAGCTGAAGCTGAAGCACGCAGGAAGGGCTTTGGAGTAATGGCTAGGCTAAAGAGTGGAGAACAGAGAAAATGTCTGGAAATACGTGTGGATGATGAATAAGAAAATGAAGAATATGTGGAGATGGATGAACAGAGTGCTTGACGAAGGTTGTTCTACCTTGACACTGCTTGCTTTGTGTTCCCTGTGCTTTCCCAAGCTCGCTTTCCCATTGCACTGCAATACTTGGTCACCTAATCCTTTACTTATGCTGCTACTGTAGCACCTCGCCTAGCACTCTCTCCTCATTCTTATCCCTCTCTCCTTTGTTATGCTGTTACAGTCCCCTTTCATCCCACCCCCAGACCTCTGCTCACCATCTTCCACTCTCTCCCCCTTACAGGGCAGAGCTAGGACGCTGCTGCAATGCCTCAGCCTGGCTGGCCGTGACACAAGAAAACACACCATTGGGATCTGAGATTGTCTATGATGGGTATTGCTCAAAGAGCTTGAAAGTCAGCAGTGGCTTGCTGGAGATCCTCCCAGAGGTCAGAGTGCTCTTTGATGGGGAATATGACTCAAAGTCTGCATGCTTTTCTCTCATACACCCTGGAATATGTCCAGTTGGAGGATCTGTGGTAGGTCTTTACTATAATTCTCTAAAGGTGAGTGAATTTCTACACGTTGTTCTTTATAGAAATCCCCCTTTCGGGACTCTCTCTACAAAACCTGTGCCATAGTGGGAAATGGAGGAATCCTCAGGAACAGTAGCTGTGGCTCTCAAATTGATGGGCACCAGTTTGTAATCAGGTAATTGCTGCCAGCCTGCCCAGGAGAGATGTAGGAGACCAGCAGGAGGAGGGGGCTTTCATGGGAATAGGGTGAAGGTAGAGAAAATGGAGACAGAGGAAATGTTCTGAGTGGGGTTGAAGGTGAGGGGCTGGGGAAATGGTGGGGTATACCTGAATTAGGCAGTGTCACAGAGGGATGGATAAGCTCT
Source organism: Ibidorhyncha struthersii (assembly GCA_013398815.1). Classification (NCBI taxonomy): domain Eukaryota; kingdom Metazoa; phylum Chordata; class Aves; order Charadriiformes; family Charadriidae; genus Ibidorhyncha; species Ibidorhyncha struthersii. The sequence goes on from VZSZ01004241.1 coordinate 7,103, forward strand.
CAGGATATCATTGAGCATTATTTCTCATAGACTTCCTTTGTTTATCACCTCAATCAGATTTAACCTGCCTTCTGTGGACTTCCCTGAGGATGTGGGCAGAAAGTCAAGCATTGTCACTGTGAATCCTAGTATCCTTCAGAAAAGGTAATAGGTGTGGTAAAGAAAATGGAGGAAAGGACTCCTAACTTGTTTCTCCCCCGTATACTGTGTTCTTGAAGAGGCAACCTCTTTTGCCTCTGCTCTGGGCCCCAGAAAACAGACAGGCCTTTGCTACCATGCAAGGCCCGTCCAAAAAAAGGTATTGGCATTTACTGCCATGAGATGCTCCCCTCTGTGCAGAGGTATACAGGGGAATAATGCACATTTTGGAGTTGTCTGGGGCAGAATTTGATCAAGACTTGGTTGCTGTTTATTGTTTTAGCTTACCACTAGACATTAATAGCATTTCCAGTCTTTCCAGTGACCTGATCCCCTCAAGAGTGATATTAAGACAGGCAGACTGGCTCAGCTGTATTCTGTACTGCTGCTGTCAGGAGAAGCTCTGATGGGAACTATTTAATCTCATTCTGATCCTAGCTGCATAAATGACCTTTACGTTCAGTGGAGAAAATAGGTACTCCTTGTCTTACAGAGCCATGTAAAATAAGACAGGTCAGTTGTGATCCAGCTGTGCTTGTTTCCCTCCACTGACTACAAAGGACATTTAGGCAATTAGCTCAGATGTAGTTATCTATGTAGCAGAACTCTAAAGGCAGATGGCATGAATTCTCTCCCAGCCCTCTGCTCCTCCATTATGGGACATCGTTCTCCATGAATTGTGAGCTGTGGGGCCACTAAGGTTTTAAATTTGAAGACATCTTCCCAGCCTTTAACCAACTAGTCACTAGCAAACCTCCTAGATATTTTCAAGCAGCTCCTCTGGTCTGTGTTAGCTGCACCTGAGAATTTTGAACTCGGATCATCCACAGGGTGCAGAGAAGGGGAACATGGAGATGAAGAGTAGGACTGGTATTTCACTGCTCTGGGGTACAGTAGCATGAGAGGGGCAGGAGGGAATGAGGATGGTGTTGTCAGAGGGTGATGGTCCCACATCTCTTGCCTCACAGGTTTCGTGGTCTGAATGGTCGGCGCCTGCCATTTGTGAAGGCAGCAGCTTCCTACGGAAAGACTTGGTTCCTCATCCCAGCTTTCTCCTACCCTGGCAATAGTGAGGCTTCTTACCGAGCACTCTATGCCTTACAGGACTCTGCCTCCCAGTCACAAGTCTTCTTCTTCCACCCTCAGTACCTGAGTGCTCTAAGCAAGTACTGGCATGACCATGGTTTTGATACCCATCGCCTCTCCTCAGGTTTCATGCTAGTGAATGCTGCTCTGGAGTTGTGCCAGCACATTACACTCTATGGCTTCTGGCCCTTCTCTTTGCACCCTGATGGCCATTCCCTGCCCCATCATTACTATGACAATGTGCTTCCCAAACGCGGGATACACACCATGCCCAAAGAATTCACTTACTATGTGGATCTGCACTTCCACGGTGTGCTGCGGCTGCATCTGGGGAAGTGCTAAGGGGTCAAGTCAAAGATAAAGCAAAACAGTGTCTAAAGAACATGGTTTCTGCTGTTGTTATCCATTCTGGGACCTTCTGATGGGAACGCACAGAACTAGATGCAAACCTAGAGACTCTGAGGATGAAAAATATGCCTCCTTCTCTTTTCCACACTGTAGAGGGTGTAGAGGGTCACCATTCAGTAAGTAGCATTAGCACCAGATCATTTTTATGTTAATTAATTGGGAGTCACTAATTGTAATCTGCCAGTGCTTAATGCATAATTAAATTGCTAGTAAATAGCTTCCTTTCTTGCCAGAAGTGTGAATTTATTAACTGCATTTCAGAATTTGAGTATCCCATCTCAAAATGTTTTTTTTTTTCTCTAACACCACTTGCCAATAAACTACTGCTTGCCACGTTTTGATTACTCTTTGTTAATCTCTGTTTGCTTTAATCAGACTCATTTCACTGATTCTTTTATTTAGTCATCTTATCAACATTAGACATAAAGCATTAATTTCTGCGTATTTGTCAGAGCTATGCAGTTAATGTTCATTCATGCCTTTAAGATCAGAGTTATTCAGCCAGTCGTCAAAGCCGGGTGGATTGCCAGCTGGGCCAGCAGGTAGGTGTGGGTCACAGGCTGGAAGGATTGGCTGCATGCATCAGTGCCCATGAGACACGGACCGATGTCTCTTTCTCCAGCACGTGCATGAACACCAAATCCCTCCTATGCTGTGGGTGGCTGCCAGATGATTTAGGCAGTTGTTATATATTAGCATATATATATGTGCTTCTCTACATTTAGGGAGTAGCCAGTATGGATTTACAAAGGGGGAAATCATGCCTCATGCAGCTGATAGCCTTCTGCAAGGAGGTGACTGCCTTGGTGGATGAGGAGAGTGAGGTGGATATTGTTTATCATGCCTTTAGGAAGGATTTCAGCACTATCTCCTGTAACATCTTCACTGATTAATAGGTGAAGTACAGGCTAGACCAGTGGACAGTGAGGTGGAGTGCAAACTGGCTGAACGGCCAAGCTTATTATATTGTGATCAGTGGCATGAAGTCCAGCTGCAGGCCAGTCAGCTGTGGTGTTACCTGAATCTGAGGCTAGTACTGTTTAACATCTTCATGAATGATCTGCGTGATTGGACAGTGTGCAGCCACAGCAAGTTTGCAGATGATACACAGGAGGAAGGATTGGTTGATACATCAGAGAAATCTTGCTGCTGTTCACATGCTGCCACCCTGCTGCCACCCAGAGGGACCTCAACAAGCTGGAGAAATGGGCTGAGAGGAACATCATGAAATTCAGCCATGGGAAACACAAAGTCCTGCACCTAGGGAGGTAAGTTTTTTGAGATGGTAACAATTAGTAACTCAGTGATGCCAGAGAAAACCCACTGGCTTGAAGAGCTATAAAATATTAAGAGAAAGGGGTGAAGAAAATGGGAATCTTTCTGTCCATGATCCCTGGAGGCTGACTTTTCTCTATCTGACTGACAAAGACTTTGGTTGTCTTACTGGGGCAGTGAGTATATCGATGCTTAGCCTCATTACTTTTTGCTATCCAGTGACTGCAATAGCCAAGAAATAACTTCTGTGTACACATCAGTTGTCTGCATCCTGCCTGCAGCATCTCTTGGTGCATAGTAAAAGTCAACCAAAGAAATTATCTTGAAAGAAATGGTAATAAAATAACAAACCCAAAGCAGGTGTGAATGTGTCCTGATTCTTACGCCTGTGAGGGACAGAGGAAACGAGTTGTGTGAAGGCATTATAGAAACACAGAATCCTATCAGTAGGAAGGGATCTCTGCAAGTCTCTGGTGCAACTCATTGATTGAAGCAAAAAAGTGGATTATTGGTAGCGAGATCATTCAGAATTTTCAGTTCCCACCAATATTACTGCATTAAGTTTTGGACCTAGTGGGATTCTCTAAAGAACAAATTACATTTCTATTTATTTTTAATTACATTTAATTTATTTTAATTACATTTTCTATACTGTATTGCATACACACATAGTGCACACATGTATATGTTATCTTGTGATATTATAGCTGTATCTTGCAGCATGCTGAAAAAGCCTGTCAGTGAAACAGTTACCAAGAAGAGACAGGGTGGCAACAGAGTCCTGAATCATTCCACTTAGACCTGACACCTTTCAAACTCCCAGATCTGTTTGGCTCCAGACTTCCAGTGTCTCCATCTTATACAGCTTTTTCCAACCCATAATAGTAAAGTTCATACAATCATTTGAGAGAGTTTTAGTGTCACAGGGTCTCCCTCAGTATCTTTCCCTGCTAGCGTGCCAGGACTCCCTTTGACACAGGCTCAGCTTTTGTCTCCAGGTTGCCATCCCAAGGTAGGGGCTACACAGCTTGCTCAGCTGCAGAAAATGCCCAGCTTTTTGTGAGCACGTCTCGGGGACAGTGGCTGTGAGGCTGGTGATGCTGCAGGCAGCTAGGACATGGGCTTTTCTGGAGGGCTCCCTTTTGGCTCAGAGGGTGACCAGTGAAGCTGGAGAGCTGCACATTTGTGGCACATGCAGCTTGCTGAAGGAGAAGGGAGGCACTGCATTGGTGGGGAATAGTGAGAAGAACAAAAGTGGCTGCATGGCGATTTGTGAGCAATTGCAGGCATTCCTCCTGCAAACCCTTAGGTGCGGTTCTCCATGGGTCAGTCAAGGGAATGGGACATGGTGCAGGTGAGCTGAACCCCTGCCATCTTATGCCTGTGCTACCTCTGAAATGGAAGCAGAACCAGCACTGCTGTCATTCAGGGGTTTATTTCAAGGTGGAAGGGTGCAGACTACATATAATAAGAGGGCATTTGTTCTTTAGTTTTCACAGCGCATTCATTAACTAGTCTTCCTACGTTTGATACCCCAAAGCGTGTTGGAACAAGACCAGACTGTCAAATCTCTTCATCTCTTATCTCATTATCTTGATTACCAGAACATGTAGTTAAGGAGGAGCAGAGCAAGGAACCTTAGACACGTCAATGCATGCATTGACATCATCTGTCTGGGCAGGAGCACAATCTATTCTTTTGTCTCCCCGCCTTTTCCTTGAGATTTTACACAGTCATTAATTTGCTTGACTATCCCTGCCCACCCCAAACACTGGCATCTACTTCCCTGAGCCAGCTCCCTGAACAGGATCACTCTGTCCAGCCAGGAGCAGCTCTGCACCGAGCAGTAGAGTCCACTATGCCCCATGCCTCTCCTCTGCCTCCTGGTTTCCCATCCTTTGGGTGTGGAAGTTGCTTTTCCTTGTTTTCAGATGCCACTTCTTGAAACAAACCCAGCAAACCCATAAGCTTTGAAGAGAGTAAGGACCTAGATTATTTCACTTATTGGCCTGGAATTAAAATGTGGAAATAGTGAGTGTTCATCTGTCTTCCCCAGATGGCCGCACTCTGTAAAACTGTGGGCGGCAGGAGAGCTGGGGACGGAGGTGCCATGTGCCCCAGGAGGGCAGTTCTCACCATGTCTGTCTCTAGCTCATCTGTCAGCCCGGTTGTGCCAGACAAAGGAAAAATGGGGTCCTCCCCTGGATTTTCCATCTGTAGGTCCTCTGTGTGGGGGTTTGTCTCTGGACAGGGCTTCAAGTACAGATATTTACAGCTTCAGTCCTGTTTTCCAGAAGGCTCTGCTGCCCCAGTGGCATCTCAGTGGAGAAGTGGACCGGGAGTTGGATGAGGGCAATGAAATTCTTTTTGAGGTCAAGGACAGTAAGTTTCTGAAGTCTTTGGCACCTCTCAGCGTTGTCGTTTTCCCACTGTCTTTAAGGCTAACACCAAGGCAACAGTTCCCATGCATGACAATTCATACCTCTGGAGAAATCAGTGGGAAAGGACTTGTTTCCAGAAGCAGGACTGCTGGGGAAATGTCCTGCTATGAAGTGTCGTGATATCGGAAACAGTCGTGGTTTGAACGCTCAGCCTGCGTTTAACATGGTAGTGTGGGCAAGGGATGTACTGCCTCTATGTGGTGGCTGCTCATTGTATGTGGATTTGCATCTCACTCTCACTGATGGCTGATGTGTTTGCTTCTCAGAACCAAAGGAGAAGCTGTGATTTGGATGGAAGGTCATCTTGGTGCTTTCTTGGAGCTCTGCAAAGTGTGTTTCAAGCTGGCCAGCAAACTGTGCCCAGCTGGATGGGTGTGGTGCGCACCCCTACACCAACCCCAGCTTCACAATGACTCCCAGGGAGGCACCTCCCTGGGCAGGGAAGAGCAAAGTGCTGATGACGGGGACATACCCCTTGCCATGGGATGCGCCCTCTGGTCCTTTGGGAGGAAAGACCTTGCTGCCAAGATGAACAGCACTGGGTGCAAACAAGCTCCCCACTAGGGCAATGCTGGGGGGATTATGCAGGAGTTTAGAAACCTGCTATTACACAGACCCTGCCAGAAATCAGTCCAGGTGTGGGTGTCCCTTTGCCAGGCCCTGGGTCGCAACTCCCAGTGGGACAGTGGGTCTTTCTCTCCCTGAGTCAGTCCCCCTGTGGTCTTTCTTGGCCATCACCTTGCTGGCTGGAGTGGTGCTGGGGTTGATGATCAAGAGGCATGTCCAAGCGAGTTCCCCAGGCTGAGCCCCTGGCCTTGAAAGAGGAAGACCTGAGAAAGGGGAGATGTGCTGGCCACAGCAGGAGCTGGGAAGAGGCCTGGCAGCACTTGCTGAGGGGTCATTTGAGCTGACCTCCTCTGGGGAGATGAAGCATTGCAGTGGTGGAAAGGAGCTGCAGAGGTCAGTGGGACAGTGCTGTGTGATGGGTGAGAAGGTGTTCACTTGGGAACAGGGACATGGAGAAAGGTGTGGAGGATGTTAGAGGGCAGTTTCTTGAGGAGCTCACCTTTCACATTGAAGAGTTGGGTCTAGGGCCCAGCTCTGCCCCCTCAGATTTTCTGCAAGTAAGACAGAAGAGACAGAATAAAAGGCCATACAAGTCGCACAAGCCACAAAAACTCATCTGGCAACAGCGACACCAGTGAGGGCTTCCCACACCAGGAGTGGGAGCCGTGCTGCCTGTGTGAGAAACCAGAATCCTCACTGCTGGACCCCATGGGAAAGGATAAGGGATGCCAGGAGGGATGCAGGAAGCCTCCCTTTCTGGGGTGCCCTGCCTGCCTCTTACTTACTTTGAAATCCTCCTGGGCCACCAGTGGTCATGGGGCCCTGGGTATGAGGCAGTGCCCAGGGAAGGTGCAGAGTTGTGTGAGGAAGTTCTCTTCTTCATGACTGCCCAGGTTTTGGGCTGTGGTTTATAAGGCCAGTGCTCTAAGCACTGAGCTACAAGGCCCACCCATGTAGTGAACAGAGGGTGGTGTTGGGGGAGGGGCAATCCCAGAGTCAGTATTGCTTTTAATTTCCTGCCTCCTCTGGGTTCATTGCAGTGGGGGCCGCAGACACTTCCACAGGCTCTTCAGAGGGCTGCTGGAGTTCATTCAGTCACAAAAGAAGTAATGTCCAGGGTGGCCTGTGGGGAGGGAACATTGAGAGCATCCCCATGGGGCCTTGTTTTACTTTTTCTGCCCTGCTGGCTGAAAGCCATTAGGCTCTGGCTCTCAGTGGAGACCCAGGCAGTGATACTGCAAGCCCTGCCCCACCAAAGAGGGACCATCCTAGCAGCGGTGCCCATGGCTCCTTTGCTGAGGAGCCATGCATGTGCAGCAGACTTGTCCTTGGACTGGGACAGATCCTGAGTAGGAACCACATGTCCCAAGCCCTCCTACAGTGCAACTATCGAGGATGCTCACAGAAGCACAGGGTGAACTTAACCCTGCTTTCCTTGTGCCCATGTTCATCCATGGGGCTTCCCGTGCAGGGTCTGGCTCCAGTGCTGAAGAGCTGCTGGGCTGCTCAACCCAGAATCCAGCCATTCCTCACACCATGCATCTTCACGTAGCCATGGCCAATCTTGAGGTTAGATTGCTTTTAGTTTTCAGAGCTTGGTGTGGTCAGAGCATGAACATGGGAGGCTGAACCCAGGCCCTTATACGTGCAAGTGAAGCTTTGAGTTACCTGCCCAAAAGCAAGCAGTCTCTCTCCTCCTGGGTCCCATGCCCTGCTGAGCTCTGCTGAACCCTAGGGGTGGGGAGGAGATGAGCCTGACCCTTCCAGGCTGGAAAACATCTGTGCTTCTGCTTTATATCTGCATCACTCTGGGGTCCTGCTTCGTCTCCACTGTCACTTCCCATCTCCAAGCTCCTTGCACAGCCCTTCACCAGAATTCCTCAGCACAAGACCTTTGCAGGAAGAAGAGTCAGGAAAGTTTCCAGGCACAGGGATTCCTTGTAAATGCAGGCAGGTTGCTAAAAATAGCGACATTAGAGGCTAGAGCGGAGAGAATGAAAGGTAAAATGGTCATTTCAAGCCAACTGACCCAATGTGCTAAAACACAAGAGGAAAAAAACACAAAAAGGGTGCAAACCTGTGGTCTGAGAACTGCAGGTCTAGCAGAAGTGTCTAGTCTGCATTTGCTTTACTGCTTGACACCTCTCCCATTTCAGAAGAGGCACCTGAGGATCACAGGCGTTGGCCCAGGAATGAGTAGGGGTGGAACGTTTTTCTGGGCTCAGCCTCAAACCTGTGGGTCCTTCAGTCTGCAAAAGGAATGGGTCACAAAAGATGCAGAGAAGTGACAGATGCTCCAGAAGGCAGGCAGGTAATTTGAATGGCCAGTACTGTGCAAATGCGAGATCCCACTCGGTTCACAGCTGCATAAGGAGTCCCCCCTCCTGTGGGCACTGTGGCTCAGCTGGCCAAAGCATCTGCCAAATAAACAGGGGAACCCAAGAGCAGCACCTGTATTGTGGGCACTCATGGACAACTGCACTTTTTGCAGTGACTGTCATCAAAGATGCACTTGTGCCTTCACCTGGCCTTGAAACGGGACTTTGTACCAGAGACCAGACCTGGCGACCTGACCAGACCCACTGCACACCCTCTTCTTATCCCAGCTGTGCTGCTGAAGGAAACTGCCCATCTCCTGCAGCCAAGCACCTCCTTGGAGTCTGCCTCCTGGAGACAGAACTTCCCTGGAGTCCGTTTGACTTCGATGCCAGGGAAGCTGATGGAGCAGATCATCCTGAGTACCATCATGCAGTATGCACAGGACAAACAGATGATCTGGCCCATTCAACATGTGTTTATGAAAGGCAGGTCCTGCTTGACTAACCTGATCTCCTTCTACAACATGTTCACCCACTTAGTGGATGAGGGAAAAGCTGTGGATGTTATCTACCTGGACTTTAGTAAAGGCTTTAACACTGTTTCCCACAGTAGTCTCCTGGAGAAACTGGCTGCTTATGGCTTGGGTGGGCATACACTTTGCTGGGTAAAAATCTGGCTGGAAGGCTGGGCCCAGAGAGTGGTGGTGAATGGAATTAATCCCAGTTGGCAGCTGGTCATGAGTGGTGTCCCCCAGGGCTCAGTCCTGGGGCCAGTCCTGTTTAATATTTTTATCAATGATCTGGATGAGAGCATCGAGTACACTCTCAGTAAATTTGCAGATGACACCAAGCTGGGTGGAGTGTTGATCTTCTTGAAGGTAGGAAGGCCATGCAGAGGGATTTAGACAGACTAGATCGATGCGCCAAGGCAAACTGTATGAGTTTCAATAAGGCCAAATGTCGGGTCTTACACTTTGGCCACAACAACCCCCACCAATGCTACAGGCTTGGGGAGGAGTGGCTGGAAAGCTGCTCAGCAGAGAGGGACCTGGGGGTGTTGATTGATAGCAGGCTGAACATGAGCCAGCAGTGTGCCCAGGTGGCCAAGAAGGCCAATGGCATCCTGGCCTGTATCAGGAATAGTGTAGCCAGTAGGGCCAGGGAGGTGATTTTACCCCTGTACTCGGCACTGGGGAGGCTGCATCTTGAGTACTGCGTTCAGTTTTGGGCCCCTCACCACAAGAAAGACATTGAGGCGCTGGAGCATGTGCAAGGAAGAGCAACGAAACTGGTGAGGAGTCTGGAGGACAAGTCTTATGAGGAGCGGCTGAGGGAACTGGGGTTGTTTAGCCTGGAGAAAAGGAGGCTGAGGGGAGACCTTACTGTTCTCTACAACTACCTGAAAGGAGGTTGCAGAGAGGTGGGAGTCGACCTGTTCTGTCAAGTAACAGGTGATAGAACAAGAGGAAATGGCTTCAAGTTGTGCCAAGGGAAGTTTAGATTGGATATTAGGAAGAATTTCTTTACTGAAAGAGTCATCAGGCATTGGAACTCATTACCCAGGGCAATGGTGGAGTCCCCATCCCTGGAGGTATTTAAGAGTCGTGTAGATATAGTGCTCAGGGACATGGTTTAGTGGTGGGCTTGTCAGTGTTAGGTTAATGATTGGATTAGATGATCTTACAGGTCTTTTCTAATCTAGGAGATTCTGTGATTCTGTGAAAAAACTCACAAGTGAACAAGAAGAGTCCTCACTTTCACTTGGCCTTACCTACACCATATCCAAGTATCAGCAAGAAACGCAGAATAGTTTAGGTTGGAAAAGACCTTTAAGATCATAGACTCTAACTGTTAACCTAACACTGCCAAGTCCGCCACTAAACTATGTCCCTCAGCACCACATCTACATGTCTTTTAAATACCTCCAGGGACGGTGACTCAACCACTTCCCTTGACAGCCTCTTCCAATGCCTGACAACCCTTTTGATGAAGAATTTTTTTCCTAATATCCATCCTAAACGTCCCCTGGGGCAACTTGAGTCTATTTTCTCTTGTCTTATCACTTGCTATTAGGGAGAAGAGACTGACCCCCCCTCGCTACATCCTCCTTTCAGGGAGCTGTAGAGAGCGATAAGGTCTCCTCTCAGCCTCTTTTCTCCAGGCTGAACAACCCCACTTCCCTCAGCTTCTCCTCATAAAACTTGCTCTCTAGACCCCTCACCAGCTTTGTTGCTCTTTGAACATGCTCCAGCACCTCAATTTTTATTATTAACAAGAAGTTAATAGCACTGAAATCCCCATTAAGAATTTAGAACTAATGCCACCAGACTACGTTCAAGGTCCTGCTGTATGGTGACAACTACAGCCCTGGGGGCTCTGGCCTAGAAGGATCAAACCTTGAAATCTTGCTGGTTTGGAAAGCTAAAGTGGCCCTCCTGATGCACAGAGCTGTGTTTGTGGGGGATGCACCTCCCTTCCCTGCAAGGTCTCCATGGGACTGTTACTTCACCCTCTCAGATCCCTCCCACTGGTGAGGCAGTGCCAGGCTCAGAAGAGCAGAGGTACCATCCCCAAGCATCTCTTCTCTAGGATCTGGTCTGAAATGACCTGCTCCTGGCCTTTACCTGCTGCTAGCTCCTCTCCACTTGCTAGCAAAACTCAGGTCCACAACTCAGCGCCCTGGAAACCCATTCCTTGAAGGAAACCTTCCTAGGTTCTTTGCAGTGCCTTAGCAAGACACAGCAAACTGAGTCATGGCTCAGCTCTGTAGGGGTTTGGAAGACCGTCCGTGCAAATTATACCCAGCATCAGCTCTCAGTAGGATAACTGCTCACTTTTGCCCTAGTCTGGCAAAGATGAGATAAAAAGGAAGCCAAAAAGCTGTTGTTTTTGGCCCAAGTTCCTCTTGGGCTTTCTTAATCCAGTAAGAAACTTTCTTACTTTGAGCAAGAAAAGCTTTGGGAATGAATTCTTGCTCTGTTTCCTTTGACTCTCACAGCTCCAGATGCTCAGGTGCTGGGCTGGAGTTGAGATGATGGCATCAGTTTTAAGGAATTTATAAAGAGGATCTGAGATCTGTGAGTGAGAAGACTTGGGAGATAAATCACAGGACAAACACATGTCTTTGTAAAGGAAGTGTGGAGATAACCTGCTTTCTGTCCTCATATTCACTTCCTGCAACCCCTGCGCTCCACCATTCTTCACCCATGGACTGAGGCACAAGGAACTGTGTTTTTTAACCTAGAATTATAGGGGTGGCTCACATCTTGGCTCACATCTGTGTGCCACTTTATGAGGCTTCTGTAAAAATAGCCATTTACCCAGCCTGCTCTGTTGTCACTGCTAAACTGTACTGTGACTCCAACCACATGCAGTGCCCCAGCTATGCTAGAAACGTATTGTTTCACACACTGTTGGTTCAACAGGAAATCTCCAGGCACCACCTCCCCAGCTTCTTCTGCTCAAAGGTCTTCTGGTGGATTTTCAGGACTGTAGATAAGGTGTCACTGGCTTTTCCAAAATACTTTTCAAGGAAAAAGAAAGCATTGGTCTTGCCTGGCTGCTGTCAGAATGACAGTAAACAGTATGAACTACGTGGTTTTGCTTCCTTCCCAGGTAGCCCCTTCTGCAGTGGTTTCTGTCCCTTTGCAGGAGGGATGTTGCAGATCAGGTGAGATAGTGCTGACAAGATGCACGGACTTTCAAGGACATTTTTTTGCCATGAGACTAGAGTCTAGTCTTTATGGAGACTAGTTTGATAGGTGCATGCATGTAGTGTTGAAATAAGGCTAACATCCTTTTGCCTTTTCCAGGTCCACAGACTGAGGGAGTAGGGAGATCTGTGGTGGGAGGCAGAAGTCCAATGCAAAGAGCTCATTTGTAACTCTGAGCATCATCTTTCCTCTGTTTTGAGCACTGCCACCTGCTCTACAAAGGACAAATGATTCAAGCAATAGGAAAACTCTCACCTGAACAGGGGCTTGAGACCTGAACCCTCAGATTAAAAGCCTGTTGCTCATCCAGCTAAGCTATCCAGACTTTCTGGAGGAGAAGAACAGAGCCCAGCTCAGGATTCCAGCACTAGTTAGCAGACACTGGGCTTTCCAGTAAGATCTACAGAGTTCGAAGGAAATCCTGTGCTCAGCAATAAATGATTACCTTGAAGAGCCAACTGGGTTAAGATCACCCTTTCAGATTTTTGTTCAGAAGAGCATACTTGTTGCCAGACAGAAGTCAGACCTTCGGGCCCAGGAAGAGAGCTTTTAGAAGCTGTTACACAGTTGTTTGTCCTGTTGATCAGTCCCATCCTAAGCTGAGTGTGGAAAAACAGTGGTTCTTGTACGAAATATTAAAGCGTCTAGGAGAATTCTTACAGTCACTCATTTACCTATTTTTAATATTTATGCTTTAAATAAATTGCAGAAAAGCCAAACATTTATGGCCCCCAAGGCTATGTACGGTATTTGGTGAAAGATGTCTCTTCACTGCCAGAGGTGTGAATGCAAGAACTACAGGGAGACACTGCAGGATTTCCGACAGGTTTCCACTCCTCTCTGCCTAACCACCAGCTTGCCTACGTGCCCACAGGCTCACCTTCCCTCCACATTGATTTAAGTCTGCTGCCTGTAGCCAGTCTCAGGGAGTCAGGTCTGTCCTTTCAAGAAAACAGAGAGAAAGAAACAGGAGATCATTTCTCTTTCAGTCTGCCCTACTTAAAGAACAGCAGCAAATATGGTGCATATAAGCCAAATGGCAATCCTTCACTTGTACTTCACTATCTTGTCATTCCCTCTATAAAAATAACAATTTCCAGACATTTCCTCTGTGGGCTGCAAGAAAAGTGGCACAGATGGGAGAAACAGGGAAAACAAACCATGAAAAAATGTTGTTCACAAAAAAAGAAATCCAAGAGGACAGGCAACAAAAGTAAAGGCTCTTCATGAATAAAATTGATTTCCTTCTTTTGCTTTAAACAAAAATAAGTGCAGAAAAAAAAGCCCCCAAAAACCTTGGGGGAAGATAAATCCAGAAAAGATCACTGGGAAAATATTTACACCTTGGCTGTTCAGTTGCTGCATTACCAGGAGACACATTTTCCTCTCACTGCCCAAAAACTGCCTCGTCTGTTCTCAGAACAGCCCACCTCTGAAATCCAGATCCAGCATTGAGAGAATGAAACAATTACAACCATTATATCTCTCCCAACTCCTGTCCTTAAAACTGGTTGATCATTGCTTGAGGCCCTGCTGCATGACCCACTCATTCGTACTCACCACTCCAGTCATACCCTCTATTTAGGACACCTTTTCAGCACTGTCAGGCTTGTTCCTGTTTCCACTTTACTGTCTGCTTCAGTCTATTTCTAAAGCTTTCTGTGGAGCTCCCTCTGGAGTGCGTATGGGCGCTTGGTTAGTCCTGATTCAGCAAGGCTTGGAGAGTCCCTCTAACAAGGACTGAGACATAACAGCTTCAAACCACCATTCATCAGACAATTGGAAGAAACCCCATGTTTGCAGACCCAGGTCCTCATGGGGGACTTGAACCACCCCCTTACCTGCTGGAGGGGCAACACAGTAGGGCACAGGCAACGCAGGAGGTTTCTGAAGTGTACTGATGAAAACTTCCAAACGCAGCTGATGGAAGTGCTGATGAGGGGATGTGCTGTGGTTGACCAGATGCTTATAAACAAGGAAGGACTTAGTGGGGATATGAGGCTGGGGGCATGAGCTGGTCAATGATATGCTGAACTACTAGAGTGAATCCCCACATGAATTTCAAGGTGCAATTTTTCTTTCCAAGCCAGAACATCCCTACAGCTGACTTCTCTCCCATTACCTAGTCAAGTGGGGGCAGGAGCAGTTCTTCAAGCTTTTAGACTGCAGATCATCTATCCTTTAGGATGTTTGAAGTTACAAGAAAAAAAATTTGCCATGGTATGTAGCATTCCTCTCCAGGCAGTTTTCAGATCATTGGAAGTCATGATTAGAAAGTCACTTCTGCTTAGAAACACTAACATTAACAATTCAAAACAAACTAAATAACCTCCTCCAAATCCAGAGGAAGAACCAGACCTTTTAGTACAGCTGACTGATACCTAAGGAAACACACTTAAAGAGGTTGGAAGGGGGCTAAGAACAACTTCATGTCAAGTGATACTGAAGATGCTGAGAGCACAGCATTCAACATGACAGACTAACAGTATCTTTCCACACCAACTACAAAACACTGAATTCATATCAGTGTTTGTGATCAGATGGAAGTTATTTGCTCTAAATTTTCAGTTAAGGAAAGACAAAACATCAAGTTTCGCAAATCCCCCTCCCCATCTGTTCCTAACTTCATCTTTGAAGAACCATCAGAACATTTGCTGTCCGTTTTTCACTCTCAACTTTCTGAAGCATTTCAAGATGGCCCAGTGAGTGGGATTCAACTTCAGCGTTGTCCTGGTTCCAGCAGGGATAGGGTTAATTCTCACAAGAAGCTGCCTTTATCTCAACCCAAGAGTTTTCTTCCCATTCTCCAACCATCCCTCTGCTGGGGGTGGTTGAGCGAAGGACCTAAGCAGCAACCTGTTTGTCAAAGAAAGCTGGCAGAAGTACCAAGATGTAAGTAAACAGAAAAGATGACAAGTTTCCACTACTGATTTAAAAATCAAGGGAAAAAAAACCCTCAGAAACCAGAGCAGTCTTCTCTATCATCTTGATTGAATCTAACTGCTAAACCTGGGTTTCTCTGGGGAGGCACTTAACAAGTAGCCTGTAAAAGCAGAGCAAGCAGCTTTTATTTTAATCCTACTAATACTACTAATAAAGCCGCTAATAAGGTCTCCTTTTGCTTTTGGGTTTAAGAAACTTAGACTAGATGAAATGCTCAGCACTATCAAAGCAGAACAGGGAAATGAAGAGGCTATATTTAAAATATTTGTATAAAGAAAAGCCACAAGCACACAATGCCCAGCAATGGAGTTAGATGATGGGGGGATGAAGGAATACTTGTTCACTCCCTGCTTTGTTCCTTCCCCAAGCAGAGAGGCTTTCTTCCAGGATCCAAAGGATTCGACAGCATTTGCAAATGCAACAAAAAGCTGCAGTTTCTGCACCTCTGAATCCAAGAACAGCAGGGAAGAAACTTATGGTACAGCTTGGGATTTCACGTGAGGAAGATTCAATAAATCTGTGGCTGAGCAGTCCTGCAGTCAGCTGCAGATGTGGAAGTCCATGCATTTACTGTGTGCCCAAGTTCTTCCGTCTAAGGATTGTAAGCCCTGCCAACAAGTGTTTGGGAATGGGCTACTCCGGTGACTGTTGTCAGAGCTTCCCCTTGAGGGATGGTGCCCATTCTCTCCCAGACCACTTCCCCCATGATTAGTAGTAACTCTTTAATATCCTCTGATTGTTAGAGCATGGTTTGCTTGGTATCCAGACAGCCTTTTGTGTGATACCAGATGAAACTCGGTACTGCTTTCTTAACCACACCAGGAATGCACCTGTTGAGCTCTGTCATCAGGAACATCACTTTAAATGATCTGCCTAGCACCTCCCAAACCTCCAATTAACCTTTTTCTGATGCCTCTTCCTATTCCAGGCAATGGTGGATGCATGGATGGCAAAACATACAACTTCTCAAATCAGCTGAAATATAAAGTATGTTTAGAAGTCCTTGAGTACTCTAAAGCTGGAGAGGAGCAAATGAAGCCCAGAGGTGAAGCACAGACTCCAAATTACCAGTGTTCTGGAGACCTTCTTCTGCTTTCCAGTCCCATTGTCTGGCTTGGGCTGAGTTCAGTCTGAAGTCCGCAATGGGCTGCTCCCCTGCCTTATCCTCAGAGACCCTTCATAGCAGCCTAGACATTCCACTTGGGCTTGCCATAAGCAGATGCTTAAGTGTATGGGAAACTAGAAAGCACTGGCTGTAATGGATGGCCTACTGCTGTTGCCCAGCCCTGCCCCCAAAATTTTACAAGAGACTGGACTGGCTTTTGCTGAGAGAACTGTCTCAGCCAGCCTTAGGTGGCAAAGTCACGGTGATCAGTGTGGGGTGTTGGGTGCTTCCAGCCTCTGCCCCAGCTTGGGAAATGTAAGTCAGCAGGGTGGTGGGTGGGTTAGCTGGCAAGTGGTACCCAGTGCAGGCAGCGCAGGTGAGCACTCACAGATGTGTAAGGGGATTTTATAGCTCTGGGTTTCATCGGGAGCTATTACAGAAACTGAGATTTACAGCATAATCATACATTTGGGGTTACCCATTTCTGCGCCTCACTGACGGCCAGGGCAGGAAAAGGGAGAATATGTGGGAACCTTTCCTCTTTTGCTACTCCCCACACTGACACAGGGTCACAAGGAGACCTGAGTGGCTCCTTTTAAAAGCATGTCCTGAGTAATTTCTGCTTGGAGCCAGCGGTGTTTAAGAGCTTGAAACCTCAGCCTCTCTCTTCAGAGAAGCAGCACAAATGTGCTGCTTTGTTTAGGACTGGATTTTTAGTGGCCTTTAAAAATCTGAACCTGTGCTGTTGGAGCACAAGGCTGTGCCCTGGAGAGATGCAGTGGTGCTCCATCCTCTGCCCAGGAGTCCTCTCATTTTCAAGCTGTGGACACTCCCACACAGACACGAGGGAACAGAAGGTGAGGTCCGGTAAGGGTCTTCAAGGTTCCCAGCTGGGGTAAAGGTGCTGTACCAGTGTGACCTTCCCAGCACATCTCATCCTACCTGATGGCTGAAAGTCTGTGGCTCAGATGTCCACTCTGGGCATGTCTGGTTGGGTAGGAGAGGGCACCAGAGCTGCACTGCCATGTGCGACTGCTGGCACCATGGGAGCTTGGGAAGTTTTCCTTGTTGGTAGGAAGGAGAGAGCTGAGGCCAGGCTCATCTCCTCAGTGATGCAAACACCATCAAGAGAGCTGAAGTGAGGACAGAGGGCAATGGATGGCATTAGTGTCACAGGTTAAACTTTATCTTGGACCACAAACCAATCATAACCCCTAATGCATTAGAACCTTAGATTTTTTTTTTACATTATTACAGGATCAGATTGACTCAACATATTTAAATGGATCTACTTTTTTATTCTCCTGTATAAGGTCATCCAAACCGCTCTACCACCATCAAGATCATCAGCATGAAGTTACGAGGGATTATTTAAGAACATACCCAAAGAAGTGAAGGCGTTGACCAGATGAGCAACTGTAAACACTGAAAAAGTAAAGGCATGGATTATTTGGAAAAGGAAATAGACCCCTTAGTGGCAAGGAGGGACATGTGATCTAAATAGCTGCAGGAGGGCCTATGGAATTTTCCTTTGAGTTTGTGCTTGGGGACAAGTTAGACCCACTGCGTACCACTACCTCTGGTTCCAGAAACTACCCCCCACCGTACCCTAAACCCTACCACTTAAACTACCCAACATCCCTATAGCACACAACCCCACCTCCACCCATCACATGACTATCATCTACCCATACTCCCTGTTGGGTGGGGACTTGGAGGACTTTTTCAAAGAAACTTGTTATACAAGGAGAAAAAATGATTACTCACTTCAGGGTTGAAATGGCAAACATATACAATTATATCATTGGGAAAAAGCAGTAACTTGGTCCATAAATGGGAGTTTCTGGTCTCACTGGTTCCAAGGTAACCTTCATTGTGGAATAGGCTTTAATAGGCATTAATAACACTTGGAAGGTACTGAAATTGGCTGAGGATTTACATATATAATGGGCAGCCATCACTATCCCAGGAAGGTGTTACCTCCTAGATGATTCACCCATGAGGAACTGAGAACAGTGGGATGAATAAGATACAAACGGAACTTACCATAGCTGTATCTGGGGTACAAAGGGATTTGTTATTTGGAAGTGCTGGGATAATAATTCCCTCACAGGAGAACATCACAGTTCAGCGTCAGTTGACTGGAGGTTAGCAAATGTGATGCCCATCTACAAGAAGGGCTGAAAGGAGGATCTGGGGAACTACAGGCCTGTCAGTCTGACTTTGGTGCCAGGGAAGGTTATGGAGCACATCGTCTTGAGTGCCATGACAGGGCACGTACAGGACAAACAGGTGATCACACCCAGTCAGCATGGGTTTATGACAGGCAGGTCCTGCCTGACTAACCTGATCTCCTTCTATGACAAGATGACTGGCTTAGTGGAGGAGGGAGAGGCTGTGGATGTTGTTTACCTGGACTTTAGTAAAGCCTTTGACACCGTTTCCCACAGCATTGCCCTGGAGAAGCTGGCTGCTCACGCCTTGGACGGGTGTACTCTTCGCTGGCTAAAACACGGGATGGGGTGGCGGGCCCAAAGAGTGGTGGTGAATGGAAATAAACCCAGTTGGTGGTCAGTCACAAGTGGTGTTCCCCAGGGCTCAGTATTGGGCCTGGTTCTCTTTAATATCTTTATCAACGACCTGGATGAGGGAATCAAGCACATCCTCAGGGAGTTTGTAGATAACACCAAGTTGGGCAAGCATGTTGATCTTCTTGAGGGGAGGATCGCTCTACAGAGGGATGTGGACAGGCTGGGTCAATGGGCCAAGGCAAACTGTATGAGTTTCAACAAGGCCAAGTGCCGGGTCCTGCACTTTGGTCAGGACAACCCCATGCAGCGCTACAGGCCTGGGGAAGAGTGGCTGGAAAGCTGCCCAGCAGAAAAGGACCTGGGGGTGTTTATTGACAGACGGCTGAATATGAGCTGGCAGTGTGCCCAGGTGGCCAAGAAGGCCAGTAACATCCTGGCGTGTATCAGAAGCAGTGTGGCCAGCAGGACTAGGGCAGTGATCGTCCCCCTGTACTCGGCACTGGTGTGGCCCCACCTTGAATCCTGTTTTTAGTTTTGGGCCCCTCATGACAAGACAGACATTGAAGTGCTGGAGCGTGTCCAGAGAAGGGCAATGAAGCTGGTGAGGGGTCCGGAACACAAGTCTTATGAGGAGTGTTACAGGGAACTGGGGTTGTTTAGCCTGGAGAAAAGGAGGCTGAGGGGAGACCTTACTGTTCTCTACAACTACCTGAAAGGAGGTTGTAGTGAGGCGGGGGGAGGGTGTGTCAGTCTCTTTTCTGAAGTAACAATCGATAGTGTGAGAGGAAACGGCCTCAAGTGGCACCAGAGAAGGTTTACATTGGATATTAGGAAAATTTTCTTCAGCAAAAGAGTTGTCAGGCATTGGAACAGGCTGCCCAGGGAAGTGGTTGACTCGTCATCCCGGAAGGTACTTAAAAGACATATGGATGTGGTGCTGGTGAATTAACAACTGGACTTAATGATCTTGAGAATCTTTTCCAACTTAAATGATTCTATGAGCATATAATTCTATCCACAGATTTCCTCAGGTTGTTTAAATAAGACTTTTTTCATTCCTTACTCTATGACCCATAACTCTGTCCTGGATCTGGCTGGGATGAAGTTCATTTTCTTTGTAGCAGTCCATAGGGTGCTATGCTTTGGATTTGTTAGTAAACCAGTATGCATAACACACCAGTGTTTTGCCTGTCGCTGAAGGCTATTGCATAGCAGGAAGGCTTTCTCTTTTTCACATTCTGCCCCCACAACAAGTACGCTGGGGGTATGCAAGTAGTAGGAGGGGGCACAGCTGGAGCAACTGACCCAAACTGACCAAAGGGATAATCATTGATATATGGCATTGTGCTCAGCAATAAAAACTCAAGGAAAGGAGGGAAAAGGGAGTACATACATGGTCATGGCATTTTTCTTCCCCAAAACCAAATATGTGTGATAAAGCCCTGCTTTCCTCAAAATGGTTAGACATCTGCCTGCTGATGGGAAGCCGCAAATGAATTCTTCATTTTGCTTTGCTGGCACAAAATACTTTTGCTTCACTTGTCTGTCTTTAGCTCGACCCACAAGGGTTTCTACATTTTCACTTCTGATTCTCTCACGTCCTACTGGGGGTCAAGTTGGAGAGTGAACGAGTGACTCTGTGCGTGTTTAGTTGCAGGCTAGGGTCAAATCACAGCTAACTCCTACCTCAGTGTTGTCCTTTTTGGTCTTTCCTTTGACTCATACACAAGAGCTCCCACTTAACCTGTTCCCTGTCCCACAGAGGAGCTCTAAATATCTGAGCTGCTCTGTCACCCACAGGCCGTCCCACCCCCTCCTCATCTTCCCTGTCAATCTGTCCTAAATATGCTGTATCCACCACAAAAGCCGTGGGAGCTCTCATTCCCCACCTCAGCTATTATTCCACTGAGTCACAACTGCGTGATGGCACACAGGGCTCAAACCATCTGCATCCAGCTCTGGAGCCCTCAGCACAGGAAAGACCTGGACCTCTTGGAGTGGGTCCAGAGGAGGGCCACAAAAATTATCAAAGGGCTGGAACACCTCTGGAATGAGGACAGGCTGAGAGGGTTGGGGTTGTTCAGTCTGCAGAAAAGAAGTCTCTGGGGAGACCTTATTGCAGCTTTCAGTACTTAAAGGGGGCTACAGGGAAGACTGGGACAAACTTTTTAGCAGGGCCTGTTGCAATCGGACACAGAGTAATGGCTTTAAATTAAAAGAGTGTAGATTCAGACTAGATATAAGGAAGAAATTTTTTACAATGGGGGTGGTGAGACACTGGCCCACATTGCCTGGAGAGGTGGTAGATGTGCCATCCCCGGAAACATTCAAGGTCAGGTTGGCCAGGGTTCTGAGCAACCTGATCTAGTTGAAGATGTCCCTGCAACGCCTTGCAAGGGGTTGGACTAGATGGCCTTTAAAGGTGCCTTCCAACCCCATACCCAGAGAGCCTCCAGACAAGAAAAACAGCACAGACAGGTGGGGAACCAAGGAGAAACACCACAGTGCTACTGCCAGGGTAGGCAAGACCAGGGAAACACAGATGGAAAGTCAGGCGAGTCTGTTCTGCTGGAGGTCTGGCTGCAGGTGACTCATGCTGCGGACCCTCTGGTCTTGAGGGCAGAGGCTCTGCTGGGTGGTAAAGGATACCAGGAGGAGCTTGGTTGGAGGTAAACATCTTCACTGAAGGGCTGACAGGGAGCTGCTCAAAATGTCCTCCCAGCTTTTTCTGTTGACATTTTCCTCTCACTCCCTGCCTGTGTCGCTGCCTGGAGCTGTCCCTGCTAGGAGCTGTTTCTCCGTCCCCAGGTCTCCTCCCTTTCAGTTCTCACAGGGCACATTCCTCACCCTGTGTGCTTGCTTCTGCTCTGCAGATTCTTCCCAGGTATAGGACACTGTGTAAGGGCATCTCAGTGTTTGGTGGTCCTAAAGAACATTTCAGATAAACTCTAAGGAGACCACAAAGATGATGTTTGTGCTATCTGTAAGCTGATGTGGGTGAAGGGACTTTATGAGTTTCCTCACAGGTCTACTGATCTCTCAGTACAATGCTCCTGGAGTCCCAGTCTCCTGTACAAACCTGACAACTCCATTACTATGCAGCCTTCCTCCCCTGCAGAGTGGGGAACTGAAAGCATAGACTCCATAAAGTGCCTTTTGGTTCAGGTAGCCCCTGCTTTGACCTTCCCCTTGAAAAGTAGCCTCAGAAATGCCCTGCTCTATGACATACACTGAGAGAAACAGGAAGAGCCAGCCTGCCAGATCCTATCAGCCATTGGGTGTGCCAGCTTTAGAAGACCCCTCTGGCTTCCCCACCTGCATTGCCCTGCTTCCAGAGACTTATCATGACAAGGACTCAGAAAGTTTCTCCTCCAGTGAGCTCTAAGTTGTCTTCCTTCTTCATACTGCCTTCAACATCTTGCTCTTTCGTCTCCCCTTGTCACCTGCAGGCAGTGCCCTCAGCCCTGCTGAGCTTTGCAGAGGAGATATTCCTGAGCAGAGCTGTCCATTGCAGTGCATGGTTATCATGAGCTGCCTCTATTCCAGAAGCCCAGCCCAGCTGAGAATCAGAGGACCAGACCAAGGTGTCACCTTCTCTGCCCTCCTCTGGGGTCTCTCAAGCTGTCCCTGGGGCTCCAGGGGAACCTACTTTGAAACAGACTGAAGTAATCACTGATGTTCCCTCCCTCAGATGGGGACACTTCTTTCCAGTACTTTTCTTGCTCTTCTTTCTAGCACAGTCATTTCTGTTACCAGGAAAATATTTGGGAATGAGAATCACCTTTTCTTCACCGACTCGTAGAAAGGACATCCACACAGGGACAGGGAGGAATCTCTTTTACCCCTGCTGAGGGAAGGGATTCATCTGAGTTATTTGAGGCATCTTATTCTGTATTTGTAGTCTTAGGGCTAGAATGAGACTCAGCTCCTCCCCACAGGTGTGAGCCGTTTATGCTTTTCCACTTCTGGCCCTCCAACTTGGTACATAACAAAGCTAGTTTACCTTGGTTGCTATAGGTGTAAGTATAAGCCTTTCTGCATGCCATTCCTTAATAGTAACTATAAACAGCAGAAGTTATTGCTGCTAGAAGCAGACACTGTCTGAAAAACATACCATTAATTTCAGAGAGTGCAGTCAGAAGAGACTTAAGTGAGAAGTAAAATTACTGAAAAGAAAATTGGTTTTGTTCTACCTCAAACCAGGACCTCAGGGCAGCTACTCAGTGTAATTTCCAAAATAACCTGTACTGCTACCTCAGGTGCCGAGGCACTCCAGAATAACTGAAGAATATGCCTGGCAGGGACAGTACAGGACTGACCAGAAACCAATGTTCCTTCAGAATGTGCGTGACAGTCGCTCCAGGGTATTGCAGGGCTTTGCTTCAATTCTGCTATACAGCCCATAACCATTTTCCCAGCTCATAAACAGGGATGACATGAAGGAAGTGACAGCATACAAAGCCACTTGTTGACAGATATAGAAAGAACAGTGAGAGAAAGGTCACTTTTCTCTGAATTCCATATAGGGGGTTAAATAATGAAAATTCGCAGCTCTTTTTCTTTTTTACAACCAAGACTCACTGAAAGGAAAAATAGTAAGGAAATTCAGTTGACCATCTGGAAGAAAAAGAAATTCCGTTACCCCATTGCACTGTTACTCTTATTAGTGGTAGTACCACTAATTCCAACGCATCTTTGAGAGCTTCTGAGCTGTTCCTCAGTTCTGAAGTTCAGTCTACACAGAACGTCAAAGGACTACCTGAAACCTCTCCAGCCTTCTCTTACCCAGGCTCCTTTTCCCCAGGAAAATTTCCCCCATCAATTCAGTACGCTGTCCAATCTCTACATTTAAGCTGGGTAGTCAGGGTTCTCATTTGCAAAGGCTTTTGTACAAAGGTCTTCTCTACATGCCGATTCCTCTTGTATCACTTCATGTGATGTGTGGCTCCATCCTCATTCTCCAGAGCTCCACTGCATGTGCAGCTTTCCTCTGTTTCTTTCAGGCCCATCACCTTTGAAACTTTTTGTACCATGTGCATATAAAATACAGCCTGGAGTAAAGCATTTATCCCATATCTTCACCCATTTCCAAGTGCAGGGTGAGGTACTTCCACTCTTGGAGAAGATACTGTGCAAAGCTGCTCTGCAAATGGAAACCCACTTCAGTTAGCCCCAAAACCCATTGGGCTTGGTTTTTACAGAGACGGTTTCAAGGTGCAGAATCAGACTAAATACATAAAGGTTGAGAGCCAAGTTACACAGAAGTGAGAAAAACTAGGTGAAATGGTATCATTTAGATTCACAAATTCTCTCTCCCTAAAGAGGAATTACCATTGCCTATGGGCTGTTCCCATTTCTTGTCCCTGATGTGAAGTTGGGTTTCTTGGGCCTCCTGGCTTGATCCAGCTGCACTCACATGCCCTGGGAGGGAAAACGTCCCAATTCAACTTCCCGTCAAACTCTTCCCGATCCTCCTGCAGGCCCAGGACAGGGGCCATAAATCTCTGGCAGCCACTCTGGGAATTCTCTGTATGCAATGCTAATTTAACCTGTATTTGCAAGTGAAGGCATGACACTCCATTGTTCTCAAAGGAAATTTCTCCCCCCTGGCCCTCCCATCCCACAGACATGCTCAGTATTGCATGCCTCTAAAGCAGTGTCTGGGGCACTGGACACCACATACCTGTCAAAGTCCTACCTACTTACACAAACCAAAAGAACAAATGATGCACTCCTGCAGATGAAACATTACTGGGCACCCTAGATGCTGGCCATGGCTTTCCTGAGCACTTTCCTTAGGGCCTCCCTGACCTCCCTGTTTCTCAGGCTATAGATGAGGGGATTGACCAGGGGCGTCAGGACGGTGTAGAAAAAAGAGAACACTTTGTTGAGCTGCCTCAGTGGACCTGTTCTGGGCAGCAGGTATACAATGAGGAGGGTGACGTAGAAAATAGTGACAACAATGAGGTGAGAGGAGCAGGTGGAGAAGGCCTTCTGCCTGCTTATGCTGGATGGGATCCTCAGGATGGCAGCTATGATGCACACATAGGAGACCAGTGTGAACAAGAAGGGGAAGATAATGCTCAGGAAACACACGATAAAAGATATGACTGTGACCACACTGGTGTCACTGCAGGAAAGCTCCAGCAGAGGGGTAAAGTCACAGAAGAAGTGGTTGATTACCTTAGGGCCACAGAAATTAATCTGTGATAAAAAGGCTGTGACTGTTGCAGACACCAGCATACCCACTAGCCAAGATGCAGCCACCAGCTGTAGACAGACCTTCCAGGTCATGAGGCTTGGATAGAGCAGAGGCTGGCATATAGCCAAGTAGCGGTCATAGGACATAACCCCCAGCAGATAACACTCAGTAGCTGCAAAAGAGCTGAAGAAGTAGAACTGAGCCATACAGCCATGAGCAGAGATGGTCCTGTCCCCAGTGAGGAAGCTAGCCAGCAGCCGAGGCAGGATGGTGGAGCTGTACCAGGTCTCCAAGGAGGACAGAGTGCCCAGGAAAGTGTACATAGGGGTGTGCAGATGCTGCTCTAACACCACCAGGACAACTACGAGGGTATTCCCAATCACAGTCACCAAATAAATGATGAGTGATAGGAGGAAGAGAGGAACGTGGAGTGTGGGCATATGCCCCATTCCCAGCAGCAGGAACTTCGTGGGTGAAGTTTTATTGTCCTCTTCGTTTTTTTCCATACAGCTTTTTTTATCTTTCTTTTCCCACTTGCCAGGAAGGAGGCCTGTGAGAAAACACATGTATTTCTGCATTAAGTTGAAGAAAAGCCATGAGGGACAATGCTGTTAAAAATCCAAACAAACAAAAATCTCATATACTTTGCCTCTGTTCATAGTTCATTTTTGCTTCCCTCCACATCAAAAGGACAAAACTGGGACAAGAGGGCAAACCTGCTTTTCTCAAGAACTCACTCACTCTTATCACAGGAGTGACTTGCCCTGTAGCGCTACCTCTTCCTCACACTGGAATAAAAACATCGTATGTATTTGCCCACATTTTGACCTGCGTTCTTGTGCTCAGTAGTTTCCCCAGCACAATCAGAATAAGCTGCTGAGAACTGAGATTCTTTGCTCTCTGGCAAGGAAACAGCATCTCAAGGAAAACCAGTGCCATGACTTGAAACACATTGCTTCTGTAAAAATATCAAGGCACATATGCTTTCTTCAACTAGGAGAAAGCTGAGCGCAGCAGTGGGTGAGTGGTCTCAGTCATCTGAAACACTGCTCTTCAGAGATTATTCCTGCCCTAAGCAGGCCAATTTCTTGCATTGACAAAGAGCAGGTTAAGAGTTTCTAGCTCAAATGAAGAAGGACTTTTCAATGAGATCATGACAGACACATGAACCCACATTGAATGTGAAACAGTAGAGAAGATGATGAGAAACAAGGAAAAAGTAAATTAAAGAAAAAGTGTAACTGTGCATGAATCAGGCAGCGTGCAAGAGACTTAGTGCAGGGAAGAATGGAAAAGGATAGGGAGGACCATTCACTTCCCATTCTCCTCTCTTCAGTGGTGGTTTCTGAGGGCCTTTGGGGCTGCCCTCCTGCCTATGCAGCTGAGCAGCAAGACCCCAGCGTGGCCAGCTGTACTCATGGTGCTCCACGCTCGGCACGGCTGGGCACTGGGAGGGGTGTTCCTGGGGTGGCTAGGGGTGAGGTGGGAGAGAAGCAGGGTCAGGGTCATGGGCAATGCCTAGGACATGCCTGAGTCAACGGCCAGGGAAGGTCCATGCCTGAGATACACCTGAGCAGTGCTCCTTGAAATACTTTTAACTCTAAACATTGTCAAACCCACCTCCCGAGCTGGGATAGTTTGCTTCTGTGAGTGATGAAAAAAATAGCTTTAGCAAAGCTGACTGGGATGAGTGGAGCCCTCCTCACTGGCTGGCCTGAGGGACAATGAGGGAAAGAGACAAAAAGGAGAAGGCTGAGAAAGGGCAGAGCCCTAGGGGAGGAGAATAGAGGGGCTCAGGAAATCTGGTCCCAAGCACCCTGCTCAGACTCATCCCTTATCGCAGCCAAGGTGGGCTGGATGTCCCTGGCTGGCTCCAATACACCCCACCCCAGATGTGACTCAGCATCACCACCCCCTGTCCAGCAGTGCTGGGGCTTGGGGTGTCTGGGGGAAAGAGGGAGTTGCAGTCGGGTGTCCTGGTTTGAGGTAAAACAGGGCCAATTTTGTTCAGTAACTTTGCTTCTTAGCTGGGCCTCTGCTAACTACTGAAATTAACAGCATATTGTGCAAACAATGTTCGCTCTCGGAGTGGTAAGACCAATATTTATAGCTGATGCCCAGGCATGGTATGCAGAGAAGCTCTTGCTTATACTTATTGCTATAACACCCAAGGCCAACCAACTTTGTTATTTGCCCCATTGGAGGGTCAGAAGTGGAAAAGCACAGTGGGGTCCCACCTGCGGGGAGGAGCAGACAGGACAAGTGACCCAAAACTGAACAACAGGGTATTCCATCCCATCTGCATCATGCTCAGTACAAAAGCTGAGGGATCAAAGGGTCAGCTCTCTTTCTTCAATGTCCGATGTCTGAGGAGGACTCAGTTTGTCTGCCTTTGGTCCCAATCCTGAATGAAGATCCAGAATCCAGTTCCCATCCATCAGTGCGTCCAGCCTGGGACTGCCCCAGTGCCAGCTGGTGTCGTGATTGTCATCCTGGGAGCTTGATACGGTTTTGTATATATTTCATTATTTCCCTTTTATTTTATTATTAATGAATCATTAAAGTACTTTAGTTTCATTCTAAACTCATAAGTCTCTTTCTCCCTCCTCTGCCTCTCTCTTTGAAGAGGAGTAGAGGGGAGCATCTGTCGGTCCCTTCTGGGGTCCCCCACATCCTCAGTAACCAGTTTGGACTAAACCATGACATGGGGATGCCTGCAGCAAAGAACAGGGCAAAAACTCAGCTTTCACTCAAAAACATTCAGTGCAGAAACACACAGGAGCAAAATCAACAGTACCCTGACTCAGCCCATCCAACACCCACCTGCAGCCCTCAGAACGAAGGGATGACCTCTGCGCTGATGATGCCTGGGTACAAACACCAAGGTTTGACTCGCACCCTCTGCCTCTTCCCAGAGGTGTCCCTCCCTTTCCTGGGCTCTCTGCAACCCTTAAGACAGGGCTAAGGCATTTCTCTGCCCTTGCCTTCTTCTCCCCACAGCTCCTTCAGTTACTGTGCACAATGGCCTGGGGTTAATAGCACCAACGATTCCTCTAAGGACCCAGCCACAGTTACACTCTCCTCAAGGACTGCAAAAGCCTTGCTTTAGTTTGCTCTCAAAGGAGGCTGCAACTTCTGAACTGCTGGAAACTTGGCAAACTCCTCTGGCAAGCCCTGCTTCTTCACTTAATCCTGACTCCTTCAAACTCTCTGTCGGGCCCCTCTAGGAAGCAGAATGAGGTAGGGCAATCAGCAGGACTATCGTAACTCATTACATAATCATAGAATCAGAGAATCTTTTAGGTTGGAAAAGATTCTTAAGATCACCAAGTCCAACTGTTAACCTAACACTACAAACTCCGCCACTAAACCACGTCCTTCAGCACTACATCCACATGTCTTTTAAGTACCTTCCGGGATGACGAGTCAACCACTTCCCTGGGCAGCCTGTTCCAATGCCTGACAACTCTTTTGCTGAAGAAAATTTTCCTAATATCCAATGTAAACCTTCTCTGGTGCCACTTGAGGCCGTTTCCTCTCACACTATCGATTGTTACTTCAGAAAAGAGACTGACACACCCTCCCCCCGCCTCACTACAACCTCCTTTCAGGTAGTTGTAGAGAACAGTAAGGTCTCCCCTCAGCCTCCTTTTCTCCAGGCTAAACAACCCCAGTTCCCTGTAACACTCCTCATAAGACTTGTGTTCCGGACCCCTCACCAGCTTCATTGCCCTTCTCTGGACACGCTCCAGCACTTCAATGTCTGTCTTGTCATGAGGGGCCCAAAACTAAAAACAGGATTCAAGGTGGGGCCACACCAGTGCCGAGTACAGGGGGACGATCACTGCCCTAGTCCTGCTGGCCACACTGCTTCTGATACACGCCAGGATGTTACTGGCCTTCTTGGCCACCTGGGCACACTGCCAGCTCATATTCAGCCGTCTGTCAATAAACACCCCCAGGTCCTTTTCTGCTGGGCAGCTTTCCAGCCACTCTTCCCCAGGCCTGTAGCGCTGCATGGGGTTGTCCTGACCAAAGTGCAGGACCCGGCACTTGGCCTTGTTGAAACTCATACAGTTTGCCTTGGCCCATTGACCCAGCCTGTCCACATCCCTCTGTAGAGCGATCCTCCCCTCAAGAAGATCAACATGCTTGCCCAACTTGGTGTTATCTACAAACTCCCTGAGGATGTGCTTGATTCCCTCATCCAGGTCGTTGATAAAGATATTAAAGAGAACCAGGCCCAATACTGAGCCCTGGGGAACACCACTTGTGACTGACCACCAACTGGGTTTATTTCCATTCACCACCACTCTTTGGGCCCGCCACCCCATCCCGTGTTTTAGCCAGCGAAGAGTACACCCGTCCAAGGCGTGAGCAGCCAGCTTCTCCAGGGCAATGCTGTGGGAAACGGTGTCAAAGGCTTTACTAAAGTCCAGGTAAACAACATCCACAGCCTCTCCCTCCTCCACTAAGCCAGTCATCTTGTCATAGAAGGAGATCAGGTTAGTCAGGCAGGACCTGCCTGTCATAAACCCATGCTGACTGGGTGTGATCACCTGTTTGTCCTGTACGTGCCCTGTCATGGCACTCAAGACGATGTGCTCCATAACCTTCCCTGGCACCAAAGTCAGACTGACAGGCCTGTAGTTCCCCAGATCCTCCTTTCAGCCCTTCTTGTAGATGGGCATCACATCCTCTGTGGATTCCATCTTGCCCCATGGACTTGTGTGTGTCTAAGCAGTGTAGCCGTTCAATGAGCATTTCCTCTTGGATTATAGGGGCTTCCTTCTGCTCCCCATCTCTATCGTTCAGTTCAGGGGGCTGGAACCCCCAGAACAACTGGTCTTACTAGTAAAGACTGAGACAGAGAAAGCATTAGGTGACTTGGACTTTTCCTCATCCTTTGTCACTATTTTTCTCCCCGTATCCGATAAAGGGTTGAGATTCACCTTATTCCTCATTTTGTTGCTAATGTATTTATAGAAACATGTTTATCGTCTTTGACAGCAGTAGCTGGATTAAGTTCTAGCTGGGCTTTTGCTCTTGTAATTTTCTCGCTGTGTAACCTTACAACATCTTTGTACTCCTCCTGAGTGGCCTGCCCCTTCTTTCAAAGTTTGTAAACTATCTTTTTTTTTTCCCTGAGTTCCGGCCAAATCTCTCTGTTCAGTCAGGCCAGTCTTCTTCCCTGCTGGCTCATCTTACTGCACATGGGGACAGCCAACTTCTGTGCCTTTATGCTTTCCTTCTTGAAGAATGTCCAGCCTTCCTGGACTCCTTTGCACTTCAGAACTGTCTCTTATTGGACTCTGTCAACCAGTCTCCTAAGCAGGCCAAAGTCTTCCCCCTGGAAGCAGTTCCCCTAACCGCTCTCCTATGTCTCAAAGAATCAAAACCCCTATCATTTCATGATCACTATGCCCAAGATGGCCTACAACCACCACATCATCCACAAGCTGGTGTTCACAAACAACAGGTCCAGCAGGGCACCTTCCCTCATTGGCTTCCTCACCAGCTGTGTCAGGAAGTTATCTTCCACACACTCCAGGAACCTCCTAGACCATTTCCTCTCTGCTGTATTGTATTTCCAGCACATATTTGGTAAGTAAAAGTCCCCCAGAAGAACAAGGACTAGTGATCATGATACTTCTCCCAGCTTCTTATAGCATATTTCATCTGTCTTTTCATGCTGCTTGGGTGATCTATAACAGACTTCCACCATGATCTTATCCATGTTGGCCTTTCCCCTGATTATTAGCCATAAACACTCAACCCTTTCATGACCATCATCAAGCTCTAGACCACCGAAGCACTTCCTAAAGTACAGGGCTCTCCTTCCTGGCCTATCCCTTCTGAAGCGTTTATAGCCATCCATTGCAGCAGTCCAGTTCTGTGAGTCATCCCACCATGTGCATGCATGCTTGCAACTATATTGTAGTTTTCCTGCTGCACAATGGCTTCCAGCTCCTCCTGTTTGTTGCCCATGCTGCATGTATCGATGTAGATGTACTTCAGTTGGGCTATTCATCCTGCCACCTTTTTTGGGGGGAGAAGCCTTAATTCCTATGTGACCATTCTCAGTTGCATCCATGGTTTCTAACACATCAATAACCCTTGCGTCTTTGCTGCCGCATGGATCTCCATCCCCTACCTCCACTGAAATGGCAAACTGAAGGACCTCCCTAGCACACCGTACCTCAAACATTGGCATGCGGGCCCAAGGCCTATATCTAGCGAGCCTGGTTTTATCGCTTTCCCCCTTCAAATCTATTTTAAAGCTCTTTCAATAAGCCCTGATAACTCCTGGGAAAGATCCTTTTCCCCCTTTGAAACAGGTGTATTCTATCTGTCGCCAGCAGGCCTGGTGTTCTTTGGACCAACCCATGATCAAAAAAACAAAAATTCTGCCCATGACACCAGGCTTGGAGCCAGGTATTGATCTGCTGGGTCTTCCTGTTTCTTTCCTCATCATTCCCTGCAGCTGGGAGATGCAGATGGAGGAGAACACTACTTGTGCTCCTGATCCCTTAACCAGTTGTCCCAAGGCCCTGAAGTGTCTCTTGATTGCCCTTGGACTTCTTGTTGCAACTTCATTGCTGTGATCATAGGCCCTGACTCTGGCCCTTATGGGCAAATCAGTGTCCCTGGTATTCACTGGATGGGTAAGACAGCAGGATGGAAACAGTCCAGAAGGGCTCTTGCAGGCTTTGTGGACAACTCCTTAGCACAGCTGCCAAATCCACTGTGATGCTCACCTTGCAAAAGAGGAAGAGCTTGTCAGGGATGTGAATACTTTGGCTAGAGTCACCATGAAACTGTGGTCTCCCAGTACCACAAGGAGGTAAGGACAGGAAGTCATAGAACAGAGAACCTCAGGGAATGAGAATTTGGCCTATTGATGGTTGGGTAGGATCCCATGGGGGCAGTGTCAGAGCCCTGAAAGCATTCACAGGCTTTAATGACCCTAAGCAGCTTGACCTGGGGCCTCCACCCACACCTCTGTCCACGGGCCCAGGAGACCATTTAACCCAGGCCTGAGTTTCAGCCCCAGCTTGACCAATGCTGGAGGTATACTGGTCTCCAACCCCAGCCATAGGCACAGCTATTGCATTAAGAGGCGAAGTAGTTTTGGCAGAAAATAAACCCCGTTGCGTTCTAACACTCCTCACCGAGGTGGGAGGCTAGGTGCGGCTAGGTTTAAATTCTGAGTGATGCCCGATTCACCACTATCAGTCCAGTCACGTTTAATATATTAAACTGTTATGATTCCAGCTACACTAATAGTGGACTGCACCTTCAGTCTAGTCGTGCTTATGAACAAGCATGGCCACTCTTTGGTCACTTTCAATGAGAAACCGAAACGACTAACTACTTTAACAGTGTGGTTTATTTAAGCAACAGATATATACATTCTTATGGGTTGCCAGTGATAAATACACTGTCTGCAAAGCACGTGCAAATAAAAGTATTGTTAATTATAAAAAATGCGCGACAAAGTTATAAACAATACAGTCTGGCTATAAATGTAGGAAAGAGACTCTCTAGAGAGATTTGTAAGTTTCCCAAAGAAGCACTTGGTATGGTCTAAGTCTTACCCAAAGGCGTCTCTATGGGGGGGAAGAAAGGCTCAGCCCATCGATTGGTCCCGGAAGTCAAAGGCAGTCTTTGATGGAGTCCTTGACTTGTTCACGATGGTGTCTTCCCTGATATTCCCCCACTCTTGGGCTATTTTTATAATATTTCTTACTTTCAAGGTGGAGTTTGAGTGACTCTAGTCATAAATACTTTTATTATGATTGGTGTAAAATTCTCTCATTTCACATTTAAAGGTATAGTTTATGAAAAATTCAGGGCGCACACTCAAGAAGGAGTGGTCACACCTTGGAGGCGGGTAGCCTTTGGGATGGAGGTGTGTTTAGGTATTATAGTGACATTATAATGAGCAAAGTTCACACAAAGGACAGCATTTCGTCAAAATGTGATAAACTGTTGGCTCAGGGTAGTAAGTATGCAGCTTATCAGTTCCATAGGACTATCTCTTTCCCATATCTGCTGTAGTATCACAGGGCTTGGCCATAGGATCTCCATCCCACTCGACCCCCGTGTTACTTTGCAAGCAATATTGTACAAGGAATCGCAGTTGTAGTGGATTCTTCGCATACCAGCTGCGGCTGTATTCTACCCTAGAAACCTTTTGATTTTGAAACCTTTCCTTAATGTGCGAACAATGCTGTATTTTTGATCTTTTTATTAATTATTCCACAGCAGCCTTGCCTGTCCATGGACCTTGTTGTTTCAGACTTGTAGACTTGCTTCCCAGCTTGATTCTTTATCAGATGTACAACGAAATGACACTGTGACCATCCAAGTGTCAGACCCCAGGTGATTCACAGGGACCTCAGACCTTTCTGCTTTCTTTCTTCCTGTCACTTGCTCAGGTTTTGGGAAGAGAGGAAGTAAAAGCAGATGAGGTTTCTGGGTGCAATGACTGCAAGGGGGGAAAAGAGCCATCACACACAAAATGATCTAAAGGTTATGCTAATTCAAAACTGCTATCTTTTGATCTTTTCTGTGATGCCTCCAGCAGGAAACTGGAAGGTCTGAGATGCCTCCATCTCCCTCTCTTTTAGCAAGATAGTACTCGATAGTACTGAAGTCAAAGGCTTTGTATAAATTCTGTTTACAGGCTAAAGCACCACATAGTCTGGAGCTATGCAAGGAAACTTGCAGAAGAATCACAGTCCTCTCGCCGAGAAAACGGATCTTCCTTTGAGTGTCAGAAGGCATGACATATCGTTAGCTGTGTGCAGGAATGTCGTCAAATGTGTCGTCTCCATTTCTCACTTCAGCTTAATCTCTTCTCATAGGATACTCTGCAAGGCACAAGATCACAGAAGGGTTGGTGGGAAAGAAACTGCTGGTGGTTTGTGTAGTACAGCCTCCAGGTTGGCTGCCACTTTGTGGAGCTGAAACCTGAAGAGGTCCAAAGGTAGAGATCATAGCACTGCTCCTCCTAGTCAATTTTATTTTTCCTAATGCTATGTCTGAAGCTCCCAAGAGGCAGTTTGTTGCTGTTTCCTCTGTCATATCATTGGCCACTGCAAAAGAGAGCTTGGCTTCATCATCTCTCCAGGCAGGTATAGGCTGTTACTAGGTTTTTCCGGGCCTCCACTTCAGCAGGAAGGAGAGGCCCAGTTCCCTTAGCCTCCCCGCACAGCATGTGCTTTAGGCCCCTCACTCCATCTGTGCAGACCTCCCTGAGACTCTCTCCAGTTTCTATACTTTCCTCTTAAAATGTGGGGCCCACTGTCTCATATGGAATCCATCATGGTGCCCAGGCCCTTCTCCTCAGGGCACTCCTTAGTGAATCAGATTCCTGCCCATGAGGCTGCATGGAGTTGTTCTGCAGCTTTTCCTTCTAAACTTTAAAATGTCTTTTGGCCAAATCCCCAGGTGTGTCAAGGTCCCTCTGGACTGAACCTCCAACTGTCAAGCTTTTAAAGTATGTGGTCATCCTGAGTCATAGTGCTTCTAATAGGATCATAATTTCAGTAGCTGCAGGACACTATGAATAAGAAAAGAGTACTACTGTAATGGAGTTGCTAAGCAAGGTAGAAAGCACTGTGATAACAACCTCAGAAACACCAAAGCAGGGTACAAAGTGAGAAAATGCAAGGCCAGTGGGGAAATGGTGAAAAGGGGTTGGCTTTTTGCATGGGAGGGGTTAAGGATGGTTAAAAAGTAGGACTTGAGAGGTGGGGAAAAGATTAAAAGAGAATGAAAGGAAATTATCAGGGCTGTATGGGGATACCTGTCAAGCAGCCCTGCATCTGAGCAACACTGCCTGGAGCAGGACAAGAAAGCCGCAGCTGCTCTGAGTATATTAACATTTGACTGACTTCTAAGGTCATGGGGAGCGTAAGAGCTTTCCCTACTGTCATCAAGGGAGGAATCATGAGAAGGAAGGAATCACAGAATCATTTAGGTAGAATGGTACTTCAGAAGGTTTCTAGTCACACATCTCCTACTCACAGCAAAATCAGACTGCATTGCTCAAGTGGGGCTGGAAAACATCCAAGGACAGAAGCGGCACAACATCTCTGGGAAACCTGCGCCCATGCTTGGATGCCCTCATGGAGGAAAATATTTTCCTTCTTTCCACTCTGAACCTTCCTTATTTCAACATCTGACTATTGTCTGTTATCTTTCTACTAAATACCCTGGTTACAAGACTAGCTTCATCTTCCTGAAAACCTCCCTATAAGGACTGGCAGGCTACCATGAGGTTCCTGAGGCCTTCCCTTCTCCAAGCTGAACAAGGACCTACCCCTCTGTTCCTCCTCTCAGGAAAGTGCTCCTTACCCTGTGCATCTTGGCAGCCCTCTGCTGAATTCTCTCCCAGTTATTACATCTTCCTTGATGTGGTGGGTTGACTCTGGCTAATAGCCACTGACTTTTCTCCCCTTTCCCAATGGGACAGGGGAGAGAATAGGAAGAAACAGAGCATGACAAGTGGTGGGTCGAGATAAAGATGGCTTAATAGGTGAAAGAAAGAGACTAAAAAACCTCAATAAATGACAGAAAGATAATCACTCACCACTTCCCACGAGCAGACAGGTACCCAGCCAGTGTTCCAGTAGCAGACCTCTTGAATGACAAAAAAAACCCCTCTACCTCCTTGTTTGTCTACCCCAGCTTTTGTTGCTGAGAATGATGTAATGGTATGGAATGTTCCTTTGTCCAGCTGGGGTCAGCTGCCTGGCTGTGTCCCCACCCAATCGTTCCTAGCCCTTTCACTGATGGGGCAATATGAGAAGCAGATAAGGCCTTGATGCTGTGCAAATACTGCTCAGCAATAGCCAAAATACTGGTACGTTATCAGCACTGTTTTAGCCACAAATCCAAAGGCAAGAACTGTGTGGACTGCTGGAAGAAAGTTAACCCCATCCCAGCAAGACCCAGTACACTTGAACTGAGGGCCCTAAAATGGACACCTTCCACTAGACCAGGTTGCTTAAAGCCCCATCCAACCTGGCCTTGAACACTTCCAGGGATGGGGCCTCCACAGCTTCTCTGGGTAGCCTGTGCCACTGTCTTACCACCCACACAGGAAAGAATTTCTTCCTAATATCTAACCTAATCTACCCTCTTTCATTTTAAAACCGTTACTCTTCGTCCTATCACTACACTCCCTCATAAAGAGTTCCTCCCCATCTCTCCTGTAGTCCCCCTTTAGGTACTGGAAGGGGCTATAAGGTCTCCCTTGAGACTCTTACCTCTCACAATGCTGCCCTAACTGGCCTGTCCTCTGATGCTTACCACAAAGGCTCACCCAAACTGTTACACATCCCATAGAGACTGCCCATACACATCCTGACTGATCTTCCCAGCCTTTCTCTCCTTTACCTATCCATTACAGACCACCAGTTGTGCAAACTTTCCTACCATGCCTTGGCAGTTATTCCATCGATGTCAAAGCTCTGTGACGGAACAGGGGGTTCCAGTTCCTCTTGTCTGTGCCTCTGGCTAAAGGCACTGTTATACATCAGCTTTGGCACCAGGGCCAAGCTCTCACTTGTCATGGAAAAGCCTGCTACCAAGTGCCCAATACCATGCATAAGCAAAGACTTTGTTTCAGAGCAGAGACATGCTGGCACAGATGGCAGATGGCAATGTACAGGTGAAATAAGGTGTGTACAAAGACAGCAAAACCTGCTGTCCACCAGGACAGAGAGAAATAGGTTTTGCACTCTGTGATGTCTCTGCAGGTCCAGAGGGTCTGTGATGGAGGTGAAGACGATCTCCAGGAAGGACAAGCTGCTGCTGAAAACATCCTTGGGTATGGAGGTCCTCTGACCCAGGAACACTGTGAAAATCATTGGCCTGTTCCTTGATTGTATCATCCAGGGGATGACTAAAGCATGTGGGAGAAGCACCGCCTGTACCTACTGGATAGGGATGGGATAGGCCTTGCCTCACAGCAGTGGTGGGAATCAGTCACTTGCTCATAAGCACCAAATCTGCCTGAGATGACCTGTGGTATCGTTTGTGCTCTGAATGGTGATAGCTGTCCATAAGTCCTGCGCTGCCCTTGTCAGCTGTGTGCTCCAGTTGTGGTGGATGGTTTTCGTATCTGAATTAGCAATGCAGGCCTGTATTTGGCTAATATATTCAGCATCTGGACTAGGTTAGGTGAAGCAATGTAGGGGTGTCCATGAGACTACTGCCATTATAGTCACTGGACATCTACTAAATTCAGTTAATGGAGAAAAGAACAGGAGAGACTGAGCACTCTGTCTCTTTGGCACATGACTTAATTTGGTCAGATGAATACCTCTATCAGCTTCCCTGAACATGAGGAGTATGTTCATAATAAGGATTCGGGACAGGTTTGCTTGTACTAAACATGGGCATCTGCTGTCATTTCACTAGGCCAAAGGGATTTCTCATCATCCTTGTACCTCAGAATTGCTCCATTAGAGCTTGCAGTTACCTGCACATATTTTGGACTGTGTCCTGCCCCTCAAATGTTACCAGGTGTTTGCAAGCCAACAACTCACTCCTGACCTCCATGTCCATTAATTAGCATGAGAGCTGAAACAAGCAGCTCACATGCAGGTGCCCATTTTGTTCACACCTGAATTGAGACAAGAGGAATCTCACCTCCTGTGGGTTTGTGACAGGTGGTGGAGGGAGCTGAGTGCCCTTCCAGCCCCAGGACTACAAACCCAGGATAAGATATGTTGATTGACTCAGCTGAATCCTTTCCCTCAGCACAAGTAAGGGAGATACCTCCTTGTCACTGGGTGTCCTGTCTAATAATAAGACAAGAAAAATTGATTCTTGGACCTAACTCTGTCTTTGATAGGAGTAATGACACTGCTGGAAATAAGTGTCTCTCCTCAACTGAGGGAGGGAACATTAGTGATTACTTCACCCTCTTTTACAGCAGGTTCTCCTGGAGCCCCAGGGACACTTCAAAGGACCCCAGAGGGGGCAGAGAAGGTGACACCTTGAGCTGGGGCTCCTGAGCTGGGAGGGGCTCCTAGGATGGAGGGAGCTTATGCAAACTTGGCAGCACCATAGAGAGACAGCTCTGCCTTGGAGCATCTCCTCTGCAAAGGGCAGCAGGGCTGAGAGAACTGAATGGGTATTACCAGGGGGAGACGATCAGGGCAGAGGGAAGGCAGGCTGGGGTGGAAAGACAGAGGAGAGATCACCGAGGGAGAAATTTTCTCAGCCTTTCATGTGGTAAGTCTCTGACAGGAGGGCAAGTCATGTAAGTAACCTGGAGGGGTGTCCTGGAGGTGGCACATCCCCAGGCAGATACAATCTGGCAGGATGGGTCTCAGGGTTTCCTTAGTGTGGAGGAAGACATGCTCTAGAGCAGGGTTCCTCTTCTGCACTGTCAGAGGGACAGGGCATAACGACTGCCTTCTCCTGGGGATGGCTGCAGGGGTGTGCAGTCAGGTGTGGACCCAGGGGTGCCCAGCGCTGTCCTTCAGAGCAGGGTCTGTGCACCCAGAGGGCTGTGTGCTGGGGCAGGAACCCTACCACCTGCCGGGGTCAGCACTCAGCCTGCCTGGGGAGCTCCCCATGAGGCTGTGGGGAAAAGCTGTGGGAGGAAGGCAGGGTCCTTCTGCTTTCAGGGGGATGCGGCATGGAATCAGGGCTGCTCATGGCTCCAGATCACCCCAGGACACTTCTGAGGGGACTTTTTGAAGAAGCGTGTCAAGGTAGGGGCAACTGGAAAGAGAAGAATCTTTCCTGATTCTCTGCATGGTTGTCTGACTTTTGAGCTGGAGGTTGAGACTCTTGTTTCCACTCTAGAGAAGGCTTTAAGACTCCCAATCGCTTACACTGAAAGATGAGTAAACCTGGCAGAAGCACCTCAAAGCACCCAGCTGCCCCCAGCCACAACCTCCCTTTTACAGACACATCAGGATTTCTGCAACCTGCTCCTTAGCTCCTACAGACACAGAGGTGCCCCTGGGCAGTGTCCTGCAGCTGAGTGAGGTTTCTACCGAGCAGAGCTGAGTGCAGAGTGAGTGGCATGGGAAAAGACAGAGAAACAGCTACAGGTACAAACAGCTGCAGGTGGAAGAGTTATGTCAGGGGCGGAGAATAAACTGCTGTCAAAAGTGATGTGGTGGGTGGATCTGGGCAATTTTCCGTCAGTTCCTCCCCTGAGGAAGGTTCCTGGTCCCCTCTCTCACCCACAACAGCTTCTACCATGACAATGGGAGTGGCCAGGGCATGAGGCCCCTCCTCTGCAGCCAGAGCTTTAGAAGAGAGGTGCCTTTCTCCTTACGAGTGCCTGTTTCCTCCTGCATAACAGAGGGCTTAGTGACTGCCCAGCAGTGCTGATGTCGGGGGAAGTGTGCACAGCTGGGTAAGGTAATGACTTTGCAGAGTGTTTGCCTTTTTGCCTTCCTTGGCGTGAGCATCATGGTACTTCTCCATGTTTCTCCTCCTGCCTGTGCTGCTGCTGTTATTGTTTTCAGGCACTCTGGGGATGCAGTTCAGACCCTGACCCTGACCATCCTGCCACAGATGTGCCTGCATGGAAATGAGGTGTCCCAGCCTCTTTCTGACTTCTGGGACCCCAGGCAAAGCCACGTGTGCAGTTGGAGAATGCACCAACTGTCCCTTCAGAAGATCCCATCTTTTACTGCCTCCCCATCTTTTAACCTGTCGTCACTGGGGGATTGCAGCCAATGGGGTTTAGGAAATAAACATAGTCTCTCTGAAAGCCACACCACCTCAGGACACTTGACTGTGTGTCCCTGTACTGTCAGGTCAAGCTGTTCTCCACAAGGTTGCAGTGCTTCCATAGAATCTTTGTGCTATCTAAGAGCCCAACAAGTGAAGCAGTGAAGACCTGAGGCTGTGGAAATGCTGCTAGGCATTTTCCAGCATGGGTACTTGGTCAGATGATATGAGCCTTGCATACCGTTGGCTAGAGAGGAAGTGTTGAGAACTTAGTCAGGTGTCGACACAATGCCCCAGAGTGCTTGGTCTGGTCATTTGAGTGAGAACCCATAACTTCTGTGTCACTCCCTGCACAACTGGGCTGAAAATGATAGGGAGGAGTTTGAAGAGCCACCCTTTAGATTTGGAAAACCCTTCTCTCTCCAGTTCTTTTTTCAGAGTAACTTATGTGTGTGATCATCCTCCAGCTGAGAGAGGCAGAATGGAGCAGAACAAGACTGTCAGAGATACCAGCTCTCCTGACTCTGCACTAAGGCACAGGGAACCCTTTTGCCTCACATAGCTCATTAGTGTTCATGCTAAGATCATTCCAGAAGCTGAGGATTTTTATCCCTTCACTGAATGCTCCCCCAATGTGACAAGGGTATCTAAAACCGAAGGAAGTGTATCACTAAATCACTGTGGGTGGGAAGATGCTGAGCAGCCTTCCTCCATAATGGGTGCACCTCTCCTGAGGGAGGATGTGCACACAGAGATAGTCCACACCTGTTGACCTGCTGCTCTCTTGTGATCATGCCTGCAGATGCAGGGCGGTAAATTGATGGGTGGGTAGGGTATGTCTCAGTGGTGGCTGAACCAGACCCAAACACTTATGCTTAGAAGGGTAAAGCCAGAAAAGAGAAATCCTTCCCAGGGCACTTTTCCAGAGGCAGGTGACCCAAGTGCTAATTTAATCTCTCCCTGCAGGACATGAAAACTATTCTCACAGGGTCACTGCATCCAGGCTCCTGCACTCAGCCTAGGGTGTCCATCCTCAGTCCACTCCTCGATATACGGGGCTTTTTGCCACTTCAGTGTACGAACTGTGGTAGAGCAGGTCTTACTTCTGGGGAGCCCATCAGTTGAGGCCCCTGCTCCTTATGCAACACGCAGCCAGAGCAGATCAGAACTTAAGGGAGGAAGAAACATGAAGGGAGTCTTGAGAAAGAAGAAAGGTGATATGGGAGTTTTCTGTAAGAAACAAGAGATTTTCTCAGAGAAGCCTGCCCTAAATTGTCAATGCCTTTTCCTCCTTGGACAGCACCTGGGTTCTTGAGGGACCAAATGTCCAACAGCAGCTCCATCATCCAGTTCCTCCTCCTGGCATTTGCAGACACGCGGGACATGCAGCTGTTGCACTTCTGGCTTTTCCTGGGCATCTACCTGGCTGCCCTCCTGGGCAACGGCCTCATCATCACAGCTGTAGCCTGTGATGACCACCTTCATACTCCCATGTACTTCTTCCTCCTCAACCTCTCCCTCCTCGATCTGGGCTCCATCTCCACCATTGTCCCCAAATCCATGGCTAATTCCCTCTGGGAGACAAGGGCCATCTCTTATTCAGGATGTGCTTTCCAGGTCTTTTGCTTTCTCTTCTTGATTGTAGGGGAGTATTGTCTTCTCACCATCATGGCCTATGACCGCTATGTTGCCATCTGCAAACCACTGCACTACGGGACCCTCCTGGGCAGCAGAGCTTGTGCCAAAATGGCAGCAGCTGCCTGGGGCAGTGGTTTTCTCAATGCTGTGCTGCACACGGCCAATACATTTTCACTACCGTTCTGCCAAGGCAATGCTGTGGCCCAGTTCTTCTGTGAAATCCCCCTGATCCTCAGGCTCTCCTGCTCAGACTCCTACCTCAGGGAAGTTGGGCTTCTTGTGGTTAGTCTTTCTGTAGCTTTAGGGTGTTTTGTTTTCATCGTGCTGTCCTATGTGCAGATCTTCAGGGTTGTCCTGAGGATCCCCTCTGAGCAGGGACGGCACAAAGCCTTTTCCACATGCCTCCCTCACCTGGCCGTCGTCTCCCTGTTTGCCAGCACTGCCATGATTGCCTACCTGAAGCCCCCTTCCATCTCCTCCCCGTCCCTGGATCTGGTGGTGACAGTCCTGTACTCAGTGGTGCCTCCAGCAGTGAATCCCCTCATCTACAGCATGAGGAACCAGGAGCTCAAAGATGCACTGAAGAAGCTGATTCAATCAGTTATCTTTAAGCAGCGATAAGCTGCCCATGTCTCTTCTGAAGTGATTTCCAACTTATCTTGGGAATTTCCTGTGCCTTTCACATTTTGTCTGTAGTAATCTTGTTTTTCTAGGAATGTCTGCATTCACTGCACTTTTCCAGAGGCATGAACCAAATTGGCTTGACACAGAGGCCCTTGTACACGTCTGGTACAATGGTACAGCTGGCCTCCTATCTCACAACTCTGTAATAAAATGTGATTTCCTCAGTGATGGTGTCTGGAGGTTGGGCTCTTCTTCCAAAGCTGGAGTGAAAAAAAGGCTGAAGAAATTGTGCCCCATGAGGCTGTGCTGCTGTGTTTGGGTTCTCCATGGGCTCAGGAGAGGAGGGAAGGGGGTGATGTGGTGGGGAAGGAGGCCTGGACTGAGCCTTCACATGTGGGTGTCTGGCACTCCTGGAGAAGGTGAATGATCAAAAGGGATCTGCCTATGATTTTCTCCCTGTGGCTTTCAGGCACCAGAGCCTGCTCACTCTGGCGAGCAGCACCACCAGCTTGGGATCCTGCAGTGAATATAGACAGGGGGCAAGAGGGGCCAGCCAGGCCACACTTCCCTGTGGAAAGGCTCTCTGGTGGCAGGGACATCCCTGGGGCAGAACATAGGAACAACTCTGTGCTTCCACAAGGAAATAAATGACAAAGAGAAACCTGTTTCTGCATGCACCAGCTCTGGGTAGGCTGCTCCATTGCTGGGGCAGTATGAGCAGCCTTAGCAGTCGTGCTGGTGAGATGGGCTGGCACAGAGGGGCTGCCAGCAGTGGGCAATAAGGGTCTCTTGGAGCCAGGAGAACCAAGGGAGACATTGGCCTCCACCTCCTCATATCAGGGCCATTCCCCAGCTTGGGGATGATGTGGGAATAACACCCCTTTCTGACCCCAGGAGCTGCTGTGCCCTTCAGAGGGGCTGGGGCTCTGGTGTGAATGCCCAGAGCTCTGCAGCACCCTGTAGTGGACATTGCCATGGGGCCACCCCAGACTGCACTGCAGTGCTAGGCTGGGGAGAGGGCAGGGGAGGAGGGGAGAGCAAGGCAAGGAGTGGGCTGGGCTGGGATATTCCCAGGAGAGGAAAACACCAAAAGTAGCTGAGTTGCGTAACCATGCAGGGTGAGGATACACGCCAGTGGGTTTGTGGTGCAGAGCCAGGGCTCATGGAAGGGAGCTGAGATATGCAGGTGAAGAAGAGAGGAGGCCAGTCAGGACACATGGATAGACTAGGAAGTTGGTCTAGGGCATTTTGCACCTCCAGCCTCTCACACTAGTAATTTCCATCTGTGTTCACTCACCCCAAGTTTTTAGGTGAGTCTTGCTGTGACGCCATCTCCATCTTCTGCTGGGTTCAGCACCTGTATCAGGAGAATGGCCATACCTGCCCAGCCTCTCTCTTGGCCCAGACCACAGCAGATCATGGAGCAGGGCTGTCTTCGAAGACTCACATGGAACACAGCCAGGGCAGGGCAGGGCCTGATCACTGGGGAAAGCTGCAAAAGTAGGAGGCTTATGGGGGGATAGGGAACTGAGGACTGTTGTTGGTATGGTAATGGGGGGACCTTTCCACACTCCTGAACACAGCCTGTCCCGTGCTAAGCCTGCACAATGGGACTGTGGAATGATATGTGGGGCAGTGCAGCAGTACAGAGCACGGACAGGGGCAACGAGGCAGCTGCCAGGAGGTTACAGCAAGGACAGGTATGTACCAGGAATTTACGTGCATTGCCTTTGCTGTGCAGATACGATTTTGCGAAAGGCAAAGATCACCTGGAGTTGACGTCTGCAAGGAAAGTCAAGAGCTTCGATCACTTGTTAGAGACCTAGACTGAACAGGGAAAATGTAGGACTGCTGCTGAATGGGGAGGGTGATTTAATAACAGCAGACACAGATGGGGCTGAGGGAGTCAGTGCATCTTTGCCTGAGCCTTTACTGAAAAGGGCTCCAGGCCTCTGTGCTCAGTGAAAGAGTTCAAGGAAGAGGACACTGTATTGCCAGGAACCTCATGAAATCTAACAAATACAATTGCTAGTTTCTGCCCACACAGGAGGCTAAGCCTAGAAATTTCATTGACTGGGAACATCCTGTGGAAAGGTCTTGTTGGGCAGCAAGCTGGATAAGAGGCAGTCATGTGCCCTGGCAGCAATGGACATGAACAGCATCCTGAGCTATATGACCAGGGGAACAGTCAGGGGATTGAGGGAGGGGATTATCCAGGTGACTGCATACAGATTTCAGATCCCCAATATGGAAAAAAACATCAGCAAACTGGAGTGGGTTTAGTGAAGGGCCCAAGATCGTAGAGTGTTGGAGAACTTGGTCTGTGAGGGAAGTTTGAGGGAGCTGAGTTTGTCCATCTGGAGAAGGGAAGGCTGAGGGAGACCTCATCACAACCTGCCAATACCTTTGAGGAGGTTATGAAGAGCCAGGGCCTTCACCATGGTACCTGTTGGGAGGATAAAAAACAATGGGTGGAAGGTAAAAGAGGAGAATTTCATTTTAGACATAAGGAAAAAATTTTCCTCATAAGCTCAGGCAAGCATTGGTACAGGTCATCAAGAGAGGCTGTGCAGTCTCTGTCTTTGGAGGTTTTCAAAATCCAGCTGGGTCAATTCTTGAATAACCTGCCTGACCTTGTTCCTGGCAGGTTGGATTACAAACCTGCCAAGGTCCCTTCCAACCTGAGCTATCTTATGACACTCAGACCCTATTTCTGATGGGTACAGAGGAGGTGTTTATGCAGCATGAATCTTCCTATGCTGTATGTGACCACCAAAAACAACATCTAAATCAGTGAAAAGACACCAACATCTCAGTGTGACTTGCTCTCTGCAAAGACTGAGGAGTATCATGGTCAGTCCTGGGCAGGGACTGTTTTGGGGATATGGGGCTCTATGTAACACACAAAATATTTTTTTCTTAATGCTGTTAGCATGACATATACTAGTTAATGTCAATAAAAATGGAACAAAGAAGAACTTTGAAGAAGAACTTTGAAGAAGAACTTTGAAGAAGGTTACTAGATGGGTGGATGAGGGGAGGGCAGTGGATGTTGTCTACCTTGACTTTGGCAAGGCTTTCCCACATCATCCTCACTGGCAAGCTTAGGAAGTGTGGGCTAGATGAATGGACAGTGGGGTGGATTGAGAACTGTCAAACAGACAGAGCTCAGAGGGTTGTGGTTAGTGGTGCAGAGTCTAGTTG
Source organism: Ibidorhyncha struthersii (assembly GCA_013398815.1). NCBI lineage: Eukaryota > Metazoa > Chordata > Aves > Charadriiformes > Charadriidae > Ibidorhyncha > Ibidorhyncha struthersii. Next base: position 52,011 of record VZSZ01004241.1, read on the forward strand.
GAGGTCAGTAACAAGTGGTGTCCCTCAAGGGTCAGTACTGGGTCCAGTCCTGTTCAATATATTCATCGATGATCTGGACGAAGGGGTAGAGTGTACCATCAGCAAGTTTGCTGATGACACTAAACTGGGAGGAGTGGCTGATATGCCAGAAGGATGTGCTGCTTTACAATGTGACCTGGACAGGCTGGAGTGTTGGGCAGAGAGGAACTTAATGAAATTCAACAAGGGTAAATGTAGGGTACTGCATCTGGGGAGGAATAACCCCATGCATCAGTACAGGTTGGGGGCCGACCTCCTGGAGAGCAGCTCTGTGGAAAGGGACCTGGGAGTCCTGGTGGACAACAGGATGACCATGAGCCAGCAATGTGCCCTGGCGGCCAAGAGGGCCAATGGCATCCTGGGGTGCATCAAAAGGAGTGTGGCCAGCAGGTCGAGGGAGGTCATCCTCCCCCTCTACTCTGCCCTGGTGAGGCCGCATCTGGAATACTGCGTCCAGTTCTGGGCTCCCCAGTTCAAGAAGGACAGGGATCTGCTGGAGAGGGTCCAGCAAAGGGCTACAAAGATGATTAGGGGATTGGAACATCTTTCATATGAGGAGAGGCTGAGGGATTTGGGTCTCTTTAGTCTGGAGAAAAGAAGATTGAGGGGGGATCTTATTAATGCTTTCAAATACTTGAAGGGAGGATGCCAGGGGGATGGGAGCAGTCTTTTTTCAGTGGTGCCCATTGATAGCACAAGGGGTAATGGGCACAAGCTTGAACATAGGAAGTTCCATCTTAACATGAGGAGGAACTTCTTTACTTTGAGGGTGGTGGAGCACTGGCACAGGCTTCCCAGAGAGGTTGTGGAGTCTCCCACTCTGGAGACATTCAAAACCCGCCTGGACGCTGTCCTGTGCAACCTGTTGTAGGTGACCCTGCTCTGGTGGGGGGGTTGGACTAGATGATCTCCAGAGGTCCCTTCCAACCCTGACGATTCTGTGATTCTGTGATTCTGTGAACTGAAGATGAGGATCTAAATCAAAGCTTTTAAAATTATTTTTGGTTTTGTTTTCTCTTGTTTTAATATACTGGTCTTTGTGGGGATTGTGTGTCCTATTTCTTTCTTGAAAACAAATATATTTTCAGAACTGGGTCTGGATATGGAGCACAAATGTCTTCAGCTACAGGAACTCAGACACCTGGTGCCAGCATCAGTTCCCTGGGACCCTCTGCCAAGGCTCCTCCTGCAACTTCTGAGGAGCTCTGCTTTCCCACAAGTCCTCTGTGATAGGTGCCAGTCCCAGAAAAACACCTAAGTTACACTGAGGCCCCAAAAAGCAGCACTGGATGGTTTTGGTCAGAGAACGAGGTCTGCCTAGAAAGGTGAACAACTTTTTTCAACATTTAAAAATATTTGGATACATTTTCATCAGTTGAAACAATTGAGTACTTTTAATAAAATGACAATGTTTTTCCACCATGCCAGAATGGTAATTTCTAGGAAGTGTATTTATCATAGGAGAAGAAATATTGACCTCCCCTTGTACTTGGACTACTAAGACTCTGCTGTTATGCTGCATATTTAATGTACCTCATCTTTCAGATGTTTCCACCTGCTCTGATTAAAGGACCATGCTTAAGAGGTCATCTTTTCAGCAGACTATCTGGACATGCCCTTCCCATTGCTGTCCAGATTTCCTCTTCCCCTTCCTTTTTGTTCATTTAGACGCCTCCCAACTAGTTGTTACTTTGAGCTTCAGGGAGTTAGAAGTTTGCTCTCTCTCTCAGAAGCCTAATTTACATTTTGATCTACTCCATTATGTTTATATCTAGCCTGTCTTATCTCTCTGCCTAAAAAAGTTCTTGTACGGCTGTCCCTTGTGGAAGATGGACATCATCACATGCAGCTTGGACTTGGCATACAGTTGAGGAGTGTTTTACTGTTCATTAAGTGCGTTGTGTGTAACTTTTGTTTGCTGACAATGAAGAGAAATCTTTCTGTGCTGATGTTCAGGCAGTTCTCTGAGGAAAGCAGGGGGGATTTGGTTCAGAGGAGCTATAACATCACACTGAAGCTGCAGACTTCAGTGGAGAAGTCTGATGTAAGGAAAAGTGATGCAAGTCCCAGGGGGCAGACGACAGAAATGGTGGGGTTGGGAAGGTGAAGAGGAATTTTATTCATATAGTGTCTGGCCTCAAGGAGACTGCTTCTCCTGCCCACCCAGACTTGCTTAGGAGACCCTCTGGATCAATATCAGTTAGAGCATGCTGCTATCGCTTTTTCTGTAAAGTGAAAAATTAAAAAAGATCTTTAAAAAGCAAAAATCCTTTCTTATTAAATGGTAATTGAAATCTTCATCATTCACTACTCCCCTGAAACCAATCCAATTATCTGTACAAGTCTTAAAGACCTAAAGAAAATTACAGGATTGTAATGAGCCCCATGGTGTATTTGGCCCTAAGTCGATGAATCTCAGCTACTGAGAGGAGATCAAACAAACTACTTGAGAAGGCAAAGTCAGAGGGAAATGCTGAAGTTTCCTGGAGTATTAATTGGCCCCATAGAGGGCCATTACTGACAAAGCCTCCTCATGGACTTGTTAGTGCAGAAAATTGCAGGCAGTTATGAGAGGTAGCCAGAGGCGCTGTGCAGGTGGCTCTGTTGCTGAGTAAAGTCTTGATATATTTATCAAGTGAAACACCAAGCCTTGACCACCACCCCACTTGCGGAAGGGAGATCCTGTCCCTCCTGTGTGGCTCAGGGCTCTTCCTAGGGCAGTAGGATACTTTGTGATGTCAAGCGAAGGTCAAAGGTATGACACCTCCCAGCCTCCCTGGGGCATTCAAGGAGGAAATGAGGCTTCAGTGCCATGACGACAATGTGTTTCATCATAGGCCTTGGTGGCAGAGACATCAGCCATAGCCAAGGGGACAAAGACCTCAGTACTTTTGGAGCCTTCCAGCCTACCCTCAGCCATCTCCACTGCAGGCTTTCCTACTCTGTCCCACACCTGTGCCTGTTCCCCTGCCGGTTGTAGACATCCCACCCATGTCCCCACCTTAATTCTCATCCCAGCATGTCCTTATCTTCACTGATTTCTCTCCATCCTCACTGGCTGTCCTTTGAAATACAAAGCTATGGGCTGATCACAGATTCACTCTCAGTCACAGCACTACCTTTTGAATGACATTTCTTCCTCCACCCATTCAGCCTGGACCTCCAAAGCTGCAGTTTCTGGTGGTTTTTCTTCCCCATGCTCTTTCCCACTGCCAGAAAAACATGTGGTCAGCTCTGTAAACAACTTTCAAGCTTCCTCGACCTACTACTACACTGCCCTGAGCATCTGCTTCAACAGGCCAAAGAATCCCAGGTCTCTCTGCCTTTCCATACATGGCCCCCAACCCCATCTTGGCAAATACCCTCTGGGCCCTCTCCAATTCCTCCCCAGTCCTCATGAATGGGGAGCCCCACACCAGGATGCACGATTCCAGATGTGGCCACACCAGTGCTGGTTCAAGGTGAATCATAACTCCACTTGTCTGGGTGGCCATTCTCCCAGTGCACCCCAATAAGCACATGTCCATATTCACATTTAGCACCACTCGTGGTGGCATCCCTCATAATGCCCATTAAGGCATGGTCCTCGAGGTTGTTCCTCATGCAGTCAGGTCTGAGCCTGCCTTGATGTACAGGGTTGTTCTGCCCCTTGATGCAGAACATCAGAAGATCCCTTCTCCTTGGAAAATGTCTAGAGGTTTCTATCGACCAAATCCATTTCTCAGAGTCTGCTTGGACTGAAGCTCCCTTGTGTCAGCTTTCAATATGAAGGTGAAGGTGGAGATGCTAGTTAAATGAGATTGCTGGCCAAGCTAGTAGGTATTACCATGGTGACCATCCCAGAAACACCAGATGAAGGTACAATACAAGCAAAACCAGGGTGAATGAGGAAAGGGTAAGCAGAGGTTTGCTGATTGTATGGGAGGGCACGAGGATGATCAAAGAGAAGAACTTGGCAGGGGCAAAACATGGAAAAAGAAAATACAAGATGAAACCACGGGTATGGTCAAGGCTGTTCTGTGGTACCTGCCAAGCAGCCCTTCACCCGAGAAAGACTGACCGCAGTGGGAAAAGCAATCTGCACTTGATCTGAGCATATTTACGCCTGACCAACTTCCACAGTCATGCAGAGTTTGAGTGCTTTGCATACCATCATCAAGGGAAGATCCACAGTGGATGGAAACATAGAATTGTTTGGGCTGGAAGTGATCTCAAGAGGTCTCTAGTCCAACCTCCTGCACACAGCAGGGTCAGCTATAAGGTCACAGCAGTTTTCACAGGAATTTATTCATTTGGGGCCTGAAAACCTCCAAAGACAGAGATGGCACCAACTCTGGGAAACATTCTCACTGCACACTGGCCCTCGTCCCCCAGTCATGTACAGCAGTGAAGAGCATAACTCTTCCTGGTTACCTCCTGGTAGGTGTGGGAAGGCTGTTCTCTGGTCTTCCCAAAGCCGTCTTTTCTTCTGACTGAATAAACTCAGCACTATCGGTCTCTCCTAGTGGGAAAGTCAACTTTACAAATGCATTCCTGAGATGCTTAAGGCCAATCCTGCTGTATTCTCTTGGATCTGCAAAAGACTCCAGGGTTGTTAGAAAATCATCACCCTCCTGCTATGGTGTTCTGCAAGTTTCACTCTCAGTTGTCATCATGATGTGATGTACATGTGTTGTAGACTATGAGGAGGGCGTAATCTGAACATGCAGTCATTCAGAACTAAACTTTGTACTTAAAATGCTTCAGGCCCAAGAGGCAACATCATACCGCTAGGAGAGGATTGCTCTGTGGTATGCCACGCTCAGTGCTAACACACATGCAAAAGAGGGATTCATGACTCCAAGAATTGCAGTAGCTATCACTAGAAGTGCCAGAACCACCAAACCATTCAGGTCAGAAGGGACCTTGGGAGGTCTCCAGTCCAACTTCCTGCTCAAATCAGGATGAACACTGAATTACCACCAAGTTCCTCAGGGCTTTGTCCAACAGTGTCCTGAATTTTTTTTTCTGGGGACTTTATCTAAGATCATTTGTGGACTCTTGGGAATCTTCCAAGGAAGCTGAGGGTGTCTTTTGCTGCCAGATAAGGGCAGCCACATGATTCCTTGACTGCCAGCAACTTGCTAGCAACCTCTAGCAGCTCCTGATGAACTCTATCCACTGTCCTTTATGAAAAGGTGCATTGCTGAGAGGTTGCTGAAGCTTTTCAAGCTTTGGACTATTACTTCTTGCTGCTCTTCCATGTAGGCATCAATGATACAGCCAAACTGGGAAACTATATAGTATAACTAAATGACTCTGATGATGATGGTCAAGGGCATGGTAACCTAGGTGGTGGTGTTCCTGATCTTGCTGGTGAGGAGGTTTGTGCACTGGACAGGTCCTGTGGGTCAACAATTGGTTGTGCAACAGAAGGATTTTAGTTTCTATGACCATGAGAACCTCACTGAGGATCAGCAACTTCTTGGAAGAGATGAGGTAAAATTATCCCCTGATAAAGGGGGGTAAAATTTTCTTTGCTAACAGACTGGCAAACCAGTTAAGAAGAGCTTTAAACAGGTATTTTGGAGGAGTGAGGAAGTGATCGGCAGTGTAGGCAAGCAAGGGTTTATATAAACAAAAGAAGCATAACAATCAACAAAGCAGGGCTGAAGTAGAATCACCCCAAGCATATGCACATAAATAAGGAACTGCCTATGGGACAGCATTGCAGTGAAACCTCTTATACCTTTTCCAGGAAATCAGCATGGCTGGGAACCTCTCTGAAGTGCCTGTATGCTAATGCATGCAGCCTGGGGGGCAAAAAAACCCCACAGCCAGGAGGAATTAGAAGTCTCTGGGCAGTTCCAGAGCTATGATCTCATGGGATGAGGAACATGGTGGGATAGCTCACACAGCTGGAGTGCTGGGATTGATGCATGCGTTGGTGAGTAGATGGACGGACAGACGGATGGATAGATGGATGGATAAAAGCTGTTCAGGAAGGACAGGACCGGTCAACAAGGAGAGGCAGTTTTTGTTTAAGTGAGAGAGCCATGGCAAAGCACAGAGCTCTGGTTTGGGATAGATGATGAGCCAGTCAAGAGTTTACGGGTCAGGTTTAGCAGGCAGACCAACATGGGTGAGCTTTAAGTGGCTGTCATTGGCTACTTGATCAGAAAGAAGATGAGGCCTTCTTCAGACAACCTGCCTGAGGGACAAGGTAGCAGGACACGAGCCATCCAGAAAGCCTCTGGAGGCCATCAGTGATAACTTCCCAAGCATGCAGAAATGGGGTTAGGAGAGCCAAAACCTACCTAAAGTTGAATTTAGCAAGGGACCAGACGGGCAACAAAAAACGCTTCTACAAGTACATAAGCAGCAAAAGAAAGACTAGGGGAAAATGTGGGCTCACTGGTACATGTGCCAGGGGCACTGGTGACAAAGGATATGAAAAAGCCCGAGACAGTCAGTGCCTTCCTCACCTCAGTCTTTACTGAACTAGTTTCCCAAAACACCCTGATGGACAATCTGCCGAAGTGTAGACCAGACAAGTTGAAAGTGAGGTGGATTACAGTCTCTGAGGTTTTGGGTTCCCCAGGAATAGCACCGTGCACAGGTAAATGCTGGGGGCTGGCCAGCCGGAAAAACCTTTTGTAGAAAAAGTCCTGGAGGTCCTGGTGGACTACAAGTTGGACATGAGGCAACAATGTGTCCTCATGGGAAAGAAGGCCACCAGCACCCTGGGCTGCATCAGGAAGGGTGATGCCAGTAGTGTGAAGGATGTGATGATCTTCCGCCTCTACTCAGCACTGATGAGTAGTACTCCCACTCCTGCACCAGCCTTGCCCCACTGCCCCACATGTGGCCCCACAGCCCAACTGTGCAGGTACCACACTGTGCAGGGTGCATTCAGGGGTGGAAAAACTTGCCCCTGCTACGGGACACCACAGTGCCTGGTCCCCCGACGTCCCTCCTGCTTGCACAACCTGCCCAATGGTCAGTCCCTGCCCAGACTCAGCTGTGTCCCATGCAGGCATTCGAAGACAGCCCTGTTCTAAGGTCTGCCAGGGTCTGGGCATGTGTGAGCTAGGGAAGGGCTGGCCACTCCCCTGATGTAGACGAGGCTGGTCACATTTCAAAGATCAGCCCAAACCAGACTGTGGTGACTGGCCAGGGCTGGAAGGGTAAAAAGGGTCAAGCCTGGGGGTGACATCTGGGGTATGGGCCAGCACATGGAGTGGGGGAGAATGTCTCAAGGACATGTACCAGGCAAAGGGACTGAGGGACAGCAGGAAACTCACCTGGCTTCTGGGTCATGCTTCCTTCAATGCAAGACCTGACACAGGGTCCAGACTCCGTCTCCATGACACCATTCAGGAGGGATGATGAACCTAAGTAGAAGGAGTGGAGGGCACCAGGCTTCTTCAGGAACTTCCCA
>VZSZ01004241.1:59519-94971 GCA_013398815.1 Ibidorhyncha struthersii
GAGAGGAGAGGAGTCCATGGCAGGTATCTCATCTCTGGTTAGAAGCCCTGAGGCTGAAGAGGGACTCTGATCTCCAAACAGACAGGAGCTGGCATTCTTCTTGCTGCAGTTCAGGTGTGCACAAAACAGGTGCCTTCAGGCCAGACCCTTCCCTGAGCTCTTGCTGTGACCAGTTGGATGGAGGGTGGCAGTCAGCTACTCACACACAAGAACCTGGTGGCATTAGGAGCATCTATGGCTCTTGCAGAGCATATGAGAAACCCAAATCCTGCCTGAGCATCAGCTGCAGGGCAGTGGGGAGGGGCGTCCTCGGTCACCTCAGTTGTTAAATGTTTAAGGCATTTGAACATCCGTTAGACTAACACTTCCCTGTTGGCTGCTGGGCTTTCAGCTAACCAAATCAAGAAGTACACCAGAAGGAGGATCACCAGAAGTAGGATCAGGTCTCTCTCTTGACTACATCCATCTCTCTTGCCTCCACCCATTGTACTCACTTGAGCTCAGCTCACAACAAAACTAAGTCAGGTACACCTCCCTGCACTGCAAGGACCTACAGGGTTCTCATTTTAAGGGCATAAGAAAGGCCTCTAGTGCCATTCCATGAGCCTGGGTTACCCAGTGCAAACACATGTAGCTGACAAATACTGCATGGGACATCCAGGGAATCTGTGCCCTGTCGGAGCTGGTGCAGGGCAGATATCCCAGGGCCTCCCAAAGGCATCCAGTGTCTTTGTGCAAACACCTGAACACCAGCACCATAGCACAGAGGCAAGGTCTACCCCATCTACACCCAGAGGTCCAGCAGGATTAGGAGGCACATCACACCATGGTCTCCACTCATGCCACTGTGCTCTCAACCCATGATTGTTTTCCTTTCCCTTACACACCTGCCTGATGATATAAAGAACAAACATGCCACTGATGTCCACGGTATGGCTGGATCACAAGCTTGTCTCCCCCAGGGACTTTCTCAGTGGTACCTCATGTTCCTGGAAATTGGCACACAGTGCTGCAGAAGTCACCTCAGGCAGCAAACTGCTCTCTTGCAAGGGCTGCACAGCCCAGGCCTGATTTCCTCTTCTCCTTGTTGAACTTCAGGAGGTGCCTGTTGGACCATTTCTTCAGCCTCTCAATGTCGCCCTCGATGACAACAAGACCCTTTGGCCTGTCAGCCACTCCTCCCACTTCAGTGGTGTTAGCAAACTCGCTGAGGGTACACTCTGCCTCACTATTCAGATTGTTAATGAAGATGTTAAAACAACCCCTCGGGAACACCACTAGTCCCTAGCCTCCAAGTAGACTTTGCAATGCTGATCACCACCCTCTGGGTCCAGACTTTCAGCCAGTTTTCAATCCACTCCCTGTCTTTTTTTCCATCCCATATTTCACCAGCTTGTCCCTGGCAATCTTACAGGAGACAGTGTCAAAAGTTTTGCTGAAGTCAATGCAGATGATATCCACTGCTTTTCCCTCATCTACCAGACCTCTCATTTAATTGTAGAAGTTTTTGAAGTTGGTCAAGCATGACTTCTTTTTATTGAATTTGTGCTGACTACTTATGCTGATTCTCTTTTCCATCATGTGCCTCGAAAAGGCTCCATCACTTCCCAGGGATCAAGGTGAGGACGACCAGCCTGTAGTTCCCTGCATTGTCCTTCTTGCCCTTCTTGAAGATAGTAGTAACATTTGTTTTCCTCACCTGTGCTCTGGGCTGCTTGATACAGAGGCTCTGAGCTTCTGTGGTGTCTGACACTTGGAGGGCCAAGGTATTACGCCATTTTACATCCCATAAAGATTTGACCAGCTCAAAAACAGGGATGGTATGAGGGAAGTGCTAGCAGTTGTGGTCATTGCTTTATGGCGAAGAAATATTAGGGTGATCTATCCAACTCCTTTGCATTTCATTTCTTCCAGCTCTGCTTAGATATGAAATGTAGGTGTGCATTGTGCCACTATAAACATGTCTTGGGAACACAGTTTCTCCATTCACAGTGTTGGCAGGATATATGTTGTTGGAAATGACTGTATAAATCTTAATTTATATAACAGGAGAGAAAGTGTCATTATCTTAGTGCCCCATATCCATGGCCTATGTAAAAATTTATGAGAATTTATAGCCAACCCTCAAAATTCTGAAAATGAATAATTCTTGCACCAAAGTCTTTTCTCCATATGTTTTAACATCTTCATTCAGGATCTGATTCAGGTGCCCAAGCAGAGGTGGCCACTGCATCCAAAATAGCCTGTAGTAGCTGAAATCCCGACATGGGACTGGGAAACATGACCCAGGACTGACAGGAGCCTTTCTGGACCAGGAGCTGGGAGACAGGTGGGACAGGCCAAGGCATCTCAATTGAGTTAACTGATTTCTCTCCCTTAACCAGAAAGTGAGGTCTGGAAAATTGCGCCAAAGGTGTCCAACATTAGAGGGGATCAGTGTTATCGCTTCCTTCAGCTATGATGGTGTCACATATAATTTACCCTGCAGGGAATGAAAAATCAGTGAGTCTAGATGATGCAGCATGTGCTTGAAGGCACGCTTGCAACCCAGGCATGTTGAGATTAGTGCAGATTTGGATATTCAAAATAGAGCATTTAATTCACCATTTCTTCACTTCCCTCTATGAATCAAGGGAGCTCACAACTTCAGCATGTGACTCACTGTGTGCAAAGAGTGAATATCAACAAACAGAGTCCAGGGCAGGGAGTGCTTTGGTGAATCTTGGGATCCGCGCTTGACAACAAAAAATATATTTTCCATTGGTCCAAAGTTATCCACTGTGGAATGTAGACGTCAATGGAGGTAACATGGACTTCTTATAGAGCTGATGAATGACTTTTGTTTGTTAACTGAACTATGCCTTCCTTAGTTTTTGTTTGTTGGCAATTACAAAACACCCTTCTGTGTCTGTATGCAGCTCATTCTCCAAGAAGAGCAGGCATTAATTGGTGCCAACAGGCTGAATCATGCAGCTACAGACTTTAGTGGGGAAAACTCAGCTATGAATAAGGCTGCTGTAAGTCCCCAGTGGCTGATGAGAGAAATGGTGGGGTTGCAGAATGACAAGGTGCTCATCCCTGGGGACTGGTGAAGCAGGAAGTCAGAGGTACTGGTTACAGGTGGAAAATCAAATGTGGAGGGGGCTCTGAAAGCCCTTGTTTCACAAGCATGATGGGCAAACCCTGCTCCCCTGTCCCCTTGGCAGGGGGATCCTTTCACTCACAGGATGCTCAGAGCTTTTCCAGGGGAAAGTATTATGTGGGAGATGTGTGATGCTGAGTGAACAACAGCGGTAGGACTTTCGGGGCAGGGGTGAGGAAGCAATGAGGCCCCGGGTCCTTATTGAATGATGCAGCACCCTCTTGTGGGCCTCAGTGGAAGAGACAGCAGCCACAGCCAAGAGAAAAAGGATCTCAGTTTTGTTGGGGGCGATGGACCTGGCAAACAACACTAAGTGCATCTGCACTGTGAATAAAATGACTTTCTGACATTCATCCACTCCTTCCCACTCACTCCCCAACTGCAAGGCTGCATCCTGACTTTGACACTGGGCTGTCCCCTTGGCTCTGTCCTTCTCAGACATTGCCCTGAGCCCTACTTGAGTCCATCTCCATCTGCTTGACTGCTCAGAGCTGGAGATCCAGGAGAAGGTACAGCAGCTTGGCCTTAGTACCTCCATTTGTTCTACCAGGTGTCACATGGAGATGCAGCCAGGGGAGCATAGAGGAAGGCTGCAGAGTTTGTCTTTCTCTCTTGTGAAGTTCGGGCTTCCAGCCTACTGGATGTAACTCAGAAGGGGGGACACTCATTATGGGGTCTTCAGCATTCGCTGCTGGTCTGGGGAACTGAAGGTAACACTGCTTTCCCAAAGGCTGTTCCCCACCTCCTGGGCCACAGGTGCAGCCTGGATCCTCATGCGTCTTTACAGCATCCCTGAGACTCAAGGATGCTAGGGGTCTGATTGCCAGAGAGCAAGGGTCGGGGTGAAAGCAGGCTCACCTTTGACCAAAAGGCTGAACTGCTGCTTATGAGGTCAGTGGACCCCCAAGACCTCCAGATGCTAGGCCCAGGGTGGACCCTGCTTTCTCTGTGGAGGGATACTCCTCTAGCAGTCCTGTCTCTGTCAGAGACAAAAGTGAAGTTTTAGTACTGAGTCTGAGACTGACTCCAGCTCAGCACTGGCACCTGCCTGCTCTCCCCATTATTCCTCCATCCCCTTTTCTCTCCCTGCCCTTGGACCAGGATGGACTGGGTTTTCTTGGTACTCTTCCTGGGCCACAATATCCAAGTGCTGGTGGCTGACTAGCACACAATGTGTCCTCCTGATTAACGCTAGTGGTCCCTCCAGTCCCCTGAGCTTTGCCTGATGGTGGCAGTAGGATTTGCTGCTTAGGAGTATCTTTCTTCCATCTATTTCCAATGATAGGGGAAGTGTCCATTATCCCCTTCCCCGTCTCCTCCTCCCCATCCTTAAGAGGGAAGTAGAGATCAGGGAAAAGTTCTGACTACACACACACATTCTCCATTCACCTTCAGTGGTCAGAGTAGTTTCTCAACACTTTCCCAAGGTGACATCTTGAGGTTATAGCTGGTGTTGTCCAACCTGGTATAGGAAAGCTTCACAACTTGAGCTTTGGAGGAAACTGGTACAGGGAATGCCCCAGAAATAACCTGAACTGGTTGTCTCATTTATTGAGATGAGGAGGCAGGGTATGACCCATCCCTCAAAAAATTTAGTTTTTACTCCCACAGTCCCCTTCACCAACCAGTTCTCCCTGAATCTGACCCTGCACCTGTACTCCTAGAGCCCTGCAGATACAACTACCTACCGCTGTCCAGACACACAGTCAGGGACATAGTGTCCTGAAGGGCTGTGACAAAAAGAAACAACAGAACAACACTGCTCAGTGCTCTTAGAAGTCTCCCTTTGTCCAGTGCTCTTCCCTCCAAAATGGCAGCCCATTACCCTTCTCTGGTGCAACCTGTAGCATTCCCCCTGCCTTGCTCCCCCTGGAAAGCAAAGGAAAAGTATTCTCCCTCTTTGCCAACCAAGTCTCACCCGAAGAAGGCAGGAAAAGTATGGAGGAGCTTCCCCTGTGCACTGCACAAAGACAGTAAACCTGTAAACCCTGTAAAATATGAGGCATAAAAAAATATCATCTCCAGTTCATTGTCAGTTACAAGTCCTGGCTCAGCCTGGTGTGGTATTTCTTTCTCTGCCTTCCCAACTACAGCAGAATGAAAGACCAACCTGTTAACCAACCAGTTAAAACAAAGCAGAAAAAATAAGTAGTCAGATCTGATATTGTTTTCTTGTATCATGGCCCTGGTTTTAGAGAAAAGCTGGAAATAACTCACTTCACTGGTTGCTCACAAAGGAATATAGCCACAAAGACCGACCATGACAACAAAACCAAAGAAATAATAAAGGAAAGCAAGAACAATTCAATGCACGTCAAGGTAGCCCTGCCCAGCAAGCTCTTTTGAAAAGCCCACCTAATTTTCTAGAAATATTTTAATCCTAATTGAAGGTCATAGTCTCTCTGGCTGAAGATTAGCATGGCCCTACCCTGGTGGCTGCTATTTCAGCAAACAGCTATGGGACATTCATTACTGTTTTGTGTAGGACTTGCTCTGACTACACGAGAATGTGGGAAGAGTATGAAGAAAGGTGACTTCATGTTTTAACCTGGAAATTGAATGGTGGTATTAAATAGAAATGAGTCTATTAACCAGGACAGTTCATCGTGGTTTGTATCACACATGAGTGTGGCTGGAGATGATTCTATTACTGAGGATGAGGCACAGATACTTTGTTTTGTTTTGGTTTTCATAAAATCATAAAATGGTTTAGGTTGGAAGGGACCTTAAAGATCATTTAGTTCCAACCCCCCTGCCGTGGGTAGGGACATCTCCCACTAGACCAGGTTGCTCAAAGCCCTGTCCAACCTGGCCTTGAACACCTCCAGGGACGGGGCAGCCACAACTTCTCTGGACAATGTGTTCCAGTGTCTCACCACCCTCAGAGTGAAAAAATTCTTCCTAATACCTAATCTAAATCTCCCCTCTTCCAGTTTGAAGGCATTACCCCTCATCCTGTCACTACATGCCATTGTAAAAAGTCCCCCTCCGACTTTCTTGTAGGCCCCCTTCAGATACAGGAAAGATGCAATAAGGTCTCCCCAGAGCCTCTTCTCCAGGCTGAACAACTCCAACTGTCCCAGTCTGTCCTCACAGGAGAGGTGCTCCAGACCTCTGATCATCTTTGTGGCCCTCCTCAGGTCCCGCTCCAACAGGTCCATGCCCTTGTTCTGTTGAGGGCCTCAGAGCTGGACGCAGTACTCCAGGTGTGGTCTCAACGAGAGCGGAGTAGAGCGGCAGAATCACCTCCCTCGACCTGCTGGCCACATTTATTTTAATTCAGCCCAGGATGTGGTTGGCTTTCTGGGCTGTGAGTGCACATTGCCAGGTTGTATTGAGCTTCTCATCAACCAACATCCCCAAGTCCTTCACCTCAGGGCTGCTCTCAATCTATTCTCTGCCCAGCCTGTATTTTCTCTTCCTTTCTCTCTCTGCACCTATGGACATGCACAGTTAGCCCCTCCTATCACTTCTTCAGCCCTTATAAACTCCTGACATCCTGCAGCTACATCTGTGTGGAGGGCAGAGGTCCCAGGCAGCAGCTGGATCCTTCCTGGTTTTGCCTCATTTGTACACCAGGACCCAAGAGCAGGATTTAAGCCTGAACATTTTTCATGCCCCAAAAGACCTCTAAGTGCTTTGTGCTAATCGAGGGAAGAGCTTGCCTCCAGCCCCTCTAACATCTCCCTGTGCTGCCCCTAAATCCATTTGGGTGTTTAAATGACCTGGAGCAGCTCTCCTTGTTCCTCTCGCTCCCCAGTCAGCCTCTCTGTGCTGGGTGGAGTGGAGCAGTGGAGACAGCCCTGCTTTGTCTCCAAATGAAATTTGAGTCAGCCTGCACACTGAGCAGCACTGGGCAATGAGCAGGGGATAGAGAACCTCTCTGATGGACTTACAGCTCTGAAGCCTCTCCCATTTATCAGCATTGGTACTGGAGCATCCCCGTGGGCCCCCACAATATGTGATGGGTGACAGGATTGTCCTATGGCCATATGGCCCATTTTGCCCAGCGTAGATGATCCTCCCAGGTGGGTACCCTGCTCTTCACCACACAGGAACAGGACGACTGCCTGCTCTATTTCAGTGCTTCGGGCACAACTCACAGTGATATGGACACGGAGGAGCCAGAAGTGAAAATCTGTCTGCTCCCTCCCAGATCTGGCAGCTGTGGGCCTTGGCTTGGGGTTGGGCAACATGTTTGGGCCATCCTGAGGGAAGGAGGATATCACTCCCAGGTAGAATACCCTCTCCACGTTACCATGCCTGTCCCCTCCCAGCTGTCTACATGACCACAGCCATCTACATGGCCACAGCATCTGATAGGAGGTTCAGAGATATTGGTATGAGGGGCCCTAGGGAGACAAGAGAGGTCCCTGTTTCCTGTGCAGGCTGAGCAGTACAAAAAAATGAATGTGGTTTCCTGTCCCCACCCAGGCCAGCAGTGACAAATGTATCGCACACCCCAGTGTATGAAGTACCTGCAACTGCAAAGGGGTTGCTCAGAAAAGGCTGCAAATCTGCCTGGAGTTGCAAGGAAGTCTGAGCCATCAGCGCTGGAAGGACAGGGCATTTGTCTGCTGACTCAAAGAGAGGAAGGTCTGAGCCCTTCTCAGCCCCACAATTTTTCTTTGCTACATCACAGTACACCATGCAAAATCCTCTGGGGAAGCCTGCAATGCTCCTCTGGATGCTGGTCACCGCCTTTGCTGCAGGCCTTAAAGGTGAGAGCCCCCCCGCCCCCTTTCCTGGGAAGAGGACACGGACATGGGGTTCTTGTGTTTCCCTCTGCCAGGGAGCTGTCTCATTCCCAAAACACTTTGCCCTTCCCTGCCCTCCCATGGGATGTGGAAGTTGGAGGACCAATAGAAGGTTGGAGATCTGTTATAGCCCTTCAGTAGCCCACCGCCAGGCACAGAAGAGATGTTCATCAGCCCCAGGGCTGGAAGGGATGGGACCCCGAGCTGCCTCTTGTTCACCTAGTCAGATCTGAACTCTGTCCTTCCATGGTATCTTGACCCCTTTCTCCAGATCCGCAGAGCATGTCTCAGCCCTGCACTGTCCTGCTGTGCGTGGGAATGGGAGGAGCCAGGCTGGCTCTGGGCTTAGCTCTGGCTGGAGAAGAAGGAGCAGGGGCAGGATGGTTCTGATGCTGTCATGTCTTCTCTTGGCAGCAACTGCAGGAGGTAAGGCAGGTCCCAAGAGGGGTCCAAGGAACGCAGGGCCATTTCTGTGCCCAGGTATTTCCATGCCCTACTGTAATGCTTATCCCATGCATTCCTGCCTTTCACATCTCACTTATCCACATATTGAGTTATCCAGCCCATGGAGAGAGGAAGGTTGTGTGGGGGAATGGGGACAGCTTTGGAGCATTAACTTCCCTCTGTAAAAGGGAGAGGAGCAGGTTGTAGCGCCCCAGCACTCTCCTTCCCCCCTACCAAACACAGTGCCCTGGCTGAACAGACAGTCTGTCAGTGGTGGGGAGCAACCCTGAGGGAGGGGCAAAACAGGTGAAAGGGATAGGGAGCCTTTGGGCACCTTGCACCTATCCTCTTGTTGGTGTGACTGTGGCCATGTGTCTTGGCAGATGTGAGCCCTCAGGTGTGGCTGATAGTAGCTGGAGAGGGACCCAGGGTCTCAATGCATCTGTCCTGCCAGGCCTCTGTCCTTTGGGTTTCACTTGCACCAAGAGATGCCTAGTGTGGGGGTACCAAGTTTGTCTCCTACATCAACCAGAGTTCTTTCACATCGCCATGCAGGGCTGCTGGGGAGAGGCAAGCTACCACCTCTAGGTGCAGCTCCCACAGCACATCTCTGGTCTTGCACATCTTTCACCCTCAGGACCCTACCAACTACTTCTGCATGTGGTGACTTAGCACAGCTTGCAAAAGCCAGGCAGGGACCAGGCAAAATCCTCCCTGGGTCTCTGCTCACCCGGGGACTACCAGGTCCAGTGAGCTCCTGCCTGCCCTCTACATCCAGCAGCTCCAGTTTCCACCCCAGGTCACTGACACCCTCTAAAAAAGGGCCAGTGTGAAGCACCACAGGAAATAGGATTGAAAGAGAGCTAGACACTGCTCTGGATGCAAGAGGAAGAAGAGAAGGAGTACTGCTAGGGAAGAGGGAGTGGAGCAGGGGATGCCTCTCTTTCTGCTAAGCCAGGGCTGGAAGAGCTGAGCAGGGCCCAGGAGAGAAACCACTCTGACTTGTACTCCTGCAGAGCTGCAGGGTGCACTTGGACCATAGTCCCACAAAGGGTGCAGATGAGCACCAAAGATGAACCCAGCATGCTTAGTCCACCTCCACCCATGCAGTGGCTGGGGCTGGTTTGTCCCTTGGGCTGGTGTTCCCAGTGTTGCTAGGGTGTGTGTGATGGGGCCAGAAGGGTCACTGGCTCCATCTGCCCAACCCAGGTCTTGCCTCTCCCTTCTGGGGGTCAAGACTTGGGCTTTGCTCATCTCTGTGACCCTTCAGGGTTTAGTTTCTCTTCCCCCTGCCCCAAAACAGAAAAACATGATCCCATAGAGGATGGGTCCTTGGCTCCTGACCTTGTCCTGCACAGCACTGCTAGGAGTAAGAGCTGTGAGGGATGGCGAAAGAGACTGGGACTGAGTAGGCTTAGGCTGCCCCTCTACACCTCGGCCCGCTACTGCCAAACTCTAAATGTCACTGCATAAGATGAATCCTTGCATGGAAATCATCTTCCCGTGTCAGGTGGGGTCAGATGCTGGTGTAATGCAGATGAGGGAAGTTTTCTGAGATTTTTCTGAGTGTGGAGTAAGGGGAAGATATTCCTAGACAAAGCCAATAACTGCCCAAAGGAGCTGTGCAGAGTGTCACTCTGAGCAGCCTTGGGATTTTCTAGGGGTAGGCCATTGCCTGGGGACATTAAAAAGCCCCATGCTTCTTGTCCTTCTGGGGCTCACATGCAACTGACAAACCAGTTCCCCATGTGTCCATGCCCAGCCTGTAATCTGCACTCTTTGTGCATGGAGGTGTGGGTCCAGGCATACCTCCTTACCCAGGTGAAGGGAGCAGGAAGACTGGGAAGGGCTGGGGACTCCATGGTCTCCTTCTGCCAAACTTCTGGATTCACATTTAAAGATATGGCAAGTTTACCAGCAGTAACCCAGATTCTCATGGGTCTCCTGCCTCAGGAGTCCTTTGGGCAGTACAAAGAAATATAGGTCTGCCGTGCCTGGGCAAGCCACTGCCTCCAGGAATAACTCCTGGAACTAAAGGCCAAGATTCTGGTTTTGTGCACCCTACAAGCCCAGGATGGACTACTGCACCCATGAGCTTTCTAATAAGCATTTAAATCTCACACCTGTCTTTCCAGGTACCCTTTCCCCCATAAAGATGGTGTCATCTGGTCCAAAGGAGGGGAGGGTCTCTGGATCACTTGCACTCACCTGTACTGTAATGGGAGCACCTCTGGATAGCCCTCGATATGACTGGAATTGTGTCCGTCAGGCCCCAGGAGGGGAGCTGCAATTTCTAGGCTGGATCTATCCTTTTGGGAATAACACGGGGTATGCACCACCCTTCCAAGGCCGAGTCACCATCTCTGCAGACAAAGAAAAAAACAAGGTCTCCCTGCAGCTGCATCTCCTTACAGCCTTAGACACAGCCACCTATTTCTGTGCCAGGCAGCACACAGTGGTGCCAATGGAGGGAGAGGCAGCACAAAAAGGGGGAGGACTGCTGTGGTGACAGGGCCCTTTCTCCAAATGACAGTTGCCTGTACTTGCTCTGGGGAATATCAATGAGGTTTGGGATTAATAGATGTTGGAACTCCAAATCTATCCATGGAGAACTGAATTTGCAGTAAAATTTGACATTTATATTGGAAGTGAGAAATAAAATTTCATGTGTGAATAAGTCCCATGGGCAGGTCGATCTGCAAACCCCTTACATAGGGGACTTTTCACCTCCATTCAAAAACTTCCCCACAATCTACCATCACTGCCTCTTCCTCACAGCTACCCTGGTGCTCCTTCAATCCCAGGAGAATAGGAGTAGAAGAACTGCCTCAAGGCATCTCTCTGGGCAGAGATGCTGTGGAGCAAGCGTAGGGCCCACAGGAGGGCACATGGCCCCTTCTCTGGGCAGCCCAAATGTGCCCCAAGCTGCCTACCCTGTAAAGAAGGGTGTTGCAATCTTGGAGGGTAGGCCCCCTCATAGCTCTGGGCATGGAGGGTCGGATGGATGCTTTGTCACATGCTGGACCTGGGGTGTGGCCTGAGCAGTGCCTGTCTGCAACAGCATGTGTAAAACCTCACTGCACAAGGGGAAAGGCTTTTGGACTGATGGGGCTTCTTGGGTGAGAGGAGCCTGCAAGCAAGGGACCATCAGAAGAGAGAGAGGTGACTCTGAGGGCACAGAAGTGGTGGAGAAAAGGAAGGAAGAAGGCAAATGGTATCCTGGACTTCATTGCCAGCCAGTAGAGGGAAGGAATCCTTCCCTGCTGCTCAGCCCTGGTGAGACCACACCTGGAGAGCTGTGTGCAGTTCTGGGCTCCCCAGTACAAGAGAGACATGGACATACTGGAGAGAGTCCAGCAAAGGGACACAAAGATAATTAGGGGATTGCAGCATCTCTCCTGTAAGGAAAGGCTGAGAGAGCTGGGACTGAAGAAGAGAAGGCTCTGGAGAGGACCTTATCAATACATAAATACCTAGAGGAAGGGCGTAAAGTGGACAGAGTGAGGCTCTTTCAAATGGTGTCCAGTGACAGGACAAGAGGCAATGGGCACAAACAGAAACACGGGAGGTTCCCTATGAACTTAAGGAAACACCTCACTCTGAGAGCGACCAAGCACTGGCACAGGTTGCCCAGAAAGGTTGTGGAGTCTCCCTCCTTGGAGATACTCAAAAGCCACCTAGACATGGTCCTCTTATCCTACACATTGGCTAGTCTGGCTTGATATTCATTAGTGATTGCACACATTGACATACACACCCACACAATACGCACTTACTCCAGTCTCTGCAGCTGCTGGTAACCCAGACACAGGGGTTCTTATGACACATGATTTCCCCTCTAATTGCTGGCACAACTGCAACCCCATTTTTTCTTTTCCTGAACACAGCTTTTAGCCACCTTTGCTCCTTTTTTTTTTTTTTCCTTCCCAAACTCTTCTCAAATAAACAACCTGCCACTAATTACCTTTTTTTTTCTCATTGATCCCAATTCTATTACTTTCATACCAGTATTTGATATTCCTGACACCATTACTTAGCAATTTTGGACAAATAGGGAATCATAGAATCATAGAATGGTTTGGGTTGGAAGGGCCCTTAAAGATGACCTAGTTCCAACCCCCCTGCTATGACCAGGGACACCTCGGGCTAGACCAGGTTGCTCAAAGCCCTGTCCAACCTGGCCTTGAAAACTTCCAGTGATGGGGTATCCACAGCTTGTCTCGGAAACCTGTTCCAGTGTCTCACCACCATCACAGGAAACAACTTCTTCCTAATATCTAATTTAAATCTGACCTCTTTCCATTTAAACCAGTTACCTGTTGTCCTATTGCTACAGTCCCTGATCAAGAGTCCCTCCCCATCTTTCCTGGGTCCCCTTTAGGACTAGAAGGGGATATAAGGTCTCCCCAGAGCCTTCTCTTGTCCAGGCTGAACAACTACAACTCTCTCAGCCTGTCTTTATAGGAGAGGTGCTCCAGACCTCTGATCATCTTCATGGACCTCCTCTGGACTCGCTCCAACAGGTCCATGCCCTTCTTCTGTTGAGGGCCTCAGAGCTGGACGCACTTATTTTGATTCAGCCCAGGATGTGGTTGGCTTTCTGGGCTGTGAGTGCACATTGCCAGGTTGTATTGAGCTTCTCATCAACCAACATCCCCAAGTCCTTCACCTCAGGGCTGCTCTCAGTCCATTCCCCACCCAGCCTGTATCTGTGCTTGGGACTTAGGGGACCTTGCACTTGGCCTTGTTGAACTTCATGAAGTTTGTAGAGGCCCACCTCTTAAGCCTGTCCACGTCCCTCTGGATGGCATCCCTTCCCTCCAGAGTGTCAACCACAGAACACAGCTTGGTGTCACCAGCACACCTTGATGAGGGTGCACTCAATCATAGAATCATAAAATCATCTAAGTTGGAAGGGACCTTTAAGATACATCAGCCTAATACTGCCAAAACTACTACTAAACCAAGTCCTTAAGCACCGTGTCTACCCATCTTTTAAATACCTCCAGGGGTAGTGATTCCACCACTTCCCTGGAGAGCCTATTCCAAAGTTTGACAAAGTCTTCCAAATTAAAACTGTGGACAAATCCAGTTATTGTTGTGGAATGAGAGGAAGGATGTTCAATGATCTAGGCTCAAGGTAGACTTCTACAGAAATATGAGTGTGGGTTAAAGTAAGAGTAGAGACTCCCTGGGGACCAAGAATCCTACTACGGGTTTCCTGGAAAGAGGCAGCTGAGCCTTTTTAGTGTGGCTCATGGTAATCAAGCAACCATGCACAAAGAAGCCATCTACTACGTCTCTTCCAAGTCCACTTTTATCTTTTTGGATGCCATCCTGGAGACAAAATTCCTTCATCTCTTTTTCACTTCCCTGCCCTTACTTCCCCTCCTCTCCCCTCTTCTTCCCTAACTCAGGACTGAGTTTCAGGATTCAATGTTTCCTGCAGTTTCCTTTCAGCATTAATTAAAGTTACCAAATAAATTTGTAAAGCTCAAATGAAAAGCAAGCTAGTTAATTTAGCAAGAGATATTCCCCAGATACTCACACAAAATGAAAAGCAGGCATAAATAAATAAACAAGCAATCTAAAACATAGCTAGTCAGGTGGTTAAATAGTAAGGCAAACTAGATTAGAGAAAGTAAGAAAACCATCATGAGAAGGGTTTATGACTGAAAAAAAAAATCACAAAAATGAGAAGAGAAAAAAACACAACAGTGGCAGTAACCAATTTAAAAATGAAGTACCATAAGCCCCCAAAGTGGGGCATCCTTGCTGCAGTGACCATGGGATGGTGGAGTTCAGGCTTCAGAGAGGAGGGAACAATGCAGAGAGCTGGATCACAAAGCTGGACTGCTTTGGATTGTTCAGGGTCCTTCTTGGAAGAATTCCCTGTCTTATAGACAAAACAGTCTTATCTTGAGGGATTTCACTTCTTTTCATTTACTGCCTAGTAACATGATTTTTAATTCTGATTTAGATACTGAGAAACAGAAAAGACATTAACTACTAAGCAAACACATAGGGAAGCACCCTTCCCCAGGTTCAAATTGAGTCCAACACCTCTCCTCCCGCCTTGTCATCTCAGAGTCTCTTGTTTCCACCGCACGATATACTCAGTCCTTCCCAATTCCTTTGGTGAGGCAATGAGCAGCTCAGGAGGTTGAGATTGTGTTCCTCATGGTTTCTTTCTGCTGTGCCTTGCTTCTTGTTCATTTCCTCCCCTGCTCTTTGCTTCTTACTTCTTCTGTTCTGGCATGGGTTTCTCCACAAACCACGGTCCCTTCAGAGGTTTTACCTGCTCTTGTATGGGAAAGTGGCTCCTCCACGGCCCACTCTCCTTTTGGGAGGCTTCCTGCTCCAGCATGTGTCCATCTATGGGATGCACTCACTTCAAGGGTTGCACTTGCTCTGGCATGGACTGCCTCTTTCCAACAGAGCAGATCCAGTCATCTCCCCAGCAATGTCCCCTTCCATGTGTCTTTTTTTTTTAAATGTTTCCACTCATGTCTTTCCTTTCCTGTCTTTTGTGTGTCTGTGTGAGACAACTTGGGCAGGATGCAGGAACAACCACAAAACCACGGATGAAAGACAAAGAACAAATTTAATCTCAGTACCTTGCAAATTGGGGAATCTCCGAAGCAACACCTGGGGAGAGGGATGCGAGCAGGGCAAGCAGGCACTGCAGAGCAGGAGAAAGTACTTGTTAGAAGGAGCTCTGACTTGCTGTTCTCGCCTGCTTTTCAAGGGTTCAAGCAGGCGTAGTTTTCTACTGTGCTTTCATCTTCTTCAACAACAAGGCAGTGATCTCATGTATGCTAGATAAGGTGTCCCTGAGTCCATCCCAGGCTTACGTTATCTAAGTGCGGATGTTCTACTTGCAAGCACACAAGGCTGAACAACAATTGGTGTGATATATGCGTTGTCCAGCACTCCAGGTGCGAGTCACTGGACCATGTTTACAATGCTCCTCACAAACCTTCTGTTATTTTCCCACAGTGTCCTCATGTGTGTACTTACATGCCTACTCCTGTGTCTCTTCTCAGGTCTCTGTCGCAGGTAAATTATTAAGAGAAATCATCATTGTGGTGATGACACTTCTAAGAATTAAGCTATAGCTGAATATATAAATGTTGCTAGCATACAACATACTTTTAGGCCTAATGTGAAATGTTGTTTACCTTGTTATAGATATCAGATGCTGAGTAAGGGGTCTCTCAACCTCCAGGAGTAACCATGAGAGGCAGCCATGTTCAAGGGGGAGATCACCGCCATGCAGCCTGCTGCTGTACAGGGGAGATTAATGGGCTTGTGGGGCTAACAGATATTTATAGCGTAAAGTGATTGACTCATAATGAACCCCCGCTTTGGTGTATGTGCAGGAGCAGATACGTAGCAGTTATAGTTTTGTCTAGTTGCAGCTCGGGCTGGTACTGTTAGCTCCTGCTAATACATGGCTTAGTTTCCTTAGTTCCTGAGAAGATATAGCCTAGCACAGTTTTGACGGTTTGCACAACAGAGCTGATTTCAGTCAAGTCTACCTGTTGGTGATGCCTGAACCAAAGTACCATTCACTCAGTCAGAATGGGTGCATCCGCCACAGTCCCCTTTTTGTTTCCTTTGCCCTTAGCAGGTAGCAACCTCTCTTAAATATATTGGAGCAGAGATGCCATATGCTCCTCTGGTTGGTTGAATATTGACACCTGGTGGATTTGTTTTATTTGTTTCAGCACCAGCTGGAACCAGTTGTGACAGGCTCAGAGCAGTTCATGGCCTCCTTCCACAAAGGATGCCCCTGCAGCACCTTGCTAGTGAAACCCTGAAATTTATGCCCCATAAACCATGACTGTCCTGAAGAGAAGAGAGGTCCAGGAGAACTGGTTGACTTTCAAGAATCGTCTCCTCCAAGCTCAAGAACCCATGTACAGGAAGCCAAGCAAAGGTGGCAGAAGGCCAACATGAATGAACAAGGAGCCCCTGGCAAAACTCAGACATAAAAAGGAAATATAAAAGTACTGGAAGCAGGGTTGGGTGACCTGAGAAGAACACAGATACTCTATCAAAGTACACAGCCGTGGAGATAGGAAAGCCAAAGCCCACCTAGAGATGAATCTGGCACAGGATGGGAAAGGCAACAAGAAAAGCTTTTACAGGTATGTCAGCACCAAAAGGAAGACATGGGGAAAAGGTACTGCTGCTAAATAGGAATGGGACTTGGTGACAATGGGCACAGAAAAGGCTGAAGTACTCAATGCCACCTTTATTGCATTCTTTATCAATAAGATTTACCTTCAGGAATTCCAGGCCCCTGGGGTCAGTGGGAAAGTCCAGAGCAAGGAAGACCAAGGTCCTCCTTAGCTGATAAGGATCAGGTTGAAAGAACATTTAAACAAACTGGATACACACAAGTCTTTCTGACCTGACAAGATGCACCCACAATGGACTTCTATCGATATAAATACCTGATGGAGGGGAGTAAAGAGGATTAAGCCAGACTCTTCTGATTCGTACCCAAGGGCAGGAAAAGAGGAAATGAGCACAAACTGAAATACAGGAAATTCCACTTAAACATAATTAAAGGGTTTTCACTGTGAGAGTGACTGAGCACTGGAACAGATGGCCCAGAGAGGCTGTGGAGTCTTCATATTCAAAACTCAACTAGACCTGGTTGGTTCCTATGGTCCTTAGGGATGTGTTTTAGCTGACTTGCTTTGAGCAGGGCATTGGGACTTGACAGTCCTCTAACATCCCTTCCAGCCTCATCCATTCTGTGATTCTGTGTTTCTGGGACAAACATCATCAACCCTCCCCTCCCCCCTCCTAGGCCCCAATTTTAGCAGATCCACACAGAAAAAGAAGCAATAATACTAGGAAAAATTAACCTCTGAAGAATTTGTGCATCACAGACCCATTTTTCTAGAGCATGAAAATATTAGAGATATATAATTCTCAGGTTGAGAATAGTCCTGATATGTAAGAGAAAATTAAACTGACAGTTAATGTGTTTGGGACAGCTGGTCATTCTTAAGAAAATATCCTACCTTAAATCTCTAGAAGTTCATTAAAAATACATCTGGAATCAAGTAATTTGAGTTAAAAGGCCTCTTACAGTCCGAATCGATCCATATTTAGTGTCACCAAGTATGGGCAATGTTTCAGTAAGAAAGTTGTATTATTACCTTAATCTACCACAAAAGTGATGCTAGCAACACTTTTTAATTTATGGCAATTGCTGTGTGGGTTGATTATCCAGCAATAAAAGAGCAGAGGAAGACAAAGCACAGCATTCAAAAGACATCAAAGAAGGGGTGTCACCTTACATGGAAGTGAAAACAGATGTTTTTATATGACTATGCATCACTGTGTGGAATAAGTATCACAGTAGTTGAAGGGGACTGAACCACCCAACACAAACTGACTTCCTGAAAAGCCTGAAGGTGCAACATACTCCACTTCCCTACAATGTCAACTTCCCACAGACAACTGCATCCTGAAGAACACTTTTGGTGCTGATTGTGATTCAAGCTATGCGACAATCATTTTATGCCATGTCAGTTTTTCTTGCACTCAGATATGGATGTTGGGTTCAAGACCATTTGATTTTGAACATGTAATTATCAACAGCAGTTCAGCAGATAGATAGGTTTTTACATGCCACAGTTTAGAAGTTTCTAAGTTACTCATTGTGTCCCCTTTGTATCCATTACAGAGTACAAAGTGGTTCTGAGAAGAAATCTCTCACTTCCCAAGGTATTTTTGAGAGACAAAATAGGTCAGTCAATTGCACTTGCGGCATGACTCTCTCTCCACGACACTCAGATGACTACCTCAAATGCATACCCTGGAAGCTGGGTGAGAAGTCTGTAGCAGTTTTTCCTGACCAGCCACACAGACCATGACCCTACAGTCTACCACTGAGCACCATCATTGAAATGTACTCCTGTATCTTCATCTCAACTCACAGCAAACAATGCCCTTCTATCCAACACCTCAATCTAGTTCTTCTCCCCCTTCAACCTTTTTCCACATCTGTTTCTTCTTCAGCCCAATGATTTAAGAGATCATGCATTACTTCCCTCTTGAACTGCATGATTAATATTTTTATCTGTGGCCCAGATTGTCATCTCCTTGTCTTTGCCCATAACAGCTGCAGTTTCTTCCCATTCATTTTCTCCTCAAGGATAACTTCAAGGAACATTTTCTGAGTTTCTGAAAATACCAACTTACTTCACTGTCGTAGACAATCTAACTTAATGCATTCATTCTTAAACACCTTCATGAGCTATAGATTGCTGTGGGAGATGGGAGCTGCAGAGTCTCCATTGCTGCTAAACTCTAAGGAGGCCTTAGTACCTGCCTGAAATCACCCGGGCAACTAATAGCTTCAGGGAAGAGAGCAGGGCCCATCCACTCTTGGGCCATTTCCAGACGTGGTGTCTCTTTATGCTGTGGTCAGCAGCTAGAGATCTCCCTCCCACCCCCTTTTCTGTGTATGTTTGTTCACCTTCACTGACAACTTTCAATACTCCGGAACTGTTAGTTCAGAATAACAGTTTTACACCCTTGCTGTCTTTCTCACTTGGGTAGATCAATCCTATACTAGCTCACAATTGCCTTATCATCTTCTTGCACACGTGATTTTTTTCCTTTTTTCAGGATGTTAATAGATTTCTCTTCCTTTCTGCACTCTTCCACCTTGAGAGCAGTTAGACAGCAATATTGGATCATATTTCCTTGGTACACCACCTGAGCCTCTCTGTACCTGGGTCTTCCTTCTTCTCTATAAAGCTGTTAATGTGACGTTACAGTTACTACCTTAGGATAAAAGAACCATGGCATTTCCATTTTCAAGGATTGTTCTGTTAAAATGCTCTCCAGGGAAGGGAGAGGTGGAGGGTGTGGAGGGATGTTCATGCACTTACCCTAATGCAAATATCACATGATTAATATTTCAATTAAAGGTTATTTTCTTGCATCTTGTGGGTGTGTTTACATTCTTGCTTTGCAAGGTTATCTTTCATAGCATTTTCAATAACAGTCAGACAACACCTAGCCACCACAGCTCTGCTTCCTTAGTAATCACAGAAGTGGCAGCTGCTTTGCTGTCCAGCCTACTGTCCTGGTTCTGGTGGGGACAGGGTTAATTTTCAGAAGGAGCTGGCGCTGAACACAGGTATTCCACAGCACGTGAGCCACGTCCAGTATATAGCTGCCATGTCCAGTCTATAGCTGGGAACTGGCTGGGGCAGGAATCACTGCTTGGGAGCAGGGTGGGGCTTCCTGGGTCTGGTAGGTGAGCGGTGGTACAGTAATTGTGCTTTGCACACTCTTCTATCAGTATTATTGCTGTTGTTGTTTTCCTCTTTCCTTCGCTGTTCTGTTAAACTGCCTTTATCCCAACCCACGAGTTTTGCCTTTTTCTTCTTATTCTCCCCCTGTCCGGCCGCTGGGGGGGTGGGGTGGGAAGTGATGACTGCATGGTTCTTTGTTGCTGGCTGAGGTTAAACCACAACACCTACACATGAGGAATGTATTCAAAGAAAACATATCTTTGCCTGCATATGGTTCTTCACACAAGTCTTTAGGTGCAGGTGGCACTAAGAAATCAGAACTTGTCCATCATGCAGGATTTGATCAATCTGCTTTGCACCATCCAGAGCAAAATCCTTATTTAATAACTCCTCCCATAGAACAATTTATCTTTATCTAATAAAGAACAATAATTTCTTTTTCACTTTTAAAGATACCAAAAGCCTTCCTAAGGCACTAAATGACCCTCAGCACTGCCCATCCAGAGAGATAACAACTCTAAATCCCCAGATTGAGAGTATTCCTCTTCTTCCTTGGCAACAAAAAATAGTTCAAAGTAAAAAAAAAAAAACCAAAACCGAAACCAAAACAAAACTCCAAAACTAAAACATAACACTTCTGCAACTCTGAAGAGTTTCCTAATTGCTGTAGAATAATACTCAAATAGCTTTTGCTTTTTTCATTAGACTAAATTCTGAGCCTTCCCAGAGAAACATTATAATCCTACTGATCCCAATCAGGTTTAAAAATCCCCTCTTTTGGCTCAGCTTCAGGTCCTTATTTTAAAGTCTGTGATTTTTTCATGTGGTATATAGGGTATATGACTACCTGTGTCATATGAAATACTGTACAGTAAAAGGGAAGGAAGAGGCACTTTTTGTAACTAAGTATACCACTGTGTTGAGAACTTGGAGTAGCACAGTGACACAAACACTGTAAGGTCTCATACAAAAACCTGAGACTGCAAAAGGAATGACACACTTTGAGAAAGAAAGGAAAAAGGGGAATGTGTTGAGAGAAGAGAACAGCAGAATTTCTACGAGCATTTATTCTGGAAATATATTGCTTACTGAGCTAATAGAAAAGAAAAAGGTTTTAAAAGCATTTGCCTGGATCAAGTTGTTTGAAATCACTCTACTACAAAACTATTGTTTTCACCCCTCAGGATTTCTGAAACAGCGGTGACTTTGGAGCACTTTCATGGCAGTCCATGTATGGATCCTCTGGATAAGCTGCTGGCATTTTATCCATTGATTTTATACACCATTAGGGTGTGGTAAGGAAAGTAGGTTTATTTGACTATGTGTAAACAGTGTGGCAACAGACAAGCTCGTATTTGGAACTGGGATCACTTTTTCAGTTGAGCCAAGTAAGTTCCACTGGTTTTACTACTAATGTATTTCTTAAGTTTGTGGTGCAGTGAAAAAGGGGATTGTGTGATGTTATAGCAAAATGAGAATTTTCTGCTGCCTCCGATCTCTTGAACATGCATTCTCCAAGCAGGTGAGTCCTCAGCTCATATTTGGTTAACAAAGCTTTTCAGGAACAACAAAGACAGTTTACCAGCTATGTGAATCATCATTACTCCATGGATCCTCACCGCCTCCCATAGCCACACTGCTAAATTTAAGACTGTTGTTTATACCCAGTGGGGATGGCATCTCAGCCCAGCTTTAGTATGAGGTAAAAGTAGTTACTTGCTTTCTTTTGTGTAACACTAAGGTGTGTGGAAAGCAAAAAGCAGATGTAAAGAGTTGCAGGAGGACATAGATCCCATGGAAAGACAGGGCAACTGCTTGAAATGTGAACAACACTTATATTTAGAAATGGTGCTTTTCTGGATGTGGTTTTTATAAGGATGGACCATCTCCCCCAGCTTTTGTGTGATGGTGTGAAAGCTGGGGCAATGGGTGAGGTTTTGTGTTGATTTTTTATTGTCCTAAAACATTCAGTTGTATACCGCCACTTGAACACACATACTCCCCAGACAGGCATGGGACTTTCTTAGGTAGCAGCTCACATCTGCAAGCCCCATAGAGCTCTACATCTCCCTTTAGATCTTTAGAGCATCTTGCTTCATATTCTGGGGTAGATGAATGCAACTCCAGTTCTTGTGGGAGTAGAGAATCCAAAGATACTATTTTGAAAACGTCATTTGCAAAAGTAGGACAGCAAGATACTTCCAGGTTCCATCAAACCAACCGCAATCTACACTAATATAATCTTGCCAGTTATCAGTACAAAAAGTGTAGCTGGGTTAAAGTCTAAGTAATGGTATTGCCTTTTCAGAAAAACGCAGCAGCCCTAATGTGAAGTTCAGTTTCAACACAGAAAGTATCTTGCATGCTTTTTAAAACAAACTGAATTTCAGACCTGTTATATCAGTAATTGCTGTCTGTGGGTCATGACTCCTGTTCTTCAGGAAAGAAGGAAAAAAATATCTTTCCCCAAACAGCAGGCTTTAGAAACCATTGCTTCCTCCAAAGACAAGAATAGATTTTCCAGATTTCCAAAATGCTGGTATCCTGACTCTTTTTACTGCAATTTTTTTTCATTTCCATGGAAGATATTCAAAAGGAATTAAAACATCTGAGGACACTGCAGGAGCTGGGTCTCCTGAGAATCTCCAAGCACAAAAGACAGAAAACTTCCTTTAATCAGTACACAGTTTCTGACACATGTCCTCCTGAGATTCCAGTGGGAGAATAGCTGAGGAATTACTTGGTTCATTCCCTGTAGACTTCTCATTGGAGGAAGCCATGATCCACAAGAGGGTGGAATATATAGCCAATTCTGTGATTTTTTTAAGATTAAGAGGAAACAGAAGTACAATTGTTTGTATATTAACTGCTTTTTGTGTGCAATACAAACATAACTGCTCCCCCCATCATGTCCCCCAATACAAAGATGTCCTAAGGATCTATAAGAGGTCTGCTTCTCTCTGAAGGGGCAGTCAGAGAGAAGGCAGAATAAATGGTCTATTTGGAATGGCACCAAACTCCTCTGTTAGACACCCCAGTGTTGTTCTTTAGGATGGCTCAGCATTATGCAGTGAGATGGTCTCATGACTTGAAAACCTCTCTGGAGCTCACATAACACTACTAACTTGTTAACTTAAGAGAGCTTTGTATGCCTGGGTCAAGTTCCATATAGAAATATTACAGAAACCTTCAAAGAATGGAATTTGGAAAGAAAACCTCCTTGGAACTGAACATCTGTTAATGAAAGATTTAACCTCATCTTCCATTATTTTGCAACATTATTTTGTGTCTGGAAGTAATCACACCCATTGGAACAGCTTTTTAGAGTGGAATAACAAACTGTCTTCCCCCCCTATGTGTTAAGCCTTTTAGCCTCATCAGGTAAAGGATTTTTTGATAATAAAAAAGAAAAGGATCTCTTAATATGTATCATGTTACAAACATATAAGGCTACCCTTGAAGTAAATGTTCATTTTAGTAATCTAAATTGTTGTGAATTCAAAACTGATATGATCATTTGTGTTGTATTCTTAAAAGTTCCCTTCCTCATTTCAAGGTCCTTCCCTTAAAGGAATTCACATACATATATTTACACACATACATATATATACATATGTACATATATATATGAGTCCTGGTAAAAACATGCTTAGGAGCCCAAGGGATTAGAAGCTCCAGTGCAAATCCCACTATTATACTTCCTTTCTCCCCTTCATCTGATCTTTGGGGAAAAAAGACGAAGAAATAAACACAGAAAGAAACTCAGCTGTCAGGGGGCAGACATGGCTGGACTATATCTGAACTACAGATGATTTAGCTCTCAGAAAAGTATGCAGAAAATAAAGTCACCCCAAGATGATGCTTCTTTTTCAGAAATTCAAGAAGAATCTGCCCCAGAAGTCATTGTGCTTAAATCAAAGGAACCCAAACTATATGACAACAAACTGAACATGGCTTGTTTGGCAAGGACTTTCTACCCTAAGAACATCAGCCTTGATGTGCCCAAGAATGACATTGTATATGATCTGAAGGCACCTCTTGTCACATCTGAGGGGATATACAGTACCATGAAGGTAGTTGGAGTGGAATCAGATGCAGAGTTTACCTGCAGGGCTATGTACAAGGGGAACAACTCTACAGCCAGCATCATTCTTCCAGGTACAGTCTTACGGTCTAAAGACAACACGATTATGGGAGATGTGTCTTCCAAGATTTTTTATTGCCCTTTGAGAACTTAGCAGGAACAAGTAAGTACAGTCAGAAAGGTATTTAGGTGCTTAGTTAGGTGAAGAAAAGGTATTCAAAAGCACCCAGCACAAATGACCTTAATTCAACTATTTAAGCACNTAAGAAAAAATAGAAATATGGTTCAAGGGACAAGAGTATACATGCCTGCTGGAAGAAAGCTAGAAATAACTTTAGTGAAACCCAAAATAAAAAAAGGACATGTTATATTTTTCCCCAAAATATTTTCATAATTTTTTGATCACTTTTAAATTGTTCTTTTCCTATGGCAAAGTTCATTTCAAAAAGGAGAGAAAATGAAACACAAAAATCCTGGTTTTTTTTTCTGCAGTCACATGTAGAAAGCTAATTTTTCTCTTCAAGTTAATCTCAGAATTAATGACCTGCCATTTGATTCTCCAATACTGCTTCTCTACTGCTGGGAAAAGAGCTATAGTAACGTTTTGTGTAATTTTTGGTCTATAGTTTGGATACGATTTAAAGTGTCTCTCAATCATTCCACAGAAGAGAAGACTGAAGAATTTGGAACAGTTAATGCTTGCAACATTACAGATGCCTCTATAAAAGGTTAGTTGCCTAAAGGAACAATAGCATATGGTTGCTTTATTGGGGATTCAGTAACAATGCATAAAAATGCATTGCCTTTTGCACAGAAACGTCTGAATTGTAGATACTTATTAAGCAATAAGCTGCACTTCTTGTGAACTCAATACCAAACCATGAAAAATTGCTTTCTCTGGTGCAGAAGTGTCAAAACTGGAAATACTTATTGAGAAATAACCTGCTGTTTCAGGTTAACAGACTAAATAACTGACAAATTTCCATGGGATAAAACAGCAATGGGAAGTAAATTCCTCACTGGGAAGACATTTCCTCTCTTCCTTGTACTTAATACATTCCTCTGTCATCTTTTCCTTTGTTTCTGCTTCCCTCATCCACTTAGTACGCACAGATTTTCCTTTTTTGTGTGTGTTTTTTTTTTGGAGGGGGGCATTTAATATCAAGACCACACTGTCTTCCCTCTTCTTTTTAAAGCAGATGTCAAAATGGAGAAAGTGAATATGCTGCTTGTGTCTATTTTGGGTTTGAGAGTCCTGCTGGCAAAAAGCATTGCCTTCAATACAATCATGAGCATCAGGCTGTTTCTCTTCTGAGGTAGGAAACACATCACTCAGTCCCTTGGGATCACAGGAGGTAAGTGCAAGGTGTGACCATCTGGCTTTGCATCATTCTGTAACCCCACAAGGAGTCACAGCAGTTCAGCTGCACCTCTTTCCACTGGATAAATTAATGTAATCCCCAAATTGCACCTCATCCCCAAATTGCCTTTGTATTAGGCTAGTCCAGAGCATCTCAGGTTCTATCACAAATCTTCTGCTGTTTTTTTCAAGTAATATAGCACAAAGTCAAGATAAATGCCCAGATTAGCAAGAACTATAAAGGGAGAACTTGAAAAGCCAACAAATGTGAGAACTGGGATGGAAAAAGGAGGAGGGAAAATTCTGATCAGGTAGACAAAAAGACAAAAAAAAAAAAATTGTCCAGTCCATTCCAGGTTAACAGAAACTCAGCACCACTACATTAAATGTGAATAAGAATTTAAAACAAACATGGTTTTCTCTTTCAGGTACTGGGTAAGTGAGCCAGCAATGGGCTGAAGAAGAGCAGAAAAGAACACACAGCAGGATAATTTAAATTCCATGTCAGCTTTGCTACCAATAAACATCTAAAGAATCAACAAACCCCCTAGTTCCAGTAGATCTATGAGTCCCTTTATTTCATCAAGGTGCTCTTCAGTAATCACCATCTGGAAGGCACCTTAGACAGCTCTTGTCTACCTTAGTTTCATTAATTGTTTGAACAATTTGTGTTATTTCTTATTTCCATAAGAAATTTTCCTCATCCATCTGCTAACCAGGAATAGTTAGCTCTCCTACTCCTGCATCCATTTCACTGAAGCAACCAAATTGCTTAGATAGTTTCGGAAACTTAAAATTGAACTTTATACTTACTATGCTTTAAAAATGCCACCTCTGGTCATATTGCATTATTGGCTACGGAAGTAATGCTTTTCTGCTTAGGGATACAAGGCACAGAGGGAGCATTATATAGTTTTAATTTTTAGAATATTTTATTACTGGCAATTTCCTAGTGCAGATAACTAGATCTCCACTGGACCTGAGGGAATTTACTTCAAACTTCAGTATTTTCATTTCCATCCCTTCTTTAGAATATTTTTCTCTTTTGTTAAGTATATGATACCTGCATTTTAGGTTTCCTTAATATACACCAAAATAAAGTTTTATTATGCTTGGTTTGCTCTGTGCCCTTTCTTCTGAAAGCTGTGTGGAAATTGTTGAAATTCCACTGTCCTATGCAGTAACCCTGAGAACTAGAAGAAACACTTATTACAGCCTAGATTTCCTTTTTATTAAATTTGTCTTTCTTGGGCTTTCCACAGGGAAAGAGAGTCCTTGGCACATTTAAGAACTTTAGGAAGGCTATGAATTCTGGCCTTATTGGCTTTAAAGGAATTTTAATTATTCATGCCTCTTTCAAATTACTCAGGCTCAAAATCATGGATTGTAACAAAAAGAGAGATGGGTCTAAAGAGACAATAGTTAAGATAAGGGGTAATATGAGCATTAATGTACAGAAGGTGAAAGAATGGGGTGCTGATTTTCCACTTGCCAATACTAGGAAGGGGCCAACAGGAAACAAGCTGCAAGCTGCAGCCTGCTTGAAGCAGGATACTGTGGTTAAAACACGTGACCAAATCACGCTATGCAAGACAAATTCCCCCTTGCTTTTAAAAACACGTTAACCACTTCCTGGAGAGGAAAGGGCCAACAACGTTTTTCACATA
Source organism: Ibidorhyncha struthersii (assembly GCA_013398815.1). Classification (NCBI taxonomy): domain Eukaryota; kingdom Metazoa; phylum Chordata; class Aves; order Charadriiformes; family Charadriidae; genus Ibidorhyncha; species Ibidorhyncha struthersii. The sequence goes on from VZSZ01004241.1 coordinate 86,265, forward strand.
CCGCCTTGAAATACTGCTGGGTCCAAAACAGCCCCCAGAAGGGTGTGTGGCAAAATATATTTAACTAACCTTGTCAAGTATAGTCGTTCAAACCCTCACTCCTGTCCAGAAGATGTGACACTTCTGTGGTGAAACCACTGTCTCCAGGTCCTGCAGCTCCATGGTCAGGTCCCAGGAGCACACACTTAGTGTGTCACCATAGCGGTCATGGTTTTGTTTCCTAAGCATCCCAAGGGTCAGACGGACTCGTGGAGACAGCTAGACTATAAATGTCCTTTGAAACAACCTCCTTCCTGTCCCAGTTAAGCAGGCCACACTCCACTTGTGCAGCCACATAACCAGACAAGGCTAGATTCCTCTCACAGCACCCAGATTCTACTATATTGCTCCCTTTCCACTCTGGCTGCTGGCCCTGAGTTAAATTCCCTGTAGGCAGTGCCCAGCACTCTGGTCCCCTTCCATTCCCAAGCATCATGCTGTTCCCAGCAGTTCTTTGACATCTAAGTGGGATAGCCCCAGACCAAATTGGGATATGTGACATAGACCCTGCAGAAGCAGAGAGCCACTCTGCAGCATCCCTGGGTTGTCACTAGTGTCCCAGCAACTCCATAGCAGTTGGAGGCCAAGACTGGACTTACCTGCACCTAGACTCCTCTCTGAGAAGGTGTTTAGAAAGCAAGGGGATCGAGTCTGAACCTCACAACTTAGGCGGAAAACACTCACTGAGACTCCTTTAACAGTGCAATAATATGCCAGATGAGGAAACATAATCAGTGAGTAGCAAAATTTATGCAGAGTAACACTAGCCTTTGCCCAGACCAAAGGGACAAAGGTGCCTAGGCTGAAAATGCAGCTTTACCTTGGCACTGGACTGCTTGCAAGACCTTCAGCAACTGGTGCATACTATAGGTACCAAAGATCTGAGCACTGCGACATCTGCCAACTTGTTTGCTTTCCTCTCAACCTCCACGGACCAGACATTTCTCAAGAGAACTGAGGGACACCAGAACAGCTTCTGGGATCAGCCTGGGACTCTGGGACTGACCTCTGCCTGTGGGATGACCCTCAAGGCCTGGGAGAAAAGAGTGAGGTGAAGGCACTTCACAGCGGAAAAATGTAAACAGATATTCAAGAGGACAGAACTCCAATAGCACTTTGGTGAGGACAAGAGTAATTGGGCTGGGAGGAAAGGATTTGGATGTGGGTTGATAATGAGTTCTCTCTCAGGAGGGGTTACATCTATTCACTTGCTATTTGATAGTTGAGCCTCAGCAGCTGCTGTCTTCCAGAAAGGATCTTGTTTCTCAGTTTGCCTGTGCACTTCCACCCAGGGCTGGCAGGAAAGAACAGACTGAACTCCAGCTAACTCCAGTCTGGGACAAGTAGCAGGAGCTGCAGGTGATCCGTCCTGCACCCAGGGGAAAACATGAGACTGAAGCAGCAAATTGCAAAGGCAGACGAGGAGAGAGAACTCTGGGCCTCAGGCAAGTAGAGGATTTTTTGTCATTTCTACTGGAGCTGGAGAGATGACAAAGCTGGAAAGAGAAGTTGGACAGCATGTGGGGGTGTACTGTGGCATCTGTGGGCATGAGACCTGCTATCTGAGCAGTGTTTCTTCTTCAGCACAAAATACATTTCTCCTGGTGTCATCTGTGTGTATCAGCTGGGAAATCATCATTCACTAAGCATTTCTGGTTTCGTCAATTGACCTCCTCTTCCAAAGACAATTGCCAGGGATGGGGGATTGAATCCTTTACGAACTCTTACCCCACAGACATATTTGCCTTATCCAGCACCACGTGCAGTTGGACCCCTCGCCCAGCCCCTCTGAGATGTTTGGCCCTGAGGACGAGGAGGAGGAGGAGCCCAGTGGGGAAGGAAGGAGGGAGGGCAGATGCGGAGTTGCCTGTCAAAAGGGAAACTCTGCCTGGGCAGGGATCAGAGAATTTCTGCAGCTCCCTGCCCCTGCTGCTCTTTTGGAACAGACCCTTGGATACACACCTCCTGCTGGACCTGTTCTGTAGCACTACACGGTGAGCACCTCATGGCCAGGCACTTCAGGGCTTTGTCCACTGGCCTGTAGTGCTCTGGCGAGGGATAGTTCTGATGGTTGTGGAAGCCCTGGGCTCATGTCCTGCTTCACTCCATGCTTGTGCCTTGAGGGTGTGAGCTGGGCAAGGGGGCATGGGTTTCTTCTGGCTCACCAAGGTGCAGCAGGCTGGGGGCAGGCACTAGCAGTGTGGGATGGGACATGAATCAGCCTGGCCTCAGAGCTTAGCCCCAGTCCCACCATCAGCAAAAGAAGAGCACCCTTTAGCCTGTGGGGCAAGGGTGTGCTGAGGTCCTGGGCCCTGACTGCAGAGTTGGGTTCTGCCTGCATTGCTCGGTGTCTGAGAGTCTGCTCAACCTGTGTTCCTATTTGTTAGAAGGGTGATCCTGAGGAGTGTCTCCAGCAGCATCTCCTGTTTCATGGGACAGATCAACCAGTGCCTCAGAAATGGCCCCTCTGAGAGATGAATGCAGGTCTTCCCAAACATGAGATGAGGCCTCAGCATGGTGATCCTTATAAAAGAGGGTTGAGAGTCCTTCACCCAGCTGTCTGACCATGAGCATTTGGCTTTTGTTGTGTTCCTGGCTCTGGGTTTCCGGCTTTCCTGCCCAGCCAGAGTGGTTAAGGAGATGTTCTCGTGAACACATGCTTTGGAGGAATTGAGACTGCCCTGGAGCAAGGCTGCTTCAGGGACCTATAATGTTGGGACCAGGATGACAAACAAGTGCTCAATCCCCTGCAAAGCTGCTCAGCCTGACTGTGGTGCTTATATTTGGCTGCCACATGGAGTAGGGGTGTGAGATTTGATGCTGTCTGTCTCGGTCAGGATGTTTCGCTTACAGAGACACCTCTCTCTGCAGAATTGGTCACTATACATTGGTCCCAGCGTCTTTTCCCGCCTGTTTCTTATCTGTTTTTAGCTCTATGATGGAAAAGTCAGATTACGAAGGCCTGTTGGAGTGGTTCAGGTTTCTGCTCCTTTCCTGGACACAGAATGAATTTTTTCTTCTGTTCGTAAAAAGGACTTTAACAGTATGTGGACTGCAAAAGGTCTTCCTTTTCTGGAGAAATGAGAGAATTTTCAGTCACACATGGAGAGACACAAAGAGAAGGACTGCCCACAAGGAGGCTTCTTGCTGTTAGATCAGCTGAGAAGCACCATCCAGCCCCTGTGCTCTGGGTCAGACTTGTAAATTGTTTACCTGTTTCCTGGCTCTGTGTTGTACACACTGAAATGCTCTGCTCAGTGGTGTGGCTGGGGAGAGAGAGGACAGAGAACTTCCTCATCTCTGAGGAGGCTGAAGCTGTGCTGGAGAGAGTGCTGTTAGCAACAGTTCCTCTTTAGAAAGATGCCGTCCTTACTTCTGTTCCTAGCAATGGTAATATTTGTAGAAACTTCAAAAAAACTGCTTCATTTATGCTCGTTTTTATTTTGCAGAGATGACTTAGTAGGCACATCAACTTTGGCTGAAGAAAAGCGCAAATACAATCACATTTTCTCTTTTCACTTCAGCAAACTCTAAATGGCCTTTTGCAGAATATTCAGTCATCTTAATAATGTCTTTGGACTCATTCCCCAACTTATGAGCTTTTGGGTTGGTTTGTTTGTGTGGTGTTTTTTTTTTTGTTGGTTTATTTATTTATTTATTTACCCTGTATTTAGGTACCTGCAGTCAGGTTTTGACCACAACTTCCCTTAGACTTTTTCTGCAAGGGATATTTCTGCTTCATACATATGAGAAAATGAGCCTCTCTCCCACACTCAGCCCCACCTCTGCCCCAAGATATAGGTCCACTTTTTCCTCCACTTGTAATTACTGAATAGTTTTGAAGAATCTCAAACAAGCTTGTCACAACCTGAAACCATATTTCTATATCCTAAAGAATGTCCCTTCATACACTTTCCCTGATCATCCATTTTATCTCATAAAAGCTGTTTGCATTTTTTGTTTTGAAAGAATAAAAACCAGTGAAAGTATACCTGTTTATACTTGCAAGTTTTCAGGAATGGTGAAGAAAGTAATTGCATGATATAGGTAAAAAAAAAAAAAGAAAAACAGCAGGGTTTTAAAACAGATAATCCTTAGAGTAAAAATTAAGCCATCAGTAATATTTTCAGAACAGACTCAATGGATACTTCAAGAGTTGTATGACATTTGTTTAACACCGTTGGATTGTATGGGACCGAGTTCAGCCATATTTATTGCATAGAATGTGTTCAGCCAACAGAAAGTAACATCAAAACCAGCGTAAGTGGAGGATGAGGGGTAGTGTATACAGAGACAATGGTGGGGGTGACCCCTTTTTCTCCAGTATAATACCATATAATCACTCTCAACGTCTGGTTGTCATCTTTGCTGTGCAGGTGTAGGACTACATCCTCATGCTCAGCCTTTCCCTAGTGAATCCTGGAGCCTTTGTGTTTTGCTATTTGAATAAAGTCATACACAAGAAAGGGTGATGGAATATCTCCTTTGGAAAGCATGCGTGTGGCCAATTCACAGGCCATATTCCGCTTTTCGCTAAGCCCCTTTCTGGCTGCACGTGGAAACTCCCCCCAGGGTTTTGACAACTATTCAAAAAGGAATGGCTGAGGAATCCCCTTTATCCATATACTAGCACGTCACCTGGGGAAAGCCCCATCCACCACCCTGATCTAGAAGCCCTTCACTCTCCCTCACCTGCAGGCAAGAAAGTGCCAAACTGGAAGCAGGGAAGCACTGTGGATTAAATGAGAGGTGTAGTGATCCAGGCTCTGTGGACTAACAGATTCCTGGAAGAATTCACACAGGAGAGCTAGCAGTGCCTCTGGTGGCATGGGTATTGGCTCCAGGAGCATATGGATTGCAGCCACTGTCCTGTAACAGTTAGTCTCTTCCCAGTGTGTGCCTGGTAGGTCTCAGAAAATAATATGTTGTTGATCCTCTGTTGTTTTCCAGAGTGTACCTTTGACATACTACAATGGCAAGAGAAAATACCAAGGACTTCCTTTTGGAAGCACTGGAGGACCTTACGCTGGATATGTTTGAGAAGTTTAAGTATAAGTTATCATATATTGATTATGATGAGATGGCCAATCTCTCCAAGTACTTGCTCAAGAAAGCAAACGATCCAGTTAAACTTGCAGACGACATGTGTGAGCACTATGGAGCCGACCTTGCTGTAGATGTAGCTATCTGTGTGCTTGAACGGATCAACCAAAGAGACACTGCAGCTAAACTCAAACAGGAGAAAGGAAAAGGTAAAGGAACTTTGCTTACAGGCATTTTTGTATCCTTCTTTTTGATTGTTCCTAGATAATATGTAGGAGAACCTTCATCAAATAGAGAGGCAGCAGATTTCAATCCCCTGTGAAATTCTGAAAACCCAAGGGACCCCAGGGTGGTGCCTCCTTATGCCTGGAATTGCATTACTGTCCTCTTGCCCTGAGTCTTCCTGCTCATTTAGGTGACTGCTGCCATGATCTCTGCACACTCTGCAGGACCACCTGCTCCTGGCCTATGATGTAAGGATACTAGGGTCTTCAGAGGCACTTGCTCTGCTGTCTTGTCTGCTCTGCCTTGCCCAAGTTATTTTAGGGGAGTTTCTAAAGGCAGAGACACCAACAGGACTGTTCTTCTCCTCGCCTGACACACATCACTGACAGTCTCTGTAGTACTACTCCACTAACAGCTACATATATTTTCTCTTTCAGCCCTGAGGCCCGCTCCACCCCCTGCTTCATTAGCCCAAGGTATGTGTCACTGGGATAGATGTGTTTGGGTTTTATCATCTACACACTCCACCTACTAGTAGAAAGTGTATGATCATAGCCATACTCCTGAAGCCCCAGCAAGGCCAGAAGAAAAATAGCAAGTAGCTGTTATATGTCTGGGGTGGCAGAGGGAAGTGTACTGCTACAGAGGTCAGTAATAGAAACTGGTTCTTAGCACTATTTACAAGTTCACAGAATCAGAGAATGGTCAGGGTTGGAAGGGACCTCTGGAGATCATCTAGTCCAACCCCCCTGCCAGAGCAGGGTCACCTAGAGCAGGTTGCACAAGACGGCGTCCAGGCGGGTTTTGAATGGCTCCAGTGTGGGAGACTCCACAACCTCTCTGGGCAGCCTGTTCCAGTGCTCTGCCACCATCAAAGTAAGGAAACCCCTCCTCATGTTAAGATGGATCTTCCTATGTTCAACTGAGATGTGATTGCATTTCAGTGATGGGCGATGGGCGTTTAAGACTTTTTTTTCATCTTGGTGTCAGAAGAACAAGATCTATTGAATGATCCTTTAAAATGAGAGACATGAGTTCAACTCAAGGTACAATAATTTTATGGCCAAAATCTTTTAATTTTAGCAGGACAATGGACATTTACTTTAATTTCAATTCTTTTATTGCATATTGATTTAGATTACCAGATGAAGTACAGAAAACATGTACAAAAGAATTACCACTGGATAAAAGACATGAATGCTCGCATTGGTGAGACAGTGACTCTGAACTCCAGATATACAAGGCTGGTTCTTGTTAGTGGACATCGTCATGAAAAAAAGAAAGAACATGAAATCATGGCTGTAGGACGGAGACATGCAGAAATCATGCAAGAACAAGTGAATTCTTCCATCTCTATAAGTGATCTTTTTAAACCTGACAGGGATAGACAGGCACCAAAGACTGTCGTGATATTGGGAGCTGCAGGAATTGGGAAGACAATGACAGCAAGAAAGATTATGCTGGACTGGGCATCAGGGGTACTCTATAGACAGTTTGACTATGTTTTCTACGTACATTGTCGGGAGGGTAAACTTCTTACAGCTCAGGGAAGTATGGCTGATATGATCTCCAAATGCTGTCCCAGTGATAATCCACCTCTTGTAGAGATCTTGAGAAGACCAGAAAAACTCCTGTTTGTCATCGATGGCTTTGATGAACTGAGGTTTTCTTTGGACCAACAACCAAATGACCTGTGCTCTGATCCCTGGGAAACAAAGACAGTGGAAATCATCCTGAGCAGTTTATTTAGGAAAATCCTTCTCCCTGAATGCTCCCTGTTGATCACAACAAGACCAGCTGCCCTGCAGAAGCTGGAACGGTGCTTGGTGTGTGAACGCTCTGCTGAAATACTGGGATTTTCAACAGCTGATAAGGAGGAATATTTCCACAAGTTTTTTGAAAATAAGGAAGAGGGAAGGAAGGCCTTTCAGTTTGTTAAAGGAAATGAAATGATCTTCACCATGTGCCTTGTCCCCATGATGTGCTGGATCGTCTGCACTGTTATGAAACAACAACTTGAAAGTGGTGAAGATCTTGCACAAACTGCCAAGACAACTACAGGATTATATATCCTTTATGTTTCCGTCTTAGTAAAATCTCTAAGCAGCAAGTTGAAACAGAACTTGCACATTATCCTGAAAAGACTTTGTTACCTGGCTGCTGATGGGATCTGGCAGCAGAGAGTCCTCTTTGAGGAGGAGGCAATCAATGAATTCTTGTTAAATCACACAGATGCTCTCCCACTTTTTTTGAATGAAAGCACTTTTCAGAAAGGCATTGTTTGTGGGAGTGCCTACAGTTTCATTCATCTGAGTGTCCAAGAGTTTTTTGCATCTCTATTCTATGTGCTTAAAGATGATGGGGAAGCAAGAGATGAGGAAGAAGATCCTAAGAGGGATGTGAAAAAATTGTTAGAAAACTATTCAAACTCAAAACATGATTTCACATTAATTGTGCGGTTCCTATTTGGTCTCTTAAATAAGGAACGAAGAAATGCTTTGGAAAAAGACATAGGGTGCAAAATTTCTCCTGAAATTAGTGAAGAATTATTGATGTGGCTTCGAACTAGCCGAAAAACAGCTTTAGCTGTTGATGCAGAGAAAAGAGCAGTGATTCATGATTTGGAGGCTTGCCACTGTTTGTATGAAATCCAAGATGAAAGTTTTGTGAAAACTGCATTGGGTTATTTCACCGGAATATATCTACGAGACATCAATTTCACCCAATTAGATCAAATAGTTCTTTCATTCAGTATAAAAAAGTGGCCTAAACTGGAGTCACTCGATGTGGGCTATTGTTCCTTTATCTCAGAAGACCATGAAGAGCATTTAGACCAACAACTAGCAAACCTGTCACATCTGTAAGTAAAATCCTAGGTCCCTAGTTTGCAAATTCTCTTAGCAACTGCAATAGTTTCAGTAACCAAGAAATGACTGGCTTACTCAACAAAAAATTAAGGCTAAACTTTTCGTAAAGTGAAAGTGCAATGATGGAAGCTGCTTTGTGATAAGCCTAATGGGCTGCTGCACTAGTAATTACTGGTGAGATGAGTCAGTTCAAGAGTAAGCATGTAAATACAAGAGTGCATATCATCTAAGTGTCTAAGTTCCCATTGGAAGGGGAAAAGGGTTTTAGGGCGGGAGTTGGCAGGGCTCATTGGCAGGGCTTTAAACTAGATTCGAAGGGGGGTGGGGACAGACCCGGGCTTGCTAGAAAAAAGCCTGAAAGCAGCATGCTGGCACTAGATTTGAAAAGTGAAGGGGGGGAGTTACTGGACTCCTTAGGAGTAAGCCTGGGGGTGGTGCAGTTACGGCTTCCTCCTGTAAAAAGGAGAAGGGACCAATAGCCCAGCTGAAGTGCTTATACACTAGTGCACGTAGCATGGGCAACAAACAGGAGG
>VZSZ01004242.1:13458-31180 GCA_013398815.1 Ibidorhyncha struthersii
ACCTGGTGACCCTGTGAACCACGGCAGGCCACCTCCACTCCAACTAAGGTCACATCTCCCCCTCAGTCACAGAGGGTCCAGGAGGAGCCTCAGTGACCTGTTGGAACAGCCAAGGAGGCAAGGCCAGGCACAGTTACAGATTAACACAAGACCAAGATACACCAGCAGGCACTAGCTTACACTCTAGCTCTGACAACATAATGAGTTTTTAGCCAAGGCCACACACCACTTTCTAAACCAGCAGACACCAACACCTTGTGGCATAACATGAACTCCGAGAGTTTGCAGATGACCCATTACCCAGGTTCACACCCTTGCACAGCGCACTTCTCCCTCTCCCCCTCCCCTGTAGCTGTCACCCCTACGTTGTCACTCGGCCAGGAAACACAGCCACGTGCTCCATTTTGTTCATTCCCACACAATGGCGTGACACTGCTAGAGCGGCAATCTTCCTGCTTGCTGGAGACACAGATGTATCCCAGGTTCACCTACAGCTCACTGGAAGAGACCGCCACGAAACACCGCTAACATTTACATCCAGGAGGTACATACACGAGGACATGGAGAGATGAGACAAGCGGAACAGATTTAGACCAAAAGCAGTGGACATTTATTCCTCATTTGTGCAAGAGTGTAAAGATGCAGTTGAAAATGGATGGGACAGACCCCTGTGGCTGGAGAGCTGGAGGCTACAGCCTCTCCTTCATAGTCGATGGCTTTGTTTACAGTTCTACTAAGAGGAGATAAAACTTGCAGACTCACCTATTTCACACTAACGATGCTGGCAAATACACTTGTGTACAAAGAAAAAAGTTTCAAACTACATTTTTTTTTCCCCACTAGATTCAAGTGAAGACTTTGTTTCAAAAGAAAAAAAAAACAAACACATACAAGTACAATTTAAAACGGTATGAACATTTGCAAATGTTTAGTGCAAAGTAATTATGTAAAAGCTACATTTTATGAAAGTTTGTGCTGATGTGTTTGGTAGGGTTTTTTTTGTTTTTACCCTTTTACATCCATTATTTTAGTTACATAAGGTTTCACTTACCTACAGTACATATGCATTGTGTTAGGTCCCATGCAAGTGGGAATAATACCATTAGGCATTGGAAAATGTCACTCAGATTCTCATTTAGTAAACTGCTTATTTGGTTTAACAGTCAAGTTCCTGGCACACTACACAGCCTGATTTCGCCTTAAGTGCTTAAAAGCTGATGTTTGTCTTGTTCAGGCGCATGGCCTTGTGTGAGGCAAACCAAACTGCTTCATGACTTCCAAACACAACCGTTCGTGAACGCAAAGGTTTTCAGAGAAATCCACCATTAGTTTTAGCCTGTAACAGACTGCTCTTAAAATTAAAAGCCTATTCACACAAAGTTATATGTAATGACTGTAGTAATCAGTTTATTACACAGATTAATCATTCTTGAACGTACAAGCTCCAGAGGAGCAGTTGGGTCTTTAAATATACACAAGTTTTCTGTCAAATGGATTTTTTACCCTTACATCCAGAAAGACCTAAGCAGTTAAAAAACTTAAGAAAAATAAGAGCTATTAGCTATGTATTAACTGAGAAACCACATACAAACCAAAAAAAAAAGTATGAAGGAGGGGAGAGAGTTGAAACAAATCAACATCACTTGATGCACTAATAGCTCCAATCCATTTAAATGTTGACCGGTTAAACTTCGACCTTAAACACAGGATGTGGGTACAGTTTCTCTCATTGGTCATAACATTTACCTAAGGTGTAGGTCCTTCAGAATAAAATGAATACAGAAACAGCTTCAAGTTCTTCACCTTGCTTTTCATAACTATTATGAGTTTAAAAGGATTCCACTTAAAAGCCTTCCCAGTTCAGCAACACCATCCCTAGAAATATGATACCCATCATAACTCTTCCCTTCGCATTTTATTACCCAATTTAAATCAACGAGGAATGCTTTTAGGCTCACAAAGTTATGACTGAAGAACCAGCTTTTCACACACACACTTCTCTGCTAGGAGTCAATGTTGGTACGGGGAAATACAGTATTTCTATTTTGTTGTTCCAAGTATGTACAACACGCAGCACTGCTGTATCAGGTAAACATGTGCACAGGGGAAGATGAGGCGTGGGCTCATAGAAAGCAGTCAAATGGAAATCAAAAGGACTTTCTCTTTCAGAGTTCCCCTATCTTTATTTGTAGAGGTTATCCAATAATTTCTTTAATTACATCGCATACTTCTGAGTCCATTCCCGAGCTATTCTGTTGTACCTGTATATACAAAAAGAGGATTTACTTAACATAACATCCAAATGGTATTTCAACTCCAGCAGCCTAGTCTACACATGTCATGAACTCACATTTTCTCCAGCAGTATCAAGAATTTGTAGGACTTAAGAGCAAACTGAAATATGAGGCAAATGGGGAAAACAAGAAAGGCCACAGTACTTCATGGAAGAGAACTAACTGGTCGTATTTACAACAGGAATATGAGATCTTTGTGATTCAAGCCACAGAACAGAGCTAGTGCAGGTCTGAGGGCAAGTATTTTTAGGAATTCTTTGCCTGTGCCTCCCCCAGCCCCCCAACTGCTGCATCCCTGGGGAAACTATTACCCTTGGTTTTCAGTTTGGCATTCTGGAAAGGTTAAGATTAATGTGTTTCCCTCCCACCTCATTCTCCTTCTTCCCTTCAAAAGTTAAGCCTAGTACCTGGCTGGGCTGTCGAACCCCAACAGGATTGCTTCATGCTACATGTGGCTATTTCAATGACTATCGGGACACAACAATTTAGCCACCAGAATTTTTTTTTTTTAACTCTGATGGCACAATATGCTCCTTTTCCCAAGCCCCTTGGAGCTTTTTGCATCCAAATACCCTTTATAGCATGAGACACCACTACAGAAAGCTCAGGATACTTATGTAAAACAAAGCAGGGTGATTAACAGTACTGATAAAAGCTGATTTCTGAAAACGGAAGGCAAGTTGTTCTTGTTCTACAGAATGTGTAGAAAAAGCATAGTAGAGACACTTATAGCAAAAAGTTTCCTAGTTACGTACAATAACTAGGTTCTCATGCTGGAATTCAGTCTGCAGCCGATGTTCTTTAGCTTAAAGAATCTGACAATCCGCTCGTGAAGACGAGAGCATTTGTTACTTCACTTTTCTGAGACTACTCAAGAGCAAATCCAGTTATGTTTATGCACAAAATTTATTTCTCTATTTTTGGATAAAAATAGGAAAAATCCTGCATACATTAAGTGCAGTCAGTCACTATTAGCTAGCTGCATCTCAAAATACGTACTGCTACTCTTGCAGCTCTCAAAAAACAGGATGCATGAACTTCTCTAACACTGCTTCTCAAGTATGCAGTAGAGTAAGCAAGTTTCTTTCCTATCTCCTTCTCATCAGATGACCATGTAGCTTCAGAAATTAACACTACTGATCAGATCTGGAAGGGAACAGTGAGGTAGAAGAGCATTTACAATGATCATTAAGCTGTTGCTTTTAAAGAAAGCAAATTAAATCTTCCCATCGGTGGTAGAGGGTCTATTCTTGCTGTCTACTTCATAGAAGCCTGGAGTCCTCCCACCCCACCTCTACACCACTTGGTTTTCCCTTGTGGCGTTAAATGAAGAGGAAACGGGCATTTTTGTTATTTTTTTTGCTTGTGTGACTCCATCACCAATAGCTAGCATGGAAATGCTCTCCCACTAGAGTAACTTGTTCTCCCTCTGCTGGTTATGTAGAATTAAAGCAGGTAGTGAAGGCTCTTAAAAGCCGGCCACATCCAACTTAAGAGCTCCATACAGAACAGATTTGCATTGTTCACTTCACAGTTTCATTAAATCAAGAAAACCTGTAATTAACAGCTACAACACTAATAAAAGACCATTGTGTGGAATAAAAATGCAGTAACAAACCCACGGAAGTACAAGGTCTCTACATCCTTCACTTCTAGGGCCACATGCACCTTCTTCCTACAGCATTGCTGTGCTATTAGAATAGCTGTACTCCAGATCCCAGGAAAAAAATCTGAAGAGCTCACAGTTGAAGTGAAAAAGGCAAATCAAAGTTCACACTCTTTTCCAAGAAGCAGGTCCTTTCAGTTCCCCTTTTCTATTAAGTGTGAATTCTCCTCTGTCAGGAATGTTACATGGGTTTTTGGCTTCCATACTCACTTTTCTCTATCTGTTTTGTAGATCCGTGCAATCTCAGGCACTAAAGGATCATCTGGATTGGGATCACACAACAGAGAACAGATGGACAAAAGTACTAGGGAGAGAAAAAGAGATACTGAATTAGAGTTTAATTGCAGCTGAAGACACCTGTAGAAGTCAGACCACCCAATGTCTTCCCCCTCTAGCATCATTTTTTTAAAAAATGTCAAGGAGCAGTAATTCCACATACTTCAGCCAAGTGTTTTTAAACAAAAATCCTTACCACTTAACTACGCAACTTTGCATGACCATAGGTTTTTAAATATCACCACAATAGATAACTTCCTGGATAGGTGTATCTGCCTACAGCCTTAAATCAGAAGGCAGAAGTGTGCTATCCGAAACTGTACCTGGAAGCGTTCTCAGAAAACATCCTTGCTTTTGCACTTGACATTCAGCTTTTCCCTAAACCAGACGACCTCACTGGTAATGGCTTGCAGGAGCACTAATCAAAAGTCAAACAGCAGACAGATCCAACTGAGATGAAGGAAGCACGAGCTGCTCACAGCTACTTAAGAACTGTTTAAAAAAAATGCTAGTCTTGCAGAGAATTAAGAGGCTTTATTCAATTATTTTCTGAGCATAAGGTAGGTTGAGATGGATTAATTTAGAATAGCATTCAAAATGAATCAAGGAAGTATAGCTTACTGCACTCATACCAACCACACAGCCCTGAACCTTAAAGTTTCACTATAAATATATACTGCATATATCCCAGAAGCCACATCCCACTCATATGTAGTGTCACCCTTCATCCATATAAGGCATCAGGAGAGTGCCTGCAAAGCTACAAATAGCACGTGCACATTCCTACATTCACACCGAGGTAGAAGAGATGAGAAGGCAGTAAGTTAGAAGCAAAGCTTATTGGGACAACGCTACATGAGGCATGTCAGGGACACACACACACACCCCTCCCAAAGAAATGCCAAACGTTCCTTTGTGTTGCTTTCTCTCAGCCTGGTTTAGTCAAACAGTGCCACTGTGTAAGTCTCTCCTGCAACAGCAGCAACCGTGGAGTTGTCCCAGCACATCCTCTGAGCAAGTCAGAGATGACAGCAGTTAGAAGTTTGAATGCACTATACACACATCTGTTCAAACTTCCATCAGTTGCCGCTGTGCTGTGGAGCAGGACACAGAGCTACCACACTGAAAGACATCAGCTGGAAAGTGAGAACAGCATGCGTTCCACTACTGTCTGGGTGCAGGGGGTGATGTTTGTTTTTAAGACAGTTTAAAACAAAGATTACAAGACAAAGAACAGCTAGATACAGCCAGAGAGAAAGGGGAGAATAGGTCTCATTCATTGAATCACTTAGGTTGCAGAAGAACTTGAAGGTCATCAAGTCCAACTGTAAGCCTAACACTGTCAGGTCCACCACTAAACCACGTCCCCCAGAAAATCTATTCATTTTTTAAATACGTCCAGGGATGGTGACCCAACCACTTCCCTGGACAGCCTGTTCCAATGCTTGATAACCCTTACGGTGAAGAAGTTTTTTCTAATATCCATCCTAAACCTCACCTGAAGTAACTTGAGGCTATTTCCTCTTGTCCTATGACTTGTTACCTGGGAGAAGAGACCAATCGCTCCCCACTACACCCTCCTTTCAGGGAGCTGTAGAGTGTGATAAGGTCTCCCCTCAGTCTCCTCTTCTCCAGGCTAAACAACCCCAGTTCCCTCAGCCACTCCTCATGAGACTTGCGCTCCAGACCCCTCCCTCACCAGCTCTGTTGCCCTTCTCTGGACACGCTCCAGCCCCTCAATGTCTGCCTTGTCACGAGGAGGGCAAAACTCAACGCAGTACTCGAGGTGAGCCTCACCAATGCCAAGTACAAGGGGATGATCACTGCTCCAGTCCTGCTGGCCACACTATTCCTGATACACCATTCCAGGATGCTATCAGCCTTCTTAGCCAATACTCACGCAAACTGGCAAAGATTTTTCAAAATGTGACAAAAAAAGAAAGCTTCACTAGGTTGTAACTGAGCTACTTGCCCAGTGATGAGAACACCAAGAACCCAGAAACCCATTTAGTTCAGTTTTTCTACATATTTCTGTAGAAGCTTCACTAATGAAGTGTCAACTTCAAGTTAAAAGGTTCTAGAATAAGTTTCTTAAACTATTCCTGATTTCAGTCAACATATTTCTTGTTCTAGAATGAAGAACAACCTCTTCCTCTCTTTTCTTTATTTTCTACTGTACACTTGCAAAAGAGCTAAGAGCTTAATCAACTGACACTCAGAACATTTATTCAACTACCCCTTAGAATACAGCTTCAGAGTGTGAAGATTTCATTTTTGTGCTGGAGGCATGGAGAAGCCACTAGCCCTGACCCACTGTCCCTTAGCAAGGGATGGAGCGTGTTTAGTACCTGCAGTGCTTTTGATCAGCTTCAGCACTGTTTTCCCACCCACTCCCACCCCCCCATATACACTGATAAGACTCACATTAGTGTTCAGTAGTGGGAATCCCTCTGCCACCTTATACCTGGGCTGCTGCCAGTCAGTTTAGCTTCACACACAGGCGTTTCTCCTGCTATTTTCCTGAAGCTCATTTCTTTGTATTTGTCAGACTCCACTGCTCTGGTCACTGAAGTTTCTTCAGCTGGTAGGATGAGTAAAACAGCTAACATCTGTCCCCTCCCTTTAACAGAAGCCACAGGAAATCCAATCAAAGTTCTCTAGTCAACTATAACTACTCTCTCAAGTTTTATCTTACCATAGTCCTTTAATAATCAAGGACTTTATTTAAAAAAAAAAAAAAGATGGCTCACCCTTCATCATCAAAACCAAGTTGCAAGTCTGTCCAGTCCGCTCTGCCTTCTTCCCCCAGCCACCACAATGCCCCTCCTCCCCAATGCTCATGTTGGGGTACTGGGGGGGAGCAAAGCACGCAATGAGGAACAGCCTTCCAAAACCCACACCACCATCTGCTCTAAGCACTAGACCAGACAAAGGCGGTGTTCAGCTGTTGGTCAGGAGGGGCACCAGGATGACCGGGGTGCTGCTCCGTGTCCTCCAGAGCAACAGTGGTCCAACAGGCTGATGTGGCCCACAAGTCAATTTTGTCTGGCAAGATGCAAGCCTGCCTTGAACAGCATCTCCTTTGCTGAAAGAAAAGGGAGAATTAACCCCTGCCCCAGTCTAGGAGTTTTCACTTTTGGTTTACGGGCTATCAGCATGAGTGTATGATTGCTACTTGCTAGACATTAAAAAAAATAAAAATAATCCCATGCTGCTAATACTCTTCACTAAAATGGTCTGCGGTTTGTTAGAACTCAATCAGTAGCTAAATGCTTCCCGTTATGAACTCTGGCAATCTGGCCACTTCAGAAAACATTTCAAGATTTCATTCCTCAGCAGTTCACTTGTTTTATAAGCATTACTCCAAAAACCTTGAACAAAAATGGGACACAATTATTCGGCTTCAAGCTGCACTGCCATGTTCAGCTGCTTTGTTTTATTTTTGTAAGTTTTCATTAATCAAAACTATTCTCCATTATGCTTGCTCTTCCTGGTAGCTTCACATCTTTCCTTTTTTATCTGTATAGCCTCAGCAAGAAAAACATTTTTAACCGAGTTATCTAAACTGGTTTAATTTTAATAGCCTGCTGTACCCAGCTATCTGTCCAAAATAAATTCAGGAAGTTTCTCTCTGGAGGTTTTCCAGAGAAACACATCATATACACACATTTTAGACCAATGAATGTAAGCAGCCTCCAGACCATTAGAAGATAAACTTCTTATGAGAAGGTAAGGAGCCAAGTGCAGGAGGAAAGAGGAAATAATCCCTAAAATGGTCAGTTGTCTTTGATGCATCGGAGTAACTAATTAAACCAACACTGTGGACCAGAGAGGATCAGCAGACCACCTTCTGCAATCAAGTATTATTGCAATGAATTTCATAGCAAAGCCACTTGCTAGTCGGATGACCACAACGTTAGTAGAAGACAATTTAAAAACAGTTCACAAAAATCATGTTTTGTAACCACAGAATCAGGTTGAACTACACAAGACAGGTCAGTGACCTCATTGTACACCTTGTCCTACTCATCCTGCATGTCCACAGGCAAAGCTGCTCTAGTAGGATCAGCGTGACAGCACCCCTTTTTAGTCTTTCACTGAAAAGGGATGTTCAGAACTTAAGTTTGGGGGTTTTGTCAGTAATAGCAAAATAGACGAGTATTACTTCCCATTGATTCAAGGGCTTCAAGTACAGAGTTATTTCTCATGTCTTCATTCATAACTGTCAAAGCAGTCCGGCCCGTAGCAAAACATTAAGCAACTTAAAACACAGTTTAAGAATGCCTTTCATTCAAAAATCGGTTTTGCTTCAGCTTTGTTTTATTTCACCAACCATGCACCCTACTTAACTCTAATACTTCAACTCTGATCCCCATCTATCTACTGCAGACAACAAAACCAACTTACACTTTAGTGGGCTTCCTACTGCTATGGACTAGCGTGGACCAAGTACTTCACAACCACCAAGGAACTGGGAGAACCAAACTAATCAAGCAGAAAGATTGCTAACAAAGTATTTCTAAAAAACTAATGGGCTTAGCTTCCCTACAGAGCAGTGATACACATGCACTCTCATCAAGCAGAAGGATCACTTAACACAAAGAATGCTCCAGCAATGTGCTCTTTGAGGCAAAATGAGGTCTACCAGTATAATGCAGCACAGCTCTAATCCAAGTTTCCACTGCAAGACTTCCCTTTACAGAGTGCCTCACACTCCAAAATTCAAGGGCACTCTTCCTCAAGGCAGCTCCTCTGTGCAGAGGATCATGCCATTTATAGCTTGTCAACAAGTTTAGCTATGGTTTATCACTGCGTGACCCACCTCATCTTCTCAGCAGGCTTCTGTTAGTGGTGTAAGAGCACAGCACAGTAGTCTGCCATTTCTGATGAGCAATTTCATCTTCCTAGTTCTGCCACACCTCAGACAGAAAACACGGGTAGATGCAAATTCAATATGTAAACTCCATGGCTGAGTTTCTTCTGCTATGAAGCAGCTCAGTCATTAGTTGAGACAATTGATGAAGTCACTCACCACAGATCCTTCCAGCATTAGCCAAATGAGCAAGACGTGAAACAACCTAAACCACCACCTGTCTACTGGAACATCTATTGGCCCATACAAATCTTAAGAGGCATGTCAAAGCTCTGGAACTTGGGAGGTGAACAGACTCTTTTCAAAGCCACAAGTGCTCAGCTCCAGTTGGAAGGAATAAGCTCCACAGCCAGAATAGACATCTTCCCTAGAGCTTCAACGTGAAAGTCAAAGGTGCCAGCAATTTATACAAGGCAATTAGCTTCTGTTGACATTATAATGAAGTGCACCACACACTATGACACACCCTTGCATGTCCAGAGCATGTAGCTGTACCAGAAAGTGGTCTTTAGCAGTCAGAAGCAGCTGTGTACAAGCCAGAGTATTTAACACACCTTTGCACACATTGTGTTGATGTTCAAGCCAATTGGGCTAAGCTGAGTTCTACAGGAGCTCACTAGTCCAGGTCGTCAGTGAAGAAAAAAAAAAAATCTATTTAAGCCTTGTTAGGGCATGACATAAGACCCAAAAAGCTATACCCTCTGGTTTCTTCAGGTGTCAGCGCTACGAAAGCTAGTACTAGTTCTGCCCTACCACCCTCTGAGACAGTGATCCCAGTTCATCAAGAAGTATAGACGCCTTTGATGCAGGAGCCTGAGACCCGACTTCACTTTCTCAACACTGAAGTCACCTTTCAAATACAAGACTCAAAGCATTCCATTTGTTTGCAAAGCCTGAATGGGTCTAATATCCATCACTTCCAGCTGTCCCCTTAATACAAGGTATACTCACTACCGATACTACTAGTTAAGTGTAGCTGTAATTGCAAACAAGACTTGCTCCAGTAAAGCAGTCATCTATGGGACACTTCGGGATAAGAAGCAACTGAGGAGCAATGGAATCTCCAGTTGAATCACAGCAGAGAGATAAAAAGCAAGCATCAATTCTTCCAAGATAATGAGCTACCCAGGAAAAAAAAAAAAAGCAAACCACATCTTACCTGGCTGTATTCTATTTCAACAGCTGTTTGGTGCAGTTACTGCTCTCTGAAGAAGACAGCCAATTTAGAATTCCTCTAAGAGTAAAGGGTTTTCTTGGGCACCAAGCAGCTTACGTCAGAAAAAGACAATGAGTGAAAGCCTTAGCTCTCTCCTTGAAGACCCCCGCTACCTTAACTTTCGTATTAAGGGCAAAGAGCACTTTACCAAATCAATAGAATGAGGGGAATAGGTAAGATGCCTTAAGTTATTCCTCTACACTCAACTCCTGCATGGGGGGAAAAAGGCCTCAGGAGACCCCAAGCCAGTCTCCTCCCACTAAAGGAAGGTCCATCTCTAAGGAAGCACCAACAAAATTTCTGTTACAGCACCAAGAAGGTACTGAGACAGTCGCTTTGCATGCCAGCTTGTCAGGACAGGATGATACTCAGTTACCTGTCCTGGCTGAAGCCACACACTAGTCTCAAGATCACCATATAATCGAAAAAGCTCAGGCACTGACACAGGGCAATCAGATAAAAGACAGAAGTATCAATTCTTGCACACCATGACAGTATAGCAAGTTCACAGTAATGGAAGCAGCCCATCCTGCCTGCTGCACCCCATGTGAATGACAAGTATTAAGCCAGCAAGTTCTTTCTATGGAAAGCAATTTGTCACCCTCCTGGAGACCAGGCCACAGGCTCTGACAGCGCTGTGCTTTTTGATCCAGCTCTTGCAGCCAAGTTTATGAATATGGAAGTAAAGTTTATCAGCTCAGGTTTAATTCAGCCCGCTACTCTGGAGATTATGAAACATCTCTGCTAGCAGAAATTTGAATGTTGGACACATACGGCAGCTGAGGAATTCTTAATTCCATTTCCGAGGCTTTATCCAGCTGTCCTACTTCTCACACCAGCTAGGGCTCCTCCTTTGCTAATCACCAGCCTGGCAGCCAAAAGCCTTTAGGTTAAGGTCCATTACTACTTAGATCTCTGTTCCTCAAAAACAGGAAGAAAGCTGACTCCTGGAAGGAGTATTTGCCTATACAACCAATACATTTGAGTTTCAGGCCCCAGACTCTTCAAACTTTGAGGCCAAACATTAAGCTTCTGACATTAACACACAACTGAAACATTACCACTCAACAAGTTCAAGTGCAAGCTTCCAGATGACTGACTTCTGACTGTGAACAGACAAGCTGCATCCAAGTACATTAAAGCAACGCCGGACTCGGTCCTCAAGTTAAATCCTATTTCTTAACTGTAGCCCCATTCCAAACTCTTCCAGCAATCTTACCTAGTCTCACAGAAAGTATACCTTTAAATCTGAGTAGTTTAAACTTCCTGCTTCAAACCAACTTGTATTCCTGCTAAGTCAGTTCAACAGCTTCTGGTGACAAGAGAAGAAGAGTTAAGTTTTAGCCCAGTGTATCACAGACTGGTTGAGCTTGGAAGGGAACTCTGGAGGTCATCTTGTCCAACCCCCTGCTTGGGTCCAACCTCAACCCATTGTGCAGGGCCGCATCCAGGCAGCTTTTGAGTATCTCCAAGGATAGACTCCACAACCTCCCTGGGGCAACCTGTGCCAGTGCTCAATCACCCACACAGTACAAAAAAAAAAAAACCCACGCATTTCCTGATGTCCACAGGGGCCCGCCTGTGTTTCAGTTTGTACCCCTGTCCTCTTGTCTTGTCACTAGGTACCACTGAGAAAAGCCTGGCTCTGTCCTCCCTGCAGGAATTTATGCACACTGATATGCACTGAGCCTCTTCTCCAAGCTGAAGAGTCCCAGCTATCCCAGCCTCTCCTCCTTAGAGGTGCTCCAGTGCCTTCATGTTCATGAACCTTTACTGGACTCTCTCCAGTACGTCCACATCTCTCTTGTTCTAGGGAGCCCAGCACTGGACATGCTGATCCAGGTGCAGCTCCACCAGTGCTGAGCAGAGGGGAAGGATCACCTTCCTCCACCTGCTGACAACACTGCTTCGAGTGCAGCCTTCTTGCGGCAAGGGCGAATCTGGGAAGATATACAAGTAGCTACATTAAAGCAGCAAAAGAGCTGAAACTCAAGAATGGAAGTTCCCCATTCAAACCTAACTCAGCACATATGTAGAGACTGATCCATGCTATGTGACAAAGTCACATCCTTCCCACATCATTTAGTTGAGCACTACAACAGGCAAACTGGAAGCCCAGAGGAGGATCAGAAACCAGCTTCCTGATGTTGAAGACTGCACTATGAAGGTCAAGTTCATTTAGGTTGCTGGGTACTTGGGACTTTCCACCCAGTAAGTCCTAGTAAAGCGATTCTTGAACACCTGTAAGAGCAGCACCACAGAAAATTCACACTGCACTGCGCATGGAAGAGTTTGAGGAGTGCAAGCTAAACTCTGGATGAATGAGACTTAAGTTCACCAGGCAGGGTCTTCCAACCCACTGCAGATAAGCACCACATTGCATCAGTTGTAAAACACAGTGAGGAGAAGCAAGGAGACAGGGTATGTTAGCCTGGCCCTTACTGAAATACTTCAGTTTAGTATCAGCTCTTGCACATCCACTTGCCAAATTCAAGAGAATGTGGGATTCCCCCCCCCCTCAAACAGCCCAACAGTTATCATCAGGTTAAAACACTTTATCCTCCTGTTTAAGACAACAGGAATCCTTATTTATGCAAACTTTGAGGTAACATTTTTAATTTAAGCCTACACATTCCGCTTAAGCTTTGGCATTTAAATTAACCACCAAGACTGTACTTTGAGATTACTTATTCTACAATATATAATCTTTAAGCAACACTTACTTCAGAAGTACTAATTCAAGCAAGTTAGCTACTCTACCGAGACACTCAGTGTTGTTCTCCCAGTTCTTCAGAACTCATTTTAACAAGTCTAGGAGGGGCAAGCATTTAGAAAGACAGAACACAAACCCAAGATGCCCATCACCTCCACTGTCATAGCCAAGATCACTTTATCAAATTGCTCATAAAGGGAAAGACTCTTCCTTATTTATTTAGCCATCTGAAATAAAACTGCTCCAATAGCCCCCACGCTCAGGCCTTTGCTATCGTACGCAGCAGAGAGGGCAAGCTCCCAAACCAGGTGCTCCGACTGCCCTCAGGAGCAGCCTACCACCCTCCAGAGCGGGAGGAGCCAAGACCTCAACCTTCACCACTTAACTGGAATGATTAAGTCACACTAACACGATTTTTCACAGTCTTTCCACCAAAAAAGCAGCACTATAGGTTAAAAGGAAGTCACAGTATACCCCTTCACCTTTCCCATTGCAGGTTAGAGGGAAAAACATGTTCATGTGCTACACATTAATCGCAACATAACGTCTAGCCCACGTGAGCTGCTGACAATGCTGCCCACCAGGTGCCTCCAGGGGAAGCAGCTGTGTATGGTAAGCTGTTTCCTAGGAGAACTGTTTCTAGTATTCCCCAATTTCTCTATCAGTAAAGGAAGTACACTTTTTTTTTTTTAAAAAAAGCTCTGTTCTGGTTATCTGCTTACAGATTTTAAATTCAAACAGCTTGCTCCCAATAGCATCCCCTTTTAAAGGGTGACAAAGTTTAGGAAAGAAATCCACATTACTAATACTAAATTGCTGCTTTGGAAGGGATGTAAGCTTCCTGCTGAATAACTTAAGTCTCACTACTCACTTTTCATTACCTAACTCAACAGCTTTTCCTACTAGTAACACATTTATTCCTTGATAAGGCTATCAAAGAGTTAAAGAGTTGAAATAGCCCCAGAGTCTACAAAGTCAGTTCTAAACTGACTGAAAACAAGATTTCCACCCTAAATGATTGAAGTTGCCTTTGTGGAATTTATTTATACTTGTTCAAGATGGGAATGCTTCTTTTAAGTATCGGCTCTTGCCTCTTACTGTTGAGGTCTGCTTTCTGACAGGACATCCCTGTTATTTCTGAGAAGCATTCTGAATTTCTATGAAGTCATCCATAAGGATTTGTTTTGCTGTCTTTAATTCCTGAAATGAACACCAAGGGAAAAATTGAACAAGATTGTTTTCTCACTGGTTACATCTGTATGTGTTTTGTGCTACCTGAAGGAGAGTTTATGCATTCATACAAACATTTCTGCAATGAGTGAAGAGTGATCAGCAATATAGAGACACCTGACCTCAGGGAGCATACTTTAAGAGTGAGATGGGGCGACAGACAAAAGGGTGAAGCAGCACAGAATGGCCACACTGATGCCATGGCTTACTCTAGCTGCACCACGAGGATGCAGTTTGAAGAGGATAAGAAAAGAAAGTAAGAGTTCAAGGCACAGAACAGAAAGAGATGGAGATGTTAGGAGCATACTGCAACTATACTTGGGTTGTGAAGTTAATGTTAAGATATATTTTGTGACTGACTGAACATGACCATCAGTAACAGGCAGTCCACTGATGCCCTTCACTAGCTTCTTAAGTTCTTGCCCCATCTTTTTCCAACTGTCTTAATTCCAGACTATTCTCCAGTCTTTTCAGACATATTATTTATCACCCCACTGCCTACACAGTCATGGCAGACTCTAAAACAAATGAAAGTAAGATCCCATGTCGCATTACGTATTCTCCAACTATAGTATTCTAGCCAGTTACACAGCGACTTACTCAAAATATAATAGATGTCAGTACTTAGTACTAACTGTGCTTCTAACAGTAGCTAGTACTTGACTGAAAGCTTTTGTAAGGAAAGCTGTGTCAGCCTGACAATCATCCTCCCTTTACTGACATCACTTCAGTTCTTTCAACTCACAATGAACACTTTCAGCTTTGTGCACTAGCAGATTCACTTCTGTCAGAAGACAAGACACTGCTTTGCCTTTCCATCTGTTTCTACAGACACAGAAGCCTCTCGCTGGACAGAGAAGGTAGGAACTTTTGCGAGTTCAGTAAAAGGGAGACAGTGATGACACACAACGTGAGGGGTACCAGGAGTCATCTGTCTGAACCAAAAAAGCATGTGGGAACATCACATGTAATTGGAGAGAAGAATCCCAGGCAACAGAACAGCCTCGTAGAGCTGGGACACAATGTGAAGGATGCTGTAATTACATGTGGCATCTGCAGCATTTAACTACAAAGACAGTGTGAAGCTACAAAAATGGAGTGGTCAGGACATGGTCCATGCACAGAAGAGACCAAGAATCTTCTCAATTCCCATGGCTAGATCTACAAACCTTAGATCTACACTTTCAGTAGCCAGAAAAAGCAATAAAATTCAATCCCGAGTCTTCTTTAGAGGTGTTTAAAACATATTTGCATTAAATAATATGAATACTGCTTTACCAGGCAAAGGAAATATTCCAGTGCCCCATAAGTTAACACAGTTCACAGGGACCAAGATTTTTTTTAGTCAAAAAAAAAAAGAGGCTAGTACAAGCCAGTTAAGTTTTAAAACGTTTCAGTAGTCCAAATCATTGGAAGTTTTGCTAAAAGAAAACCACAAGTCACCAACATGGAGTTCTGATGATCCCTTGAAAGAGGGACGTTTTTTTAAGATGACAAAGAATCAAAGCAGGTTTAGCTTTTTTTTTTTTAAAAAGGCCACAGCTGTTTCCCTACATATTTCACTCGGTGTGCATTTTGAAGATTGAAATATTCTGTTGTCATGTACTAAGTTTAATCTGGTAGGGTGGTGGCTTTTTTTTTTTTTAGTTTAAGTGTTTAGACTCTGAGGTGAGGTGGCAAGACGATGTCCATAAGTGTATTAACACTTAACTGATCAATGGGCAAAGTTGAGCAGGCTCCCTGTGGTCACAGGGCAATCAGACAGCCAGAGCATCCTGCACTCACAAACTGGCTGCAAGCCAGGCATAGAGTCACGAGATTGACGTAGTGACCACAGAAATGGTTGACAGCAGGAACACAGCAGTTTCTACATTCTAAATCACTAATTCATTTCAGCAGAGTAAAATTAAAATGAGCATTGGAGGTACCTTTTGAAATAGTTAGTGCTGGGGACCACTGTGATCGTAGAATATCAAGACAAATGCTGCCATTACTGTTAATATTTGGATGATAGATTCGTGTTGTAAATGCAACCTGCAGAAGAAGGAAAATTTCAGTGTAGGCTCACAAATGTATATTACACCACACAGTAATGAACAGATTTATGGTACAAGCCACTCACCTTAGGTGGTTTGAAGGGATAATCTGTTGGGAAGTGAATTGTCAAGAAAAATACTCCACCTTGATAGGGACTGTCATTCTGTTAATGAAAAAGAATCATTGCAGTTTGAGGAGTTACTACAAGATGCCTGGTCATAAAAAGCTATGAACATCAATTCTGTCATACTTACTGGTCCCATTATTGTAGCTTGCCAATGGAACACTGAAAAAGAGAAAGATTTACTTCAGTTTGGAGAAGCTCAAGTAATGAACTGCTTAATTCCAGACAAAGCAGCGCAGAAAAGTCTATTTGAAAAACAAAGCCTTCTGAAAGGCTGCAGGGAAGCAAGCCAAACAATTAAACAGAGACGAGCAAGGTACCCAACACTCCACATTTGCTCGGTCCACACTTTGGGATTGCTGTAGTACCACACACACATCATGCCCTGCAAAAAATTCCTTTACGGTAAAAACCCAGATAGCTATAGTCAACATTTCAGACCCAAAAAATTTGAGAGTTCAGCTTTGTTGTTTCCAATGCAGCACCTGAATCAAAGCCCAGTTTCCAATGACTGCCCTCTTTGAGCAAGCTACAGCAGGAACTCATATCTTTTGTAGGGAGGATCTCTCCTTAGTTAAATGGAGAGTAAGCCTAAGCTTTGTATACACCGTATCTGTTGGGGTAACCTAAGCCAGTGGTACCTTGACTGAATGTTTAAGCTTAGTCTCCACAGAGGTGTCAAGATTTCATTAAAGCAGCAAAAAAGCAATACAAGTCCTCAGAGAATGCAAGGTTGCAGCCTGCTCAATACTTGGGACCAGGTTGTGCTCGTACACACTTTAGATTAAATGGACAAAAATTAAGTCTCACTCATATGCATCTGTCCAAGAGTACATCTTAATCTGGTAATACAGAAGATTCGTGAAGAATGTCTTTACGCTGCAGAACATAAGGAAAACAATCAAAGTTGTTAATCTGTATGAGGCATGTTCGAAAGTTCTCAGAGTTCCTGCGTTCTCCAAAGGCTCCAACACTAGCCTCTGAAGAGCACCATCTTAACAAATTATACGTGGAACAGAGCTTCCCTCTGCACAGATGTCAACTACATCGCATCTTCAGAACCAGGGAGTTGCACAGGAAACTTAATTTGTGGCAAGGTCTAAGTCTTCAAGACACAGAAGTTGCAGCAACCTGCAGCTGCATGCTTAACTTGGAACTAGTGTCTACGGCTTTCGAGACTACCTGTGCCAATAGTAATTTTGGCCCAAAGTAGCACTACTTGTTCTAATCTAGCATGAGCAGTTTTTAATTACACATGGTACAGGCATTACAACTGGGAATAATCTCATACAA
>VZSZ01004242.1:31770-43995 GCA_013398815.1 Ibidorhyncha struthersii
CCCCGCCACCTCCCACCCCAGACTCACAGAAAGTGCTCATTTAACTTCAGATTCTCACAACAGCCCAGAAAGTCTGATGAACTACAAGATGGATTTGTCATCCAGAGCTTATTTCAATTGATTAACTGCTTTGAAATCAGCCATTCAAGAAGTTATTTACAAAGTTAAGGGGGTTGATGGCTTTCAGTAGTGAAGCACAGGTACATGTTTGGCAATGAACTAAGCCACTGCATAGCACTCTGGAAGTACACTAGTGTAATCCAGATGCAAGCATATTTCCAAAACAAAGGCCAGAGGTGGGTGGAAGAGGACTGGAACTACTTTACCACAAGAAAGAAAATCACGTCCCTATAGCTAACAAGGTAGAAACAGCTCTTCACTTCCCAAAGTTTATGAAGTACAGGGACAAGAAGCTTACAGCTGGGGACAGTTTACATCAGCTGGACTATCCACAAGATACCACTTTGCAAGCACAGTATGTCCTGAACTCTGAGAAATGTCATTCTGACAAGGCAACCGAGGCAGACCTAGAGCACAGGGATCTCTGAGAACACACCTTTCTGTTGCTGCCACCACCATCCACTTACATACAGCCAAGGTGTTGCTCTCAACTGTGAAAGTCTTTCATTGGAAGTCTTTCAGAAAGGGGACACAAGGAGAAGAACTGAATATGACTTTAAAGCTTTCCGTATTCAGTAGCACGTTTCCATCATAAGCCTCCACCGACTTGCATTACCACCTCCTCCACCAGATAATCTCCATCACCTTTGATAGTCTTTGGAAACTATGATGTAGTTTATCATGACACAAATCACACTTGCTAATTTAAGGGAAGAAAAGCCTCAGACTGGCTCTACATCTTCGGAATTTCTCTTCCCTGAAACTACAAGCTTCTTTTAAGTGCTATTTTGAAAGCAGAAATAAGTTGTGGAGTAACTAGAAGCAGCCTGACTCTACTGCTAAAAAACCTCAGACCCAAACACAGTTTTCACTTGTTTCAAAGGACTGGTGAACAGTAACATCTCCTCTAATTTCAGTATTTTCATTCTCGGGTTTCAAGTGCTTTTTTCAATCTAGTCCTAGCTTTCTATAGGGACGTGTAAGTTTCTATACACTTCAACACTTCTGAAGAGCTCAGAAAGGAGTCAGATCTTGGCAGCTAATTTTTTTCCTTTTAGAAAGGACAGATAAGCATAGAGTTCTTAGCACATAGGCAGAGGGTTTCCCTACTTCAATATCCCCTACTCTCACAAGCTTGGATACTTCACTGAACAACACACTTGCCAGAGAGACTGCATTGCACAGCAAGTTCAATGCATGCTTTTAACGCGCATCCCAGTCAAAGCTTCCAAGTGTTCTCACATGGCCTCTTCGACACAGCAGAGCTGCTATAAAAACACATGAATGCATTCCCTCATTGCAGGCATTTTATGCATTAAATGCAAGTACCTGAATTTACCCCAAGGCCCATGGTAAAGTTATAAAGCAAAAGGTGAATTTACAAGTGTTCTCATCTCATTGCAAACATCCTACTAAACTTGCTCACCTAAGCTATGACAAAAGAGTTTAATGCTGCTATAAAAAAAAACACAGTAGCTCTCCATATTAACTAGGATTTTACACTTTCTGGTGAAGACCGCACAACTTGCAAAACCACTGCAAGGCCGCTCATAGAAAAGTACTCTCACAGAAAGTACAGGGCAACAATTAAGTTGCCTTACTCACAGCTAATCAAAGCAGACTGGGGAACATTACCTAGAACCAAGACAAAGTACCCATATAAACATTAAGCCAAGTCACACAATATATCTTGGCCTCCTCTGTAGGAAAAAAATACATGTACTAAATGACAGTAGATCACCTTACTATAAAACAACATTATAAAAAAATTAGGGTAGGACTTTAAAGAATAACTGCTTTTTTTTCTCCCCTCCTGCTTTAAACACAAGCTTTGAAAACAACACAGTAACAACTCCAAATTACACACCAGGTAAACAACCATGCATATTGGACACAGCCAATATGTAGGTCAAAAAGACCATCCTAGGCTAACCCCTATACAGAACCTGGCAGGGCCAACTGATGTGAGCAGTTTTTAAACCCAATAGTACTGTGCGTACTGATGGATCCTCCACCTGCACTTCCTATCTCATACCTAAGCAGCTACAGCCAAATCAAACAACAAGGTAGTTATCACAGCAGGATTCAGACATTCTGACTTTGCTTATTGAGAAAGCCACAAGTAATATTCCAAACTGAGTGAAAACTTGCCTAAAAATAAAGAACCAAACCTGGTTTTCAGTTCTTATATTCTGGTGTGCTCTATAATACAACAGCACAAAGCAGATTAAAGAACCACCAATGCTTCCAGTGTTCCTATAACTCATTTGACAACAGTAACTATTTTTTAAAAATATCTATCTAACATTAGTTCACAATTCAAGCTTTAATTTACCAACTAGTTTTTCTTCCCTTCCCATTTTAACCTCTTATCCCCAAGGACTACGTGTAGCCCTCTTCCAAAATGCAGTGTTAACTAACTCCTGGATAAAACCTAGTTAACCCCAACCTTGCTGGACCAACATCTAGATTAGGAACAGATTGTTTTACTTCTACGTGACTATACCATGTATAGTTTAGATATCAAAGAAGTTCAGAAAGCTGTATGAAGCTGCTTGCTGGTTTGGCCACAGAGCTACTGAAGTTTGTAACTTCTGCAAACAGCATGCCCGATGAGAATGCCACAACAGTTACTTGGAAGGATGCAACTATAAGATGTCTTCAGAGCAGTCGCCCAGTCAATACAGCAGGAGCGACTGAGATCTCCAGTGATGTACAAGGAAGGAATTAAGGGATACAGGAGGGCAGCAAATGTAAGATTAGTTGTGTGCAGTAAAAGTAACAGAAGGGTTCTTGCTAAGGAACCAGTCATTCTGGTTTAGAAGGAAAAAAAGTGAGAGATGCAAGTGTTGGCCGATAGTAGCATACTTACTGTCATCACCAACAGGCCCTGCTGAACACTGTGCTGGAGGATCACGTGCCAGATCATTCAACTCCTAGAAAACAGGAACAGTTTATTTCATTTAATTTCAAATTCATTCATGTTATTGCTAAAAAAAGCTACTAGTAGCACTTTGTCTGTCATTCTTGCTCATGAATATAATGCTCACATCAGTAAGTCTTCTGAAACCACAGGAACGGCAACACCACAGAACTAGTAGCCAGGACCCCACAAAGTAAAGTTGCATCATAAATACAGGTACACATACGGCATATGCAGTTACCTCACTAGGTTTCCACACACTATTAAATCACAGCAACCCTCATCAAATCATAGAGTGTATCAGGTTTGCCTTCACTGATAATAACTTAAAAAAATCCCTAGCATTATCAAGGTATTATATATTCCACTATCTCCAGGTCACACAGAGATAAGATGACCTCAATCCAACAACTCTCAGTATCAGCCTTATTTTATCCCCTGTATCATAACAGCTCCCAGGTTGCCCCAGCTGTAGTGATCTAGTTTATCATCTCAAGCCTGCAGTAGCCTTCTTGCAGTATACAAACCTTCAATAACCTGTGGTTGTTTCATCTCCAGATACATGCACCAGTGAATATAGGTGGTTACAGGGAATAAAACACAAGGCCCCCTGTAGCTGCAGAACTGCCAACCCCCGAATGGAAGTCTTCACTCTTCAAGTACCTGCGTCAGTCAAATATTCCTCTGAAGTGAGTCTCAATTGTTCTGGCTGAACAGGTTGAGTGATTCAGAATACTGCTGAACTTACACCAAGTTTCAATGTGAAGCAGAATTTCAGCCCAGATCAGAAAAACAGTCCACACTGTCACCAGTAACTCACATTAGCAATTTGCTCAGGAAGCAGACATTTAGTGGGAGTGCAAATAGAGTAAAACTTGAAGTCAAACTTTGTCTGCTATTTCTGGCTCAGCCACTGACCTGCTTTGCACAACAGGCCCGAACATATTAGCTTTTTTCTGTGCTAGCTCAGTCTAGAAAGCTAAACATAACACCAACCATTACGAAGACAACTACATCTAGCCTTCAGGAAATGCTCTGCTCCATTGCTGTCCCTGGATCACTGTACATTCAGCTTTTCACCTCACAGCCTGCAAGGGTTACCAGCAACAGTCCACCAGGGAGTTTCAGATACCAGACTTACCAAAGCTTTTGGCAGACAAAACATTTGAGGACAATGATGGAGACAAGCTGATTGCAGGAATGGAAAAAGCTTGTTGCTTAATGGCCTTTTGTTATTTACAGGCAGTGAATTTTAAGCTCTTGAATAGATGATCTCTGGGAGTTTCTCCTTCCCATGAATTGGAAGACCAAACCCTCTTCTGTTACAACGGATACCACACAAGTGAATCTTGGGATTTTCCCCTCAGTAAGCAGTCTCCCAGAAGCCTTGCAGTGGAGATACAAAGCTTCACATACTCCAACTACTGGAAAGCACTGGCAAGTCTGGGTCTGCTCTAAGCAGCTCCCATCTTTTTTAAAAGCCCAGCTGAAAGCCTCCTGACTTCACACCAGACTACTGAAGTTTTCTAGGGTGCCTACTGAGCTTCTTACAGCACTGACCCAAGCAAACCTTGCTCCTACACTTCATGGTTCGGCACAGGCTTGGACAGGAGTAGATACTGAGCACACAGCACCCGCTGAAGAGCCTACTCCCTCCTGAAGGTAAAGAGCATCTCCAGGTATCCTCTGAAGGAGGAAAGCCCTTCAGAGCTGTCAATTCAGAGTAGCCAACTTTAGCCAAGTGAGGATTCCTTCCTTACCTCCTGGTTGCAAGTATCAGCTAGCATGAAGATCAGTAAGGCACACTTGCTCCCCACCAGCACGCTTCACACCTCATTGCTTTAACTTCAGAACATGAAATATGTCCAGCAACAGAAGAACACTGCTCCACCCTGGAGAACTGCACGTACTATACAAGTTTTCACTAGCAACGGGCTGAAAAAATACAGCATAGCAGACTGCACTGTGCTCGGCTTCAGCATCAGTAAGCCAAGAGTCACACTGTGCAACTGCTGCAAAGGAACACGCAGCCATTTACACGCAACTTCACTGGCACCTGAAGGCCACATGCTTTCTTCATGGTCAGTCTAGTCATGGCTACAAACAAAGTGAGCCTCCACAAACACAACTTCGGAAGTACAGGCACAAAAACTTAACAGGAATACACCTGCTCTTTTTAAAGGTGTATAGAGTACAGTCCACTTCCAAATGCAGTTGGACTCTCATCTTCTGGAAAAGACCATCTAATGCTACAGTACTTAAAACCCCAAACACATCTATTAAAAAAAGCACACATCTCAACCTCCTTTACCACTTCTCATCCTCTTCGCTCCTGTTTTATGCATAAATACAATGCAACAACACTAGACTCCGGAGTGCACCTGTAAAAATCCATGCTTTCCATGTAAGACCACAACCTAGTATGGATTATATTGAGAAACCCAGCATGCACCTTCCCTACTGTAAACAGGAAATAGTTACAAACATAGGCTGCAGCTTGAGCACATATTCTACCAGCTGGTAGAACACCCAGCTCCAAATCTGCCCAGACGTTCACCCTACATCCTGCTGCCTAAAAGCGCCACTTCCCCAGACTGGATGAAACCACACACCTTCAGTGATACCATGAGTTACACCTCAACACACACAGAGGCAACAACGACATTCAATTAGCAGCAGCCCTGTTTCTCATCAAAATACTATTTCTTTCTCTTCAATCTTCAGTTCCAGCTAGAAGGAATACTTTGGTTTTCTGAAGCCGTGTACAGTGTCTCACTGGAAAGAGATGACTTACAACAAATGCTTATACCCCTTGTCTCAGTGACACAGCTCACACCTAAGGCAGCATTTCAGGTTCTGCTCTATAAATTCACAGATTGAAACATCACAGAGTAAAAGACCCATGTAAAAAGCAGTGCAGAAGCTTCTTGCACTTGAAGTTTAGCAACAACTCTCAATCCAAACCCGTGACACAAAACCTCCCAGTTTTTGTAGAACAAGAGGTCAGATAATAACAGGGAAGTTTAACCTCCAAAAGACACCTCTGGAGCACAGCTTCTAGCTGCAGCAGACCACCAGCTGCCTCTGGACAGGAGAGGCTAACGTGTTGCTGGATTTCCTGGCAGTGCTGATGATCACTTTAACACACCACTCTCTTCATGCTAGTAAGGCTTTCACTACTCACTTGTCAGACCTGCAGAGACAAGTTTAAAGACAGGCATGGCAACTACCTACAGCTGCATTTACCCAGGCAGGAGGGAGAGGAGCATCCACCACCACAGCACAGTGACAAGCTTTTGCAGCTGTCCGAGAGGTTACTTTGCCTTTTGAAGACTTCTGTGCAGTTTCCAAGGTACTGCTAGCACATCAGAACTAGCAAGGTCTCTGCCTCCAGATGTTGCCAAGGGAGACTGAGAACCAGCTGGTTTCTAACTCAGAACAAACAAACAACTCTGGATTTCACATAAAACTGGAATTCATAATACATGTTACGGCTACAGTTCAGTACCATCTACAAACCGGCCATTATGGCATGTGTCAGACCCTAACCTGCAAGGCCTGCTGTATTTCCCTGTGATCTGGGAAGGCCTGCCGTTCAATGATCTTGACAACACTGATTTTAAACCAAAACCTGAGGAAAGCCATAGCTGGTCACTGTTTGAGACAGCTTCTGATCCTTAAGCACATGCAGAAGGCTTTGCTTTAGGAACTTAAAAGCAAAGACTCAAGCAGCCTTTAGATGAAGTTTCAGTTTGAGTTACTTAGCTCCCAGGAGGTTACCTCACCACAAATCGCCTTCAGCTGGAAAACCAACTTACAGAGCTTAAAGTTTCTGCTGTCTCCCCTACAGCAAAATACCCTTGGGGTTGGGCCCACTGCTGCAGATCATACCATTAACTTGACCCATCTTACAGTTAAAAGCATTAATTAGTTCCTCAGCAAAAATGAGGAAGTGGAAGCATGGCGCAAAGCAAAGCAAGGTTCCAGGTGTCTTGCCCAAAGGCCAAGTTGAACAGAACTACTGTCATTACATCCATGAACTAAATACCCTAAAAGTTACAGAACACACACAAGAAACTGACATTTAGGCACCAAAAGCAGATTTAAATGCATCCATAAGTTCCCAACAAAACAAAGACCTAATCAGGGGCTCCAGGAAAGCGTTTTAAGGAAGATGGAGTGTGCTTATGCTACAGACCTCCCTAGCCATGCTTCCCATCAGCTGCCAGTGATGCTGCAGGGCACACAGGAAAGCCAGTGCCACAAGTCTCACTCAGCCCCACACTACCCTCCTCCTGTCAGTCTACCTCCCAGCTGCTGGTACATTGCATTTTAAATACATCTTGATCAAGGAGTTCACAAACTGCACCGGAAGTTTTTAAAGCACTTTCAAACACCAGTGTTTTAAGTCTTACCTTAAAGTTTAACCCTGCACATATTTTAAGTTATAATTATGTTTTAATTGTAAACTCCAAAGACATTTGTTAGAGAAGTTCAAATTTGTTCCTCTAGACAACAATGTACCAGGAACATGTTAGACTGGTGAGGGAAAACTGCTCTGTCTAGAAGACAAGACTAGTTTTAAGGACTAAGTTAATGGTAACACAGCCTTTAGTAAGAATAGCCAACATAACTGGCAACATCAAGAAACCAATCAAGCAAATAAGAAGTAGTCAGTTCCAGCTATTTTCTAAGTCTTGGTGGACAGTGGAGTTCTCTAAACACACTCAGTGTACACCTCCAAACAGTCAAAGATGATCCACAGTCCCTTCAGCTTGGACTCCACAGTCTTCCCTCCCCAGTCCAGTTGGAGCGGTTTTCAAACTGTAATTTACTCAGAGACCACATCATTAGCTTGATTACAAGCCTAATTTTTGTTTCAGGTTGCTGCTTTAAGTGAAATAAGCTTTTAATCTCCGACTTCAGCAAGTTTATTTGCCTGAAGCCCCTGAACCTTTCTGTGATGAGCAGTCCAGGGTTATGTTACAAAATCGTGATTTATCTAACCAAAAAGGAACTTTCAGCCGCTTCATCATGAATTGTTAGCAGCTTTCAACAGCACAGTGCCAAGCAATGCGGAATCAGGGCCAAAGTCAAAATTGACAGCACTCTGCCTTACCCCAGCAGCAGGACTACAGCACCGAGGAGCAGCTGCCAGCTACCTGCACAGGTCTGATGCAGATGGTAGACTGGGCAAGAACCTGCTGCATGTTCCTTGGGCCAGCAGGTTCTACCTTTACCTGTCACTGAAGGTACTGTGTAGGGTGAGGTGTAAGAGACCAAGCAGAACCTCCGTACAAGGCAGCGCTCACCAAGGTCACATCACCAATTCCCTACAGCATCCATAGAT
Organism: Ibidorhyncha struthersii; assembly: GCA_013398815.1. Lineage (NCBI taxonomy): Eukaryota > Metazoa > Chordata > Aves > Charadriiformes > Charadriidae > Ibidorhyncha > Ibidorhyncha struthersii. The sequence continues at coordinate 40,164 of VZSZ01004242.1, forward strand.
GCTCTCCTGGCCTACAGGACTTCTGCGATTCCAGAGCATCTGCCATTCCAAGGCTACCACCCCTATTAACAGACACATTTTAATCTTCAGAGAGATTTTAATCCTTTACCTTTGACAGAACCTGCTTTTTCAATGCTCGAAATGTAAAACGTCAAAGTCAGTGGATCTGAGACAAGACTCTGCAAGAGTTAGAGGGCAAGCAGTTAAGTGAGTAGCATGAGAAGAGTCAAGCTGCACGAAATACAGGAATAACCAAGGCACACATTATAAACAAGCTCTGATGTAACTGTCACCTTTCATTTTATTTTTTTTTTAAGCCTGAACAGCACGAAGACCACAGCAACGTCTAACTTCCTCCTGGTGTGAAATCTTGAGTATGAGAAAGCCTAGCTAGCTAACAAAAGCTTAACCAGTGTTCTCTGTACTAACGACACGCAAGATATCTAACACAGATGGGCTGCGCTGGCAGCTCCACGAACACAGCAAGAGGCCGTAACGGAAGAACCAACTTGTTCCCACTGGCTGCTGTAAAGCAGAACTGGTAGCGCAGAAATAACACAAAAGTTTGCTCAGCACAGGTAGTATGCATACAGCTGGGCTAACACTAACATTGTTCAACTAGCCCATCAGCCTAATGCATCCCATCTGCAGGCAGCATTCATTTTAGCAGAAGTGATACTTAAGCATCTCAGGAGGTCAAGCAGCTCCAGGTTACAGGCAAACACATCATCTTCCGCAGCTGAACAGGGACAGCAATATAGAACACATAGTTTAGTTCTGCAAAGCATCACCTGTTTTTTGGGCCTCTTACAAGCAGTAATAAGCCACCATTCCCCTGCTATAAGAAAATGTTTTATGTCAGCAGGGCTGGGGCACAGCTTCCAATTTCCACATCCCCCTCACTGTAGGGTCTATCAAGCAGTTCACATAGGGGAACCCATAAAAGACAACAAACTAGCCTTTTCCTTGCTCTCCCATTCAAAGAGCTCCAAACAGTGCCCTAGTTATTCAGTTACAGGTAACGCATTTCCTAAAGATAAGCAACACAGATGGGGATGCGACTAAATCCAAAGTGCTTAAACCTTAAAATGGAAGGCGTTCATTCTAGCCCTCCAGTATCACTCCCATCTCACCCCTGGATATCTTCACATTCCATTTCTTATAAAATATATACATGATGCATACATCACTGTTTTATATATATAAAAATAACAATAAAATTGTTATGCTTCATTGTTATCCCCACACTTCATGGGGACTCTGGCTGGCATCGCTGCCCGAACATTTCTCACAAGAGTTCCAAGTTTTAGACCTGCGAGCCAGTAAGCACCCATGCAAGAATTAAGGACACCACTGCCTGAAAGACTGCAGTGAATAATACAAGCAGCAATCTGATAGCAGGTCTCGAGTCCCAGCTCTTTTGGAGCATCTGCTTAAAGAACAGCTGTTGCTGCACACAGAACACATTATCCCAGCTTGAGTCTCTGGACAACCCCAAGTGCAACCATCCCACCAGAGACATGCTGGGATGGACCATGCAGGTTCTTGCGCTGTCATGCGCCAGCAACACCACCACTTACCCAGCTACAAAAAACTTCTCATTCTGCCCCTCTTCCAGCCCAGAAGAGCTCAACATGCAAGACGCCACTTCAGATAACACTGTTGACACTGTACAAAAGGTTTATACTCTTGGGACTTTCTGCTTGTTTCCAAGTTCTCATCCCCACATTATCCAAGGACACAAAACGTTTTGGAGAAAACCTCGTAGTCTGCAGTCAAGCATAAAATCCAACCTGCCAAGCACAAGAGCCAGTGGCAAGACTGAGACCTAAACACTGATATATCGAGACTGATAATACCCTGTAAAAATGCCTAAGCAGCAGCTTTCCTTCTCATTGCTTCTTTGTACTCAAGTCTATTGGGATTACTCCTACTTGATCCACATTCTGCAGGCTTTTGTTCCTGCCACAAGGTGCAACAGCAAAGGTTGGAAACTTGCTGTGCCCCCTGTTATCCTGACAGGGATGGTCGCTACACATAAGATACCACGGCTTTTCTGAGACCAGAACAAAACCAAAGTGATGATACGAACAATCTCTACAGGGCTTATAAAGCTGGAGTGTAAACAACCAGTGATTATTACTGAAGTAGTTAGGTGAGACAACCACAGTAACTCAAATATTTAAGAGTGCTCCTTTCTAGTCTGTAGATTAACTCCCATCTAACTTTTAAAGCAGCTGGACTGCTGAAACAAGCAGTTTTATTTCCCTTCATATACTTTGTTGGAAACATTGCCCACTGCCCTATCATCCCCCTTGTCTTCAACAGCCACCACACTTACTCCACTGAAACAGTACTTTGCAGAGCTCAATATACACCCCACTACTTTGGTGATGCTCTCACTACTTCCCAAGGCTTTAAGAGGCTCTCGTAACCTTACACAGTCCCCGTTCTCTCTCAGGATTCATTATCTTTGAAAAGCAGCATGAAGAATCGGTCCCCAAGCACCCAGTGTTAACAAAGACTCAACACATTCAGCTTCTCTCCTGTTAAAAAAAAAAAAAAAACAAAAACAAAACAAAAACAAAACCACAGACTAGAAAGAGAAGCCCTCAGAGAGTGTTGAATCCTGAACCTCAGCACACACCAAACTACAACAAAGCACCTTTCTCCGCTTCCAGAGTCACCGGACAGAAGATATGCCCTCCCCACAAAAGCCCTGTACGATCTGCATGTGTGTCCCCCGCCCCCAGCAGTCACCATTTACCCTCTTTCAGCATTCACTGCCTCCTCAGTCTGTTCCGATGGCCCGCCCTCCCAAGGAGGAAGCGCTCTTTCAAACACCTGCAAGCCCACAAACACACTGGGGAGCAGTCTTCACCACGTACTGAGTATGGCTAAAGCAACGGAATGTTGCAGACAGGCGATACCCAGCTGGAGCACAACTTCCTTACGTAACCCGCTACCATACGCTTATCTGGAAATTTCAATACACTAAAATTCTACTCAAAACCCTTCCCTTTCAAGCTCTACTTATTCCACAAGCATACGTAAGCCTTCAGGCTCTCTTCAATTTCCTTCACCTTAGCTTTAATTTGATCAGTACAACATGAAGCTTCACAAAAACTTCAAGATAACCTACAATTAAAGCAAAGATGTTAACACGTAACCCAAATCTGACACCATATACCAAACAGAGCTAACAAAAGTATTGGGTAGCACGTTCACATCTGGTTCTAGACAAAAAATAGATTTATGTAGTAATCGAGACCAGAAACCCTACAGGAGGACTGGCTTCTACGCCAGAATCTTACATGGAGACTCCAAACTGACAGCTACATTTTTTGCATGGAAAAGGATATAAATTCCCGGTCTGACTCACCAAGATAATAAAAGTGTACTTCAATAACCCTCCTCTTCTTCCTGGTAAAAGATACTACGATGATCGAGCAGAGTAGGGTCTTAAGACTAAAGGGGATTCAGCAGCAGTGTTTTTCTAGAAGGCCAGGACACCAACCATGGTTCACCTCCTGCACCGGGAGAAGAAGGCACCTCGCACGCCTCTCCCTACAAGTCTACTCGATGACTCAGGTTGTAGAGCACCGCTGGGCCCCATTAAAACAATAAATCACAAGATTGCGACCCGTCGAACACGACAAGTTTACTACCCTGAGCCCTACCGAGACCAGCGTTCCTCGAGGATGGAGAAGCAGCTCCCCGAGGAGCTACGCCAGAACTTACAGGCGGGCGGCCTTTCCGCTCCTCCGGCCACCTTCTCCCGACACCGGCAGCCCCCGGGCCGAGGAGCCATTCCCGGGCCCGAGGAACGATC
>VZSZ01004242.1:50789-79532 GCA_013398815.1 Ibidorhyncha struthersii
TCTTTCTTTCCTTCCTTCCTTCCTTCCTTCCTTCTTCCCTCCCTCCCTCCCTCCCTTCCATCCTTCCCTCCAAAATAAGTTGGAGGGTCTTTAACAAACCCCATGGTGTCATGTGCCCCTACTCCAAAGTGATTTTCCATTTCCAGCGTCATTTGCCATGTGCTGAATGAATCGAATTCAGGACTGTCAGAATTTTAAAACCTAACAAAAGTAGCTTTTCAGGTGACATGTTCTTCTTCTCAGTTCAATGTTTTCAAAAATAAGTTAGTCCAGAACCTGTGAATTATTTTTTTTCTTTAAATAAAGCAGGGATTGGGGCGGTGGTTTTTTGGTTTTAAACTTAATGATTTTTTTTACAAGAAAAAAAGAAGTGCAAAAAGATCCAAACCTGAAAAAGTATTGCTCGGTTTTGCAGATTCAAATGCCTTGTCTTGCTCTTTTGCTGATGTGGTTTTTGTTTTTGATAATTATCACCCTGTCTTCTCCCAAACTCCAAATATTATTTTTTTTTGGCAGCTTTTGCTGGTTTTGATGTAAACGTGGATGTAGCTCAGGGCACAGCCCCACAAACAGCTGTGAGCACGGAGAAGGGGCGCAGTGGGCACCTCAGCCTGCCACTGCCACCGCGTGGAATGTGGAAGACAACAGAGACTTCACTTGAGATGGTCAAAAGCTTCCCCATGCCTCAAGATCAGACTCATCCTCTCCTACTCCCCTCCTCCAGGTGCACATTTCTGGACCAAACGATGGAAGAGTCCGGCCTCACTTCAAGCTCGTGGCCATGCCAGCCTCAGCAGGGGGCTGGGGGATTGGCGCCAGAGGCAGAAAATAAAAGAACAGAGGTAGACCCAGAGCTTCTCCCTCAGTCCTAGGCTCAGCCAGCATTGCAGAGATCTCCATGGGATATCAAGGACCATGACATGGAATGGTTAAACATAGTCAAAAACAAATAGGAGCTTTTTTGGCAGAAATCCTGGCAGCGCTGACAGCTATAGGCAGGCCCTGAATTGTTCATTCCCCTGTTCCCAGCTTGCTAAAAACTTCCTGGGCAGTTTGAGCTTCCATTGGTATTTGTGTGAGTGTCCCAGCTGGATTTAGTCAGCCTGCTTTGTATCTCCAGTGTTTGCCACTGCAAATCAGAGACTTCCATGTTACGCCCTGGGTTTACCTGCCTGTGCTGTGGGGACGGGCTTCTATAAATCTCTCCTCTCTGGCCATGAGAGCACCAATAAATCTCCCTTGGATGCGTGTCCTGACCAAGAAGGCAATGATAAATTTCCTGTAAGTCGTTGAGAGAGGAGGAACAAGGAAAGAAATAGGATATTTACACATGTCATTGCACCTGCTTGCATGGAAAAAGAAAGCCTGGAAGTCAGGTTCTGGCTCCGTTTTCCACCCAGCCGTTGTCCCTCGCTCCAACCCCAAGGGCCGCCCCGCTCAGCCCCGCTGCCCTCCCAGCGCTGCCCAGACACACTGCTGGGCTGGAGGTCCCCACTCACCTCTGCACCTCCTCACCTCCAGGCAGCACCTCCTCGCCGGGGCTGCCTCCTTCGGCTTGGCAGCTCCCAGAGGGGAACTCCGGGAGCGGTAAGCACAGTTCCTGTGCTGCTCCCTGCCACTTTCTATTCCCCAAAGTACTTTTTTCAGAGAGACAACCTCCCTCCATACCACGCGCTCACCTCCTCCTCTCTTCATCCCCAAGCTGTTTTATCCCCCTTTCATCCTCCTTTGGCTGTATCAATGGCAGTCTTCCAGGGTCTGCTGCCAGGTCTTCTTCTGTGCCTTTATAGCGCTGCCCCAGTGGGATCTGGCCTTGCTTGGCATTTCTGTGCCACCCTGTTGCACAGGACAACCCTAGCCAAGTTGCGAGCCCGCTGCTGCAGGGGAAAGGGGCAACAGCGGCACTGAAAAGCGTGTTCAGCCAAGGACCACTCGAGGTCTCACACCCGGTTCACAAGACGCTCTGTTGGCACCTGCAGCTCCCCAGTCAGGGGGATCCTGTCTGCAAAGACTGTCCCCTCCTTTGCCACAGAAGTGGGATCAGAATGTGTCAGGGCGAGAGCAGCTTGCCAGGGGTCCCTGGGAATGCCACCAGCAAGCTTTTGGTGGCTCCATCCCCAAAGCCAGCTTTGCTTGTCCTGCAGGATGGAAGACACTTGTAAAAAAAAAAAAAAAACAAACAAAAAAAGCAAAACTCAAAGCAACCAAAAGGCGTGTGCATACACAGCCATTTATTTCACTGTAGTTTCACTTGTTCTCAGCTCAGCCCGGTTGGGTCCCCAGGGGACACGTGGTGGGAGGCCAGAGGAGACACAGCCAGCCACTTCCCCTTCCGCAGCCTCAGTGCCAGGGGGACTGGTGACAAAAGGCAGGAAAGTACATGACTGTTGGAGGACAGAGAGGAAGAGTGCATGTGTATGTGAGTGGAGAGGTCCCAGCAGAAGCGCCCCCAGGGATCTGTGCAGCTTAACACATGCCACCTGGAAGAGTCAGACGTGGAAGGGACCTGGAGGAGCTATTCAAAGCATTTTGACAGGCACAGTCAAGTAGAAAACAGCTTCTTTTCAAAGAATAACTGAGTATCTGAGATGCTTCAGCCTGGGAGAGGGATGGCTGAGGTCTGACACCATCAGTGATCTGGGGAGGAGGAAAGGGCGGGTTGTTCACGTCTTTCCCAGCATAAGAGCAGTTGCACCCCAAACAGCGGGAGCCTGTCACAGCTTCAAAACAAGCAAAAATTACTTCTCCACCCAACATGTAATTAGGGCCTCAGTGACACAGGATACCGTGGTTACTGACAGTTTCCAGGGGATCAAAAGAAAACTGCATAAATCACAGGCTGATCCACTGATGTCTATTAAAGGGATAAAAACTCTCTCTTAGGCAGGAAGTTCTGGTGCCACAAAAAGGAAGGAAGAACCTTAATGGAGAAGGGGCATGCAGCTCTCAGTGCAGCCCCACCACCCAGGGACGGGGGAATGGTCCGTGCTGCTGTCATGATTTTAAACTCATTATTGCTGAGGGCTCACAGCTTGGTGTCAGGGTGAGGTAAAGGCTCTCCCAAGCTGGGCACATTGCTGGAAAAGCGTCTGATCTCTGCCTGGATTTTGTAATCGAAGATCAGGACCCCACATAATCTGAAGACAGAGAGGGCAATTACCAAATCCTTTGGCCAGGACACCTCCCTGGCTCCCCGGACTGTCACCTCTTTTGTCCCGCAATGAAACTGCTTTGATGAATGAGAGACAATGTGTGCTTGGGAGCTGGAGGAAGCGGCTCAGCTGCTTCTGAAAGATTTTCCCCAGCACATGGATGGCTCCTCACCACATCAGAGAGAGTGATCCAGTTCACATAGCCTAGAGCAACACAGAATATTGCAGAGCACTTTACTTTGGCTAGGGTGGGCAATAAAGCAAGCCCTGTCAGTGTGCAGGACCTCTGAGGGTACACCAGTGGTGCAATTGCAGCACTGAAAACACCAACTGCAGCACTTTTTTAGCCAAAGGACCGAAGCCACTTTTAACACCAGCCTGGCATCCGAACCCTGTCCCCACAGGCATCCCCGGTGTAAAGCTGTCACTGGGCAGCTCGCCTTTCAGCTGAAGCCAGCAGCTCTGCTGGCTTTTGCAGGGCAACAGCACACAATGCAAAAAAAACAAGGAGCAAGCACTGCTGCAGTGCCCATCTTGTGGCAGGAGCTGGCTCTGTTATGCCTGCTGTCTGCCTGCTGGCCAGGAGCAGTCCTTTACCCAGGAGATACCAGGGAAAGGACCATGTGTCTGGCCTGGGTCTTGGCTGGGGACATGCCACATGCCTCCAGCACCTGCTCCTAACCACCATTAGGCTCACACAGGGCCAGCGGCCAGTCCCAGCCCCTGGGTTAATCCACCTTATACAGAAGCCACCTCATACAGGGCAGCCAGTGGGTCTCCAGAGGTGGGGGAGACTTCAAGCAAATTCATGGCATTGGGCTACCTGCAACGGATCTCACCTCCTACCACTGTAGGATCTTTATATTATTTTTCCAGGTTATTGCAAGTTCTCAGGCACTTCACCAAAACCCTTCTTTGTCTAAACCAAGTCCTGGCTACAGCTGTCCACTCCACCCATGGCCATTGGGATGTCAGGAGACGCTGATTGCTTCCCCAACCCCACACAGTACATACCCTTCTAGAAACCAGCCTATGCTGCGTTACGGGCCAGCTCAGCTCTTCTGGATGATCCCAAGGGTGGAAGCTGTGACGTTCTATGTTAAGGAGAACCTTGAATGTGTAGAAGTCAACTATGGTGACCATGGAAGCCCTATCGAATGCCTCTTGGTCAAGATCAGAGAGGTTGTCTCCAAGGAGGATCTTACAGTCCGCGTCTGCTACCAAGCTCCAAACCAAGACAACAAGGCCAACAAAGCAATATTTGGGTCACTCAAGCAAGCTTTGGGTCAACAGAAGCTGGTTCTTATGGGTGACATCAACTACCCAGACATTTGTTGGAAGAACAGTACAGTTCCTGAAATGCATGGAGGGCTGCATCCTCATACAAATGTTAGATGTGCCAAACAGGAATGAGGCACTGGTGGACCTGCTACTCACAAACCAAGAAAACCTGCTTTGTAATATCTCGGTTAGTGATCGCCTTGGCTGCAGTGATCACAATATTGTGGAGTCTGGGATCTGGCTGAGCACGCTGAAGGTTAGTACTAAGACAAAGGTTTTAGATTTCAGAAGAGAAAACTTGATCTCACTCAGAGCTCAGTTGGGAGGGATTCCATGGGAAGCTTCCATGCAGGATAAAGGAGCTAGCAAGTGCTGGGGGATTTTCAGGAACACTCTCCTGGTAGCACAAAAACAGTTCACCTCCTTTAAAGGTAAGGGAGGTAGGCAGAGCAAAAGACCTTTTTGGCTTAACTGCAAGCTTCTGAGTCTGCTCAAAACCAAGAGAGAAGTATACCAGAGATGGAAAAGTGGATGAATACCTGTTGAGAACTACAAGGGCATTGCCAGGGCATGCAGAGATGCAGTTAGCAAAGCAAAAGCTCAGCTCAAGTTGAAATTGGCCAGAGATGTCAAAAACTACAAGAAAGGGTTCTTCAGGCATGTAAACAACAAGCAAAAACAGCAGGAAAATACTGGCCCACTGATAAACAGGAGAGGTGAATTAGTCACCAACAAACGCTGAAAAGAGAGATGTTCTCAACACTTTATCCACCTCTGTCTTTACCAGCACTGTTGGGCCCCAGGCCTTGGGAACAACAGTCCAGGTCGATGCAAGCACAGACCCACCATCAGTGAAGGAAGAGTTGGTTTGTGGACTATTACAGGAGCTTGACCCCTACAAATCAATAGGCCCTGACGATATCCACCCAAGGGTGTTAAGACAGCTGGCTGACGTCATTGCGAGGCCACTCTCCATGATCTTTGAGAAATCGTGGAGATCAGGTGACTTCCCAGAAGACTGGAAGAAAAATAATGTCACCCCCATCTACAAGAAGGGCTTAAAGGAGGATCCAGGCCCACCAGTCTTACTTCAGTCCCTGGGAAAGTTATCGAACGATTTCTCCTGGGGGCTATCACAAGTCAGATGAAGCACATGATTAGGAAAAGCCAGCATGGATTCACCAAGGGCAAATCGTGCTTGACAAACGTGATCGCCTTCTTTAACATAGTAACCTGCTCAGTTGATGTGGGGCGAGCAGTGGACATTGTCTACCTGGATTTCTCCAAGGCTTACACAGAATCACTAGAAGGGACCTTCGAGATCATCTAGTCCAACTGCCCTGCCAGAGCAGGTTCACCTGGAGCAGGTTGCACAGGAATGCATCCAGGTGGTTTTAGAATATCTCCAGAGAAGGAGACAGCCTTTCTGGGCAGCCTGTTCCAGTGCTCTGGCACCCTCAAAGTAAATAAGTTTTTCCTCATGTTTAGATGGAATTTCCAATGTTCCAGTTTGTGCCTGTTGCCCCTTGTCCTGTCGCTGGGCACCACTGAAAAGAGTCTGGCCCCATCCTCTTGACACCCGCCTTTTAGATATTGATCAGCATTGATGAGATCCCCTCTCAGTTTTCTCTTCTCCAGCCTGAACAGCCCCAGGTCTCTCAGCCTTTCTTCATCAGAGAGATGCTCCAATCCCTTGATCATCTTTGTAGCCTCTGCTGGACTCTCTCCAGTAGTTCCGTCTTTCTTGAACCAGGGAGCCCAGAACTGGACACAGTACTCCAGATGTGGCCTCACCAGGACAGAGTAGAAGGGGAAGATGACCTCCCTCGACCTACTGGCTATGCTCTTTTTAATGCACCCCAGGATGTCATTGGCCTTCTTGGCCACAAAGGCACATTGCTGTCTCATGGTCAGCTTGTTGTCCACCAGGACTGCCAGGTCCCTCTCTGCAGAGCTGCTTTCCAGGAGGTCAGCCCCTAGCCTGTACCGGTGCATGGGGTTATTCCTGCCCAGGTGCAGGACCCTACACTTGCCCTTGTTGAACTTCATTAGGTTCCTCTCTGCCCAGCTCTCCAGCCTGTCCAGGTCTTGCTGAACGGCAGCACAGCCTTCTGCTGTGTCAGCCACNAGGGGAAGATGACCTCCCTCGACCTACTGGCTATGCTCTTTTTAATGCACCCCAGGATGTCATTGGCCTTCTTGGCCACAAAGGCACATTGCTGTCTCATGGTCAGCTTGTTGTCCACCAGGACTGCCAGGTCCCTCTCTGCAGAGCTGCTTTCCAGGAGGTCAGCCCCTAGCCTGTACCGGTGCATGGGGTTATTCCTGCCCAGGTGCAGGACCCTACACTTGCCCTTGTTGAACTTCATTAGGTTCCTCTCTGCCCAGCTCTCCAGCCTGTCCAGGTCTTGCTGAACGGCAGCACAGCCTTCTGCTGTGTCAGCCACTCCTCCCAGTTTTGTGTCATCAGCAAAACTGGTGACGGTACACTCTGTCTCCTCATCCAGGTTGTTGATGAATATGTTGAACAAGACTGGACCCAGTATTGACCCCTGGGGAACACCACTAGTTACAGGCCTCCAACTAGACTCGGCGCCACTGATCACAACCCTCTGAGCTCTGCCATTCAGCCAGTTCTCAATCCACATCATTGTCCACTCATCTAACCCACTCTTCCTAAGCTTACCTATGAGGATGTGGGAGACAGCGTCAAAAGCCTTGCTAAATTCAAGGTAGACAACATTGACTGCTCTCCCCTCATCCACCCAGCCAGTCATGCCATCATGGAAGGCTATCAGATTGGTGAAGCATGATTTGCCCTTGGTGAATCCATGTTGCACACTCCAAATAACCTTCTTTTCCTCTACATGCTTAGAGGTGACATCCAGGATGAGCTGTTCCATCATATTTCCAGGGATGGTGGTGAGGCTGACCAGCCTGTAGTTTCCTGGTCCCTCCTTCTTGCCCTTTCTGAAGACTGGAGTGACACTGGCTTTCTTCCAGTCCTCAGGCACCTCTCCTGTTCTCCGTGACCTTTCAAAGATGATGGAGAGTGGCTTAGCAATAACATCTGCCAGCTCCCTCAGCACTCATAGGTGTAGCCCTTTGGGGCCCATGGATTTGTGGATGTCAGGTTTGCCTAAATGATCTCTAACCAGATCCTCCTTGACCAAGGGAAAGTCTTCCTTTCTCCAGACTCTCTCTCTTACCTCCAGGGTCTGGGATTCCTGAGGGCCAGCCTTAGCAGTAAAGACTGAAGCAAAGAAGGCATTCAGTAACTTCTTCTCTGCATCCTCCATCACCAAGGCACCCACCTCATTCGGCAGCAGGCCCACATTTTCCCTAGTCTTCCTTTTGCTACTGATGTATGTGAAGATGCCCTTCTTATTGTCCTTGACACTTGTCGCCAGGTTTAATTCCAAGTGGGCCTTAGCCTTCCTCACTGCATCCCTGCATACTCTGACAACGTTCCTATATTCCTCCCAAGTGGCCAGTCCCTTTTTCCACATTCTGTAAGCTTCTTGCTGCCATCTGAGTTTTTTTTCAGAAGCTCCTTGCTCGTCCCTGCAGGTCTCCTGCCTCCTTTGCCTGCTTTCTTACTCCTAGGGGTGCACCAATGTTGAGCTTGGAGAAAGTGGTGCTTGAGTATTAACCAGCTCTCTTGCAGCCTGCTTCCTTCTAGAGCCCTAACCCATGGGATTCCTCCAAGTAGGTCTTTGAAGAGGCCAAAGTTAGCTCTCCTTCAGAAGCTGTAATCCTACTTATTGCCCTGCTTCTTCCAAGCAGGATCCTGAACTTCACCATCTCATGGTCACTGCAGCCACGGCTGCTCACAGCCTTCACATCCCCAACCAGTCCTTCTTTGTCAGCACAAGGTCTAGCAGCGCACCTCTCCTTATTTGGCTCCTCCACCACCTATGTCAAAAAGTTATCATCAGTGCTCTGCAGAAACCTCCAGGACTGTGTGCCTGGCTGTGTTGGCTTTGCAGCAAATATCAGGGTGGTTGAAGTCCCCTACAATAACCAGGGCCTGGGATCGTGAGGCTATTCGTGAGGCTACATTTGTAGAAGGCCTCATCGACTTCCTCTGCCTGATCCGGTGGTCTGTCGTAAACACCCACAACAGCATCTCCCATATTAGCCTGCCCCTTAATTCTTACCCATAAGCTCTTGACTCATTCTTCATCCGCCCCTGGGCAGAGCTTGATACATTCCAGTTGCTCTCTCACATAAAGAGCAGCTCCACCACCTCAGCCCGCTGGCCTGTCTTTCCTAAAAAGCCATCCATGAACACATTCCAGTTGCGCGAGCTATCCCACCATTGCAATGAGATCATGGCCCTGAGACCGCAAACAGATCATTACTTCTTCCTGCATATTCCCCACACTGCATGCGTTGGTGTATGGGCATTTCAGAGAGGTAATCGAGCATGCAGGTGTCCCTGGAGCAGTGCACCTAGCCTGTACCTACCCAGTTTGGCGACAGAGAGGCCACGGGAAACCATGCTGGAAGCTTTGCTAAAGTGAAAGTTCTCCCCTCATCCACACGGACAGTTGTGTCACCTCATAAGGTACTCAGGTGGGTCAGGAGTGATGTGCCCTTTGTAAATCCCTGCTGGCTGTTCCCTTCTCATCCTTCAGGTGCTTGGCAGCCATTGCTGGGAGGATTTGGTCCATCACTTTCCCAGGGACAGAGGTGATGTTGGGCAGGCTGTAGTTCACCAAGCCCTTCTTTCTCACCCTGGTCAAAGTTATATGTCATGTTTGCCTTCTCCCACTCATCAGGAACCTCCCAATTGCTCTGATCTTCCAAAGAGATCAGAGAAGAGCCTTGCCATGGCATCAACCAGCTCCCTTCATCATCCTCGAGTGCTTCCCAACTGGTCGTATGGGCTTGTGTATGTGTGCCCTAAGTCAGTCTTCCTCTAGGATGGGTAATGTCTCACTACTGCAGACTCTGCCGCTAGGACTTGGTGGACTTGAGGGCAAACCTCAGTGATAACAACTGAGTCAAAGAAGGCCTTGAGTACCTCAGCTGCTCTGGGTCTGTGGTCATTAGGACCTGAGAGGCTTGAGGGCCTTACTGGCCAGCAAGAGCCCAGCTGCAGGAAGCCCCTGCTCTGTCGCCAGTGCCTATGGGCACTGCCTCCCGAGCCAACATCTCCCGGAGCTGTGTGAGGTGGGGAAATCCAGGGCACTGTGAGTCACCCTCTCTGCTAGAAGGAATTTTCTTCTGTTTCGCCCCTGGGAACCTGCTCCACTTAATAAATTCAATCTCAGTAAATTCTGGTTTCCTTCCTCATTCCAGCTCGCCTCAGCCCCACTATGACCTGAAGGATATGCTGCGGCTTTCCAGAGGTGTGAGCTCACCGATGTTGAAACCTGCCACATCCACCCAGCGCTGCCCAGTGTCTGGATTCCCCGCAGGCTGCAAGACCTCACGGGTACCCTGAGTGGGAGGGCTCTGGTACTTTCTGCAAGCTGCTTTCATTTTCATTTTTCTCAGTGCTGGGAACTGTGCAGCTCCACCTGTGGCACCAGAAGCCTGTACGGTGCAGAGGCTCCGAGTCTCCATCTGTGGCTGCAGCCTCCAAAAAGAACCGTGGCTGCCTGGGCTGGAGCACAGAGCCCATTAACAGCAGCGCAGGAAACCCAGGCAGCGCCTGCTCTTGTGACTGGTAACTGCTCTGGTGAGTGCAGCAAGAGGAGTGATGGCCCCGTGGCTGCGGAGTGGGGAGGGCTGGTGTGGGGTTGGCATCCATTTGGGAGCGGGGTGGCCAGCCATGCTCTGCCTTGCCAAGCCCATTTGGGCACAGGGGGCAGCCCTGAGGTGGCCTGGGCAGCACACAAGGGAACCTCCCCAGAAGCAGCTGCATTTCAGCAGCTTGCAAAGAAAGTGACAGCTCTGCTGTGTGCTTTCGGATGCTCAGTGACCACTGGATGTGCATGCGTGTTCCCCTTCTCCACTCCCTGCAGTGTTGCTGTGGGCACCGGGGACAACAGTGGCTGCTGACCCCCACCCTCTGCCCCAGATGTCTCAGGAGTTGTGGCGGCCAAGCCACCCCACTGCCTTGCTCATCCCCAAGGCCCGGGGAGGGCGAGCGCAGCATGCCACATACCTGCTCCTGGCTCTGTGCGCCGCAGTGCTGTACCTCGCCGGGGAGCCCCTCATGCCCACCGCCCGCAGCCTCACCTTCCACTTTGTGGTCCTGGAGATCAGGGCGCTGCTCAAGGGCATCTGCTACCTGGCCGAGGAGATCTTCCACCTCCAATCCAGGTGAGCTGGCGCGGGGGTGGCTGTCTCCCGGGCTCCTGGGACCACCCTGGGGACCAGGGCACAGCAGCCTCCGGGCTTTGCGGGGGGATCTGCTCCTTGTCTCTACCCCTAGTCTGTGGCAATGCTCTGCTGCGCCCTGGCAGCACACGCTGCCCTCCATCAGCCTCCCATCTCTCTCATCTCTTCCTCCCTCTCCTCCTCTCCCCGGCTCCTGCCTGCCCAGCTGCCCCGTATATCCATGGATCTCACCCTCTCCTCTCTGTGGTAGCTCCCTAGTGTTCCCTTTCCCTGCGGAACAGATCTCGGACCCCAGCCTTTCCCCACCACCCAGTGCCAGAGGGTATGGGGCTGTTGGAGACAGCCCCCCTTTGCTGTGCAGGGTGACATTTTATCTGCTCCCCTCCGAGTCCTACGGGTGCTGCAAGAGATCCAAGCCCTCTCCTGGTTGGGGGGGCACCCAGGGCGAGCTGGGCAGGGTCCCGCAGGGCTCCCTGGCTCCGTCCTGCTCTAGAAGGTCAGCAGCACTGGCAGGGAGGTGGGAGCATCCCCTGGCCAGTGCCCTGTGGGCTGCAGATGGGGATGGCAGGCGGGTGGCCACCAGCCTGACTCCCGTCTCCCTCTCCCACCTAGGCACCATGGCAGCTTCTGGAAGGCCCTGAGCGCCTGCTTCTCCCTGAGCTGGCACGGGCCCATGCTGCTCATCTGTGGCTCAGCCTACGTGGCTCTTCTTGATGGAGATGGGCAGCCGCTCGGCCTCCACCTCGGCATGGCCAGCCTGTGCGAGCTCCTCGTCCTCGCTCTGGGGCTCCACGTAAGGCACCAACACTTCTAGCCTGGGCAGCTTCCCAGGCAGCACTGCAGCCCTGAGCAGTTGTGGGGGCACTTGACATGGCTCTGCGTGGCCCCTGCACATACAGCCCACCCGCAGGCAGCCCCACAGTGGGAGAAACACTCTCGTTAGCTCAGCCCTGAAGAGCTGATCTCCTCGGCCACACACTGCCAGGCGTGCCAGCAGGAGTGTCAGGCTGCCTTTTAATAAGCACAGCTGCCCCGGGGCGCGGGCGTCAGCCCTGCTGCAGCCAGAGCCCCGCTGACACAAAAAACGGGTATTTTTAAATCTGTCAGTCAAGCTGGCACTTGAAGGGAAAGGGTAGCCTGTGTGGTCTCCAAAGAGTTAATTATCAGGCATGCTGTGGGCGGCAGAACCAAGCTCCAAGTACCTCTGCAGCACTGGGAGGGCTCTGCTTTACCCCAGCAGAGCTGGAAGGGGAGAAGGGTCACGAAGGCTACAGAAAGGTGCTTCGGGGGGGGCAGCTGTCAGGCGCCTGCGGGGACTGAACACCCATTTCCACCTAAATGAACACACAGAGCTGGCAGGGCCCACTGGTGGCCCTGGAAATCCCACCATCAGGCACTGGGATGTCTCCTCCCATATGCTGGAAGCATGGGGCAGATGCATGAGTTGCACTGGGGCACACAACGCCAATGGAGGGTGCAGCCAAAAAAAAGTGCCTGGCTCACCCTAGCATCAGCTTCCTCATCTGCAGGGGCTGTGTGGTCTATCGAGGGCTTTTGGCCCCGTGGCCTGATGTGGTGGTGGAAGGGGGCAGCAGAGTTGCTCACTCTCCATATCTCTTTGGAGAAGGCAGCTGCTCTCCAATCCCTGTACAGAACTGACTGTTGAAGAAGAGCCCAGGTGGCTGCTTTCATCATCGCTGGTCTGTCTTTCCTTCCCTCCGCAGAAGCCCTCAGCAGTGGAAATGTCCGAGATGTCTGAGAGGTCCAAGCAGAACGTCGCTCATGGGCTTGCCTGGTCTTATTACATTGGGTACCTAAAAATAGTCCTGCCACGTACGTAGCTGTTTCCCTGCATTATCATGCCTACAGATAGAAATAGCTCCTAGTAACAATCCTCCCACTTTCACAGTGTTAGCAGGGAAATGGGGAGCAAGGTGGAAAGCAGCTGTCCTCACACAAGGCACCTCTGCCTGGTGCTCTCTTCCACCAGGGTTGAAAAAGTCGATGGAGGAATTCAGCAGAGCCAACCCCAACATGCTGGTATGCAGGGAGACCTGGAAGCTCCATATCTTGGTCCCTCTGAGCTGTGACATCTATGATGACCTGGAGAAAGCCGACAGCAATATCCAGTACCTGACAGACCTTACTGAAACCACCCTGACCCGAGCTGGCACCAAAAAAAGGGTCTACAAACACAGCCTCTATGCAATCAAGGATGAAGTGAACAAGGTAAACTGAGTGCAGTGTCAGGAGAGCAGCTGGCATGCATCAACCCAAAGGTCTTCCTGGCCTCAGATCCCAGCCCAGAAGTGGCCATAAGGGCAGGACAGTGTCCCCTCTCCTCTTAGATACTCCCAGCTTTCAGCAGGCTTCTTCGAGATGGAGAGGTCCTGTCTGTGCCTGCCATCTGCACCCCTTCCTCCTGGCTGCCTCCTCCCAGGCTCAGCCCTTGCAGGGATGTTGGGCTCGCTTAACCCCTCCCGGAGTTGATTTAAGTTCGGAAAACAGGAGAAAATTAAGCAGTAAAAAAAAGCAGGCATGGGGTCCAGAGCATCACTTCTCATGGGATGAATGAATATTTCCTCTTGTTGTGAAGAGGTGCTTGAAAACATCTGTGTGAGTCATCACATAATTTGACTCTCTCCCCTTCCCCCAGTCACCTCTCTTCCAGGCTGACAAGCCCTAAACCCCTCCATCTGACATGGCATTCATCTCCATCCACATCTCCAGGCAGATGGGCCCCTGCCCCCTTGGAGGAGGGAACACATTGGTCCTGCTGACACGGCTGTGTATGGAGGCATTGGCAGAGCGATGCTTCTCACCTGGGTCTCCCTGCCTTGCCCTTTGATGGTGGCTGAGCGCTGCGCTGCTGCTTTTAAAGCCCTGCCTGCAGGGACTCCAGAGTTCCTTTCCTGGCCTTGCTCCTGGGGAAGTACAGTCAGCGTCGGGTTTTTCCTGCTACGATGCATGCACTGATGCTGTGTTTCATCTGCCAGTCTCCTGCTGAGTCACTCGGCACCAAGCGAGATCCAGCAGCTCTGCGGCCTGGACCTCTCCTGACCCCGCTGCCTGTTGTCAGTGAAATCTGTCCCTCAGCTTGCTGCCCAGTTGCTGGTGAACACATGCACGCCAGCAAAGCTAGCTCCCATCCTTGGCACCTGCCCTCCGAGGCTGGCAGCTCTTCCTGCGATGCTGCATTTACCCAGGGATCCCATCCCTCTTCCTTTTAATACACTTAACTAAACTTTCCAGTTTGCCCAGTATAAGACTTAACTGGTAACCTCCTTGGAATTTTTATGGCCTTAACAAATCTCTCCTCATTTGTTTGCTCAGTCTCTTTCTAGCCGTGTGTTATGGTTTGAGAAATCCCTAACAATTTATTGTCATTTAGACAATCATTCTATCACCCAGTGACCCCTCCCCACCTGGGAAGGGGAATCAGGGAAAAAACAAGGAAACCTAAGGGTTGAAATATAAACAGATTTAATAGAATAAGATTAGATAATTAACCTGAATAATACTAAAGAACCAATATGGATCCCAATACCAATGCAGAATATGCAAAGATTGTCCTCAGCCCATTCTATCCATAGGAAGCTGTGCACTCCCAGCAGGGGACAGCAAATGCGGGACACTGCGAGTGCTGTGGCTTCGGGAGGAAGGGAAGGGCTCAGGGCTCTGGCACTGGGGCAAGAAGTTCTCAGGATGGCAGCCATAATGGGAGAAAGAGAAATTCTCAGCAAACTTTCTCATGTATATTGAATGTGCTGTTCATGGTATGAAATAACTCTGTTGGCCAGCTTGGGTCAAGTGCCCGGGTCTCGCTCCTCCTCATCCCTGCACCTGGCGAGCTCGGAAACACTGAGACCTTGAAACCCGCACGCGATAGCTGGCTATGAAGTAAATATTTTCACAAATTCAGACACTAGAGTCTTCTAAAAGTGCAGTTTCCCTAGGGATTAGAAGATAAATTAGTCCTAGGTTGCTCAAACCAGGACATTGTACATTCACCTTGCCATCCTCATCTCTGCACTCCTACTCTCCATTAGGATGCTCGCGTTTTCCCCTTCTCTAGCACAAATGCCACCAAGAAGGTGTGATCAGACACGGGCAAGGGGTGTCTCCGCGAAGGACCACACTCCATGGGGAAAATCATTCCCCAGGCTGTGGCTTGTGAGTGCTGCAAAGCCAGTGGCTGCATGCTGTGGCGTCGTGGGAGGGAGACAGCTTCCTGAGCCCACTCGGTGCACAGGGTACGAGTGTACCTGCCTCCCTGCTCAACACAGGGCAGGGAGACACTGGGGCCAGAACCAGTGTCTCTGTCCCAGGGGTCCAGCACACGGCACCAGTGCAGGGCAGGCCACGGAGCTGCAGAGGGGTCCTAAGGGCTCTACCCAGCACCAGGGTCCCCTGGCAGCCCTTTGCCAGGCGTTTGGGCCTCCTGCCCCCATTTCTTTTTCTCCCATCACTGCAGCTCTGGCACTGCGCGGTGGAGTACGCCACCCCGCTGCAGTCCCTCTACGCCATGTCCCAGGATGAGTGTGCTGCCTTCAGCCGGGAGGACCGCCTGGAACAGGCCAAGCTTTTCTACAGGACACTGGAGGAGATCCTGAAAGGCTCCAAGGAGTGCACGGGTACCTACCGGCTCATTGCGTATGAGGGTGAGTGAGGAGGTGCAGAGGCCCCTGGAGTGACCTCAGATCAGGGCAAACAAGGGGAAGTAGGCAGGATCCACATAGTGCTTGGCCAATATCCCCACTCACATGGGCATGGTGGGAGGAAGGGGTTGCTTCCCGATGCAGAAGGACTTCTTGCTGTGGGTCTCAGAGGAGTGGGGAGGATGCTGGCAGAGCTGGTCCCTGTTGAAGTCCCCAGATGCACCCGAGACAAGCAGTCTTCTGCTGTGGCAGCAAGAACGCTCCCTCAAGGATTAAATATAACAGCAGGCTTCCAGGGGAAGGAGCAGCTCCCTTCACTGCTGATGTTCCTGGGGAAAATGGCTGGGGCTGTTAAGCCCTCCGCAGCACTGGGATGGGTGTTGGTATGTGTGCCGGCTCAGTGGCATTCCTCCTGACAGGGGACAAGGAGCGAAGCTATCCCTTCTTCCTCTCAATTTTCCTCCTCCTCACCTCTGCCAGAGCAGCAGGGCTTGAAAACAGCTTGCTGCTTCTTGCTGAAATGACTCTCATTGTTTTTCAGAGGAAATTCAGCGCTCTCCCTGATGGGGAGAAGCATTTCTATCCGGGGAGGTAGTTCCCATCACAACAAGCACTGATGGGAAACCTGCCACACAGTGCCTGTATTTTACTCTCCTTCCTGCACTTTGTATTTTATTTTCTTTCTCCTGGCATGCTGAAAGGGGGAAGTAAGGACCGTATTTCAACTTCTCAGCAAATTCTGCATATTTTGGGGCATCTCCCAGTGACTCTGCTTCGCCCAAACCCCTGCCTCAGGCCAGACCAGCGAAGGTGGGTTTTTTCTTTCTTCTGTTCCAGAGTCGGGTGAAGCAGAGACCCACTTCTTGTCCAGAGAGATCCTCTGGCACCTCCAGCAGCAGCGTCACGAGGAGTACGCTGTGTATGAGAGCAACCAGTTGAACAACCCATCCACAACCCTCAGCTCAACAGAGCTCAACCTCCAGATAAGTGAGTCAGACCTGCCGCAGCCCCTGCGAAGCGACTGTTTCTAAAGCACTGGCGCTGCCCAGCCCCGCACCGCTGCCTCGGGGCTCTGGTCCCCCTTCCCCAAGCCCCTTCCTCTTGCAGCAGGTGCTGCCCATGACAGCGATCCCCCACCTCCTGCAGGAACTGCCGACCAAAACCTCCTGTGCATCATTTTTATTGGAAACAGCTGACTCAAACCACAGTCCTGTGACATACTTCCCATTTTCTTTGTTGTATGTATCTCATATATGAATCCATGGGTGGGTTTTTTTTTCATCTGCTTTTATTCATATGATATAAAGCATTTTCCTCTGGAGTAAGTTGCATTATTCTCAATCTTGGGCATGATGTCTGCCCTTGGACATCCTGTGATGTGGGATGGGGCTTTGGAAATCCCAGCCACGAGTGTGTATATGTGTGCTGGGTCCAACACACCCAGACAGCATGGCCTGGCTAGTCTGATGGCTTCTGCAGGCACAAGGAGTATGCCCAGGTACCCTTCAACCTGATGGACCTGCTGTGCAGTCACACATAAACATCCTCACTTTCCACCCACCCAGGATGCAGAGGTGGAAGAAGAGGAGGTCAGGCCTGGGGAACTCTGACACTTGGTGGTCCCCACACTGCAGGAAAGCTCCCTGCCTTTGCTCCATCCAGTAATTTCATGGTGAGAGCCATCTGGGGTGCCTGCTGATGCCCTTCATGCCCACATTCCTCCTAAGCACTCCGCAGAAGTGTTTCTCCAGCCCCAAAGGATGTGTCAGACCCCCTGGAGCTCTGGGAAAGGGGCAGGGTGCAGTCCTGGGACAACTTGCATGGGGTTTTTGGTGCAAGATATCACATGTTGGGCTGCTCAGCTCTCTGTGCCTGGAACTAAGGTACCCCCGACAAGCCCAGGAGGCTGGACCTTCCCTGCCTACTTGGGCCCCATGTGGTCAGGTAGAAGCAGGGTGGAGGATATGCAGCAGGTCTGCTCAGCATGGCTCTCAGACAGACGATTTCTTGGCTCTGCCCATCTAGAACCTTCTCCAGAATCACCCTGGAGATGCCTAGGCTAAAAAAGGGGCTATACCCGTGCCAGCCCCAATGCCTGGGCACCCCACATAAGGCCACGCTTGCTGGAGCCACCCAGCCTGTGAGGGATGGAGCCTACTCCCAAGGGGCTGCCAGGGCCAAGCAAGCAGCTGAGAAATACAGTCCCGTGGTGGGCAGCTGGGAAGACAGCAAAATCCCAAAGCTGCCCTGCATGACTTGGGCTGGCCCATGGCCGAGGGAGCCAGCCAGTCCCTCAGGCAACCAAGCATGAGTGATGCAGCATGGCCAGAGCTGTGTGCCATAGGGCACAATGGTCACCTCAGGGCTTGTTGCTTGCCAGAGATCACGGCAGAGCTTTGCTGTGGTGCAGCTTGGCAAGGCCACAGAGCAGGGGCCAGAGTTGTGCGCCCACCAGTCTGTGCCTCAGTTTCCCCTTTTGCCAAGAGCTGAAGGAGGATCTAGCCAGCCAGGTCTGCCCAGGGAGGGAAGGGGAGGCAGGAGGCAGCTCAGTTGGCTTGTTACGCTCTCACGTTGCAGCACTCCTATGTAGATATGATCCCTTTGGTCCCTCCTAATTCCCAGGACTTTGACAAAAGGACTGAGGTCCCTTGGGAGTTCCCATTTGCCCTCAGCCTGAACTTCCAGCATTTGCGCCCAGCCACAGCTGTGGCCATCCTCTGGGCTTGCCATGGAGACCCCAAGGGGACCGTGGAGTCCAGGGGCCCAGAGGAGGTGACCTGGCCACATGGCTGAGGATGGCAACAAGACTGCTGTGCCTGGTTCCCTCCTGGCTCCACTCACAGCTGCCTGGGTGACCATGCCTGGATCCAGGTACACAAAAGATCTGGGATGCTACCACCTCTGTGGACACTGGTGAGTCTCCAGCTATGCCAGCCTCCCTGCCACTATTTTTCTAAGTCCCTCAAGTCCTGTCTGGACCTGGCAACCGATGGCCCGGTGCCAGGTATGCGATCTCTTTAACAGCAGGCTCAGGCTCCTCACCCAAGCCATGGCTGCCCAGCTTCTCCATGTCCTTGCCACACAGCTCCTGCCAGCAGCACCCAGCAAGCCGCTCCTTCCAGGAGCCCAGCTTCCACGGGTCTGAGCATGCGCAGCCTGTGCAAGAGCTGTGATGCACTCCAAGGATAACAAAACCAGCCAAGAGGACAGAGCCAACCATGGCTGTCGGGATCACGGCAGGGCACTGGGTTTCTTTGTCACTCCCAGGCCAAGGTGAAAGTGTTTGTGGCTGAGGAGGCTCACCCAGGACAGAGAGGCACTGATGGAAAGGGCTGGGTGGTCACAGGCTGGGCCTGAGCCCATGCCCCAACTCCTGCCCGTGGCTGCCCAGCTCCTTTTACCCTGATACCTACCTGTGCTTGCAGCTTCCATCCCAAAGATGCTGGATGCACTTTCCTCTGCCCACAGCTCCCAAGGGAATTGTCTGGATTTGAGCGACGCAGGACTAATTTCTCTTCTAGTCCCTGGGAAGACTGCACTTCAAAAAAAAAAAAAAAAACTGTAGTGTCTGAACTTGTGAAAATATTTACTTCATAGCCAGCTATCGTGTGAGGGTTTCAAGGTCTCAGTGTTTCCGAGCTCGCCAGGTGCAGGGATGAGGAGGAGCGAGACCCGGGCACTTGACCCAAGCTGGCCAACAGGGTTATTTCATACCATGAACAGCACATTCAATATACATGAGAAAGTTTGCTGAGAAGTTCTCTTTCTCCCATTATGGCTGCCATCCTGAGAACTTCTTGCCCCAGTGCCAGAGCCCTGAGCCCTTCCCTTCCTCCCGAAGCCGCAGCACTCGCAGTGTCCCACATTTGCTGTCCCCTGCTGGGAGTGCACAGCTTCTACAGATAGAATGGGCTGAGGATAATCTTTGTGTATTTTATATTGGTACCGGGATCAATACTGGTTCTTTAGTATTATTAATGTTAATTACCTATTCTATTAAATCTGTTTATATTTCAACCCTTAGGTTTCCTTGTTTTTTCCCAATTCCCCTTCCCAGGTGGGGACGGGTCATTGGGTGACAGAATAATTGTCTGAACAACAATAAATTGTTGTGGGTTCCTCAAACCATAACAGGAATGGTCATGTTTGGATACTCTTGGACAACTTGCACCTCCCTGAGCTGGGAATAGCCACAGGCCAGTGCTTCACCCTTCGGCAGGAAGATGGGTGCCTCAGCCAGACTCCCAGCCTGGGAGGCAGAGCTGCCGGGGGAGCAATCCTGAGACAGACTAAACAGCTGGACATTTATTTTTATCACTTCTTCACATACCTGGTACAACATATTTGGTGCTGGTGGGGGGCTGTGTGCAGGGGGCTCCCAGCAGGTGAGAAGGAAGCTCCAGTGGGCAACATGGCCCAGCAGCACATGCTGCTGGGAGCCTGGTTTAAGAGCTGCCTGCCTGCGCTGCCTGCAAGGGCAGCTCAAAGGGCTCCGATACGACAACGCTGCTTCAGCCCTGTTTGCTCCATAAAGAGCTCATTGGGCTTATCTCAGAAGTGTAGCCACACCACCCAGGATTCCCCTCCGAGTGGAAGGAGAAAAACCTGGGCGTACTATTTTGAACAGATGGATGAAAGCTTGGATGACTGCAATTTCTGTCAGGAAGAAGGCAGCCTGGAAAACCCTCATGCTGCAGTCAGCCACCACCAGCCACCAGCAGCTCTGCCACCTGAAGCCTGCAGAGCTGAGTGCTTCACAGCCGCGCAAAGAGACGCAGAAGCGCTGTTAAACCCAGCTGGCAAACCAAGGCACAGAGACCCGGTAACGCAGCTCCTTAACCACTTTTTGAAGCCTCTGGGATTCAAAAGGGCCCTGGGACCTGCTCAGGCTCCCAAGCAATAAGCCCAGGGCCAGTGAATGCCTGGACATCTTTCCCCTCACACAGTACCAGTGCGGCAAGGCTCCAGGGATGCCTGTGAGCCCTCTGAGCCCTGCAGGACAGCATTTGCTGGCCCTTACAGGCTGGTACCACTCTCCTGGCCTGGAATTGTGCTCAGTGCTGAGACCTGCCCCCACTGTGACCCCAAGTAAAGAGGGATCGGCTACAGCTTATTCCTCTCTCATCTGAACAGCTCCAGTTCCTTCTGTCTCTCCCTAGCTTTCCTTCCCAGGATAAAACTGCTCTTACCTGGCAGCTGCCTCTCAGCAAAGCACCCCGGGTGAATATCAGGGTTCCATCTTTCACACACATGAGAGAATGTGGTGGGAGATGCCTCTCCCTGGCTCCAGCCCAGCAAGTTTACAGAGGAGATTCGTCTGCACGTTGGTCCCACTGGGACTGGGAATCGGAACCCATTTCAGGATTCAGTAAAACCTTAATCTGCAGCCTAATCTCTGGGTACTGTATCTGTGCAAAAGACAAAAATAACAGATGAAAGGGCTGTTAAGGGAGGGCTTGTGACAGCAAAGGCCACCGCAAAGAGCCAGTTTCTCTTGGCTTGCTGGTTTGCAGAGGTCAGGGATCTTTGTCAAGGCCTCTGGGATGTGCTGAGTGCCCGGTGCTGCACTGGCCAGAGAAGTAAGAGCTGTGCTGCTGCAGCCAAGGGACCTCCAGCTCGTGCTAGGAGACGCATACCCCCGGGTGCATTGAGCAGAGGGGTCTGGCCCCTGGGCATGGGCAGCTGGACGTGGGTCCTGATCACCCACCTCCTGTTTTGAAGCAGCATACCCAAGGGTGGAGAGCAAACGCTGTGGGCACCCACTGAGATTCAAGGTTAAATGCATGGCATCGGAGCTGAGCTCAGCAACGTGGGAACAGCCAACAGCAGCAGAGTGAGCAGCAAAGCCAGCGCCACTGCAGTCCCCAAGGGTTTGCACCTTCAAACACCCTGGGGACCCTCATGGGGCACAAACACCATCTCCTTCCCAACTCCCTACTCCCTTCCCATATGGGTGCTTCTTATCATGCCCATCATTGCCTTCAGTCAGGCTGGGCTGAAGATGGCTGTTTAGCTCAGCCTATATTAGCAGGGGACAGGTAGAAAGACAGGCACTAGCCCAGAGGAAACCTGACAGTGCGACCTCGTTCTGGCAGAAACCACGCGGCTAGCCAAGGGCTCAGCTCCTGCCACTGCTCAAGGGCAAAGCCAGGGCCAAGCAAATGGCAAGGTGAAAACCTTTACTAACAGAGTGAATCGCAGGCAGAGCTGAATCAGAGGCAGGAAAATCAAACCTCAGAGAAGGGGAAGCTTGATGCCCAGACGATGGCTGGATGCCAAACAGACGAGAACCAGTTTCCCCCTGAGCTCCCTAAGAGCACAAATCAGCTCATTTTTTGTGCTAATTGCAGCATTCCACATCAGACCTGACTCAGGACTCCCCAGCTTCTGAAGCAGATGAAGGTACCGCAGGGCATCAGCAGCACAGGCACAGCCTGGCCCACTGCTGGCATGCACCAGCAAGGCAGGGGCATCCCCCCGCAGCCCCATGCCCTCATCGCCACTGTGCCCACCACCATGAGGGGGCAAAAGCCCCAGATGTCCCCAGTCATCAAACAGTCCTCAGGCATGGCCTTGCTTCAGCGATGCCCCATGCTCCAGTGCCATGGCTGCCAGCAGCCATGAGGGGTGATGAGCAGATTTAGGGGCCATCTTCAACCTGAGCCCCCCCAGCACAAGTTGTGGGATACAGGAGCATGGCCCCAAGCCTAACCATCGTGGAGAGGTGTTGGACACAGGGCTATGAGCCCCAGCTATTGCTTATCCCTGGAGCAAGCACAGAGCCACGGGGATGACTCATGGATGGGTTGGGTGCAGCAGTGAGAAGTGTTTGGCCTTCCTCTTGCCCTACTTTTTCCTCTCTCCGCTGCTTCTCCACTTGGTCATGATGTGTGGGACGAGGAGCTGAGCTTTCCAGCCAGCTCTACAGTGGGACTGCTGGGTACCAGGGATCCAGGCCTCAAAGAGCTAAACACCAAGCCAGTCACAGCCCACCAGCACCACTAGCAGCAGGGTGGTCTTGCTGAACATTTTTGCCCAGCACCCAGACTGCTCCATAGCCTGAGCTCTTCTCTGCCCTCAGGATGAAGGAGAGGCACTAGGGAGCAGCAGACGCATATCTGAGCCACAGGGAGCAGCAATCCCACCATACCTCAGCAAGGTGAGCTGACCAGGCCCCAGGTCCACCACCATCCAGTAACAATGACGCAGGTCCAAGGTCGAGCTGGGAGGTGGGTTCACAGTCAGGGTCTGGGTGAGCAAGGCACAGAGCTGGGCACAGCACGACTGCACCCTCCCTCCAGCCAGGGCTGGGGCCAGGGCTGAGCGGGGATGCAGCAGGGACGAGGCTTCTCACAGGTCTTCCTCACATCTTAGCTGTTTTCCCATTAGGTTTTGCTAGTGCCGTTTGGATGTAAATAAGCCCAGCTCCTGTCCATTTGCAACCATGGAGTTAGTCAGGTCGGCAGTCCTTTCTGAGGCATACTTCGGTCATTTCTCTTTGTGGGTGACCAGAAATCACTATTAACTGCCTGTAATGATCCATACACATCCATCCTGCTCCATACAGCAAGCAGGAGACTTATTTTTTAACCTCAGGTTGGCTGATATGCGAGTTGTCTCAAAGAACCATTGCAGAGCAGGTACTCCGGCTTTTACCATGAACTTAGAAAAACTGATTGTTTTTTCTGCAGGAGATGCATGTGCCTATTACAAGAGTGTCTTTACTCCTGCTCTTGTACGCCTTCTCCTTTACCTCAGATGAAAAGCCATCAGTGCAGACTGGCTTACTATTTGCATGAACACAGCCCTCAAACATGTCTAGGTATCAACTCCTTTGCACCCAGCATCACTTACAGGTTGGGGGTACATCGCTATTTGCCATGGGGAAATGACCCTTTTGCCAGATTTAAGCCTTTGCACAGTTTCTCTAGCCCCAAGACAGTGCAGAAGTCACAGCTTTGCTCAAAATCAGAAAAACTTCCTGAGTCATTCAAATTAATTCAGTTTGTGGTGGGAACTAGAGTTGATCAAGCGCTGTACAAAATGCTTATGTACTCACTTATCGTTATCAGCCGTTTAAGGAAAGACACGTGGCTTAAAAGAAGAACAAAGAGAAAAGATCCAGCATTCCTTGCTCTTGGCTATACTCTCACATACTTATGTGTGAATCTGAGCAGCTGATCCGGATGCTGGTTTTCTCCCTCTTGCTCTTGCTGGCTGTGTTTGTGGGACCTCGTCCCCACAGAGGCTGGTAAAGAGAGTATTCTTATAACACTGCTGGTTAGTGACTGAACTGTGGAAAATGTGTTGAGACTTCTCATTTTTGTTTACATTCCTGGTAATGACTGTCTTGTGAAGTCTTATGCCAAGTATATATCTCAGCTGTAACGTTTCTTTCTAATGGAAAAGCCAGAGTCAATTCTGACTCTTTAAAAAATTTATGCAGGGGCTTGAATAGAAATGTTCGCGTTAACAAAACAGACCTTCTAGAAGAGCCCCAAACCTGACTCACTGTAAGATCCTCTGTGGTGCCAAGAGGCAGGAGTCGTTCTCAGCTTTGTTTGTGCTCCCACCCCTCCACTCCTGGGAGCTACAAACTCATCCTGAAACTCAGGCCCTGAAGCCTTTGGGCAGAAACTTTCTGCTTGTTTGAAAAGGTCAAATTATGGAGTCTTGCAAACGCAGGATGCTTCTATATCTGGGCCAGGAGGCGTGAAGAAGCCAAAGGTAACTATTTCTGAAGTTTGGCAATAGCTAAAAAGATTGCCCAGGACCTACTTTTATTTGTATCCTTAAATCTTATATCCATGTAATTTCTAAAGAGCGGGTGGGTTTGGTTGATAACTGTGCAGCTCCAGAGCAAAGAACACTTTGTGCACGATGACGCTTTACAACCAGCCTGTGCAGCGGTGGTCACCT
Source organism: Ibidorhyncha struthersii (assembly GCA_013398815.1). Classification (NCBI taxonomy): domain Eukaryota; kingdom Metazoa; phylum Chordata; class Aves; order Charadriiformes; family Charadriidae; genus Ibidorhyncha; species Ibidorhyncha struthersii. Next base: position 75,094 of record VZSZ01004242.1, read on the forward strand.
CGTGAGGCTGAAATACAAGTTATTGGCAGAGAGGTGTGCATGCCAGCCAGGGAGACTCCTGTGCTTCGATGGAGAAAAACGCGCAAGTCGCCTTCTGCAGCAAAGTGCTTGTGAGGTTGGCGATGGGTACACCTTTCATGAAGAAACAGCTGCAGCAGGTGAGCAGCAATGACTGTTCAGAGGTCCTGTGCTGCCCTCAAGTGTTGCTTTTTAGCAATAGCCAAATTTTCAAAGCCTGCACTAAGTTGCACTTTTCAGTTTTTGTGGTTGTGCACCAAAAAAGGCCCTTGCAATCACACTGATACTTACCTTTTTTTACCTTTCACGTAGCAAAAATACTGCTTGAAAAGTGGGTTCATTTGAAGTCGCTGAGGAAAATGGCAGGTTCGATAAGTTCACACCTGTCTGTGGTTAACGCCGGGCATCCTGCAAACCAAGGAAAACAGCAGCTGAGCGCTTCAGCTGTTGGCCATGGTTGGACTCTCACATCTCTCGGACTTAAACTGGCTATTAATTAACCGCTTCTGCTTCGTGCTACTGACTCCACAGTCCCTTTCATTTCCTCTTCCCAGTGGCTCAGTAGGAGCAGTATTATATGTAGGGGGTGTGTACAAATTGAGAGCCAGCAGTCTGCCAGTCCAGAAGCCTTCACAGGCCTGTCTTGATGCTCTTGCATGCTGCCTGTTTTAGTACACACCTGTGCCTGCAAATTCACACCTTTAAATCCTTGAACGTTTAAATCCTAGCATAGCATCCTTGGGGGTAACATATACATAAAACCCAACATCCCAATTTTTAATTGAAATTGTTAGCCAAGCATCTGAAACATGCATTTCTCACAATTCCTCAGTCTTGCTTGTAGTTCTGTAGTGCCTGTTTCCCAAGCTGAAAGTGCTGCAGTTTGTGTTTCGCTGGCACCTTCAATTGATACGTTATGTGGAGTATGGTCCCCAGCACAACTGCTTAGGTCTCACAGAAAGTGGAACAGACAGAGAAATGGAAAAACAACTTAAAGACCCAAGTAGGTAAGAAACGTTATTTCTGGGGGCCAGTCTTGGGTCACAGGTGGCCCAGGGGGCCCACATGGGGGTCATTCCTGTGGCAGCTCTTTACTAAGCCAAGCTTCTTACTAGCAAAGAGAGAACGGCCAGCTCTAGCCTCTAGATCATAATTTCAAGGTGTTAGTTTTAGGGAGTCATTTTTGTTCTCACCTCATCAATTTTGTGCTGGCCTCTGGGGCTGGGGTCCACAGTAAGAGCAGGAGCCAGCCAGCGCAGCCAGCCTGCTGCTCCCATCACAGCTGAGCATCCCCCCAGAACCTGGCTGGTTCTGCAGGAAGCTGTTCAGGGCAGGAGTGACCTGGCAGCTAACCATGGCAGACATGGATGCAGAGGACGCCCTGAGTCACCCTGAGCAAAACCGCACTGACATCTGAGCTGCTTCAACCACTGAGGAAAAAGCCCATAGTCCCGTCTGCACAAACATATCCTGCTCATGAAAGGGAGAGGAAGAGGGGTTAATTAGGCTGGGACATGTTTTGTCTCTTTTTCCTGCATCTGGTACTGCCCCTGGGCTGGACACAGCCTCCTGAGGCCAGAGACTGTTATCTGTCCTGAAATCAGCAGCAGAGAAAACTGAGGGGGATTGCCTCCACCCCTCCCTATTGGGAAAAAGATGGCTGTCTTGGTACTATGGCCTAGGGCCAAGAAGGGGGCGGGAGGGGTCTTGAGCCACAGGATGAGGCACCACACTTGGCACCAAACATGTCCTGCCACTTGGGCCTGACACCAGCCACAGCACCGCTCGCTGGAGCCTCCAGTGCAGCGCGCCAGGCCCACACCAGCACGCCAAGCTGAGCGCTTGCCACCAGAGCAGGAGCAGAGATGGGACAAGAAACAGACCCAAGCCCTTAATATTTTGGTAGGGATCCCTACACGGGAAGCTGCTTTCTACCTTCCTGTGCTCTACGCCTCTCCAGGCTGGAGCTGCACTAGCACACGTTCACCCCCACACACGGCTTTTCACTAACAAACACGTTGCAGGTAGCGATCCCCAAGGCTCAGCTCCCCTCCACATGCCAGGGACAGCACACCCTCACCCGAGGGCTGCCCCATCTCCTGCATGGGCTGTGGGGACAGCATGCCCTTCCTGGCCAGCCCTGTGGGGTAAATCCCTCCCTCACCTGCTCCAGTGGTACAAGGATTGCACACACATTGACAACTGTCTGCTAACCTTTGGGAGGTCATCTTTGGTGGCCCTTGGCTTTTCTCTGATGGCCTGGAGGCACTACAGTGCACACAAATGGAGAGGGGTCCCCAGCTCTGCAGCTTCCCAGCGCTCTCCCTTTGAGGAGGACATGGAAGGGGAGCTCAAGTGGTGTAAACTCCCTTTTACCTGAGAAGGGATCAAGTCAGAGCTGGTATTTATTAGAATACCTTTAAGAAGGTCCACTAGAAGACCATTAAGCATTTGCTACTAACAGACTCGCACCAATCACAGACAACCAGCCCCAAGGTACAGTCACTGACTCCCAAGGGTCACTCACACCCACTCGGGCAGCAACAACTCGAAGCCGACCCCAGCTGCTCCCTGAAGCGTTGCACTGACACACCACAGCCCACCAGGAAGGTGCTCTCAATGTCCCCCAGAGGGGTTCTTCTCCCATCAGATGCTTGTACAAAATCCTGCTGTGTGCAATGGACCCGGCCCAAGCTACATGACGCCCAGCCGATGCTCGCCTGTACCGGGAGCCTTATGGTGGATTCAAAACCACTGTCAGCCTCCAGTCTCTCATCAGTTCTTGAGGGACTTTCGCAGGCTGCCTCTCAGCATGTACTTCTCTCTGGCCTGATGTTCTGTGGTAGCTATTTCTCCGTCCACACCTACAACATCTGGTCACGCAAACTTACAAAGCAGGGCCCTCTGGGACACAAGAGCTGGCCCACGTCAGCCTGAAGACATGGTACCCTGCAACAGGCACCGTGTACTGACCAGCTGCCACCCAGGTGACATCTTCTCCCTCTTGTGCTGGCAAGGGAGAAATGGCCATCCATTCATAAAACATCCTCACTGCTATGAAGGACAAACCAAGTCCCGTGTCACTGCTCATGAGCAGGGCAAGACACCAGTGTCCTCGAGGCAAACCAAAGCATCAGCCACATGGCACGGCTGCAGGCAAACCAGCAGAGATCTCCTCAGCCCAGCCCCTAGATGTCCTGGGGAAGAGATCCTGAGCGACCAGGGGCTGCAGAGGGGCATGTCCTGGCAGCCCAGGGTCACAGCTGGGCCATGCCAGCCTTGACAGTGCTTCCTTCAAACCCCGGCTCTGGACACTATCTCTCTCGCCCAGCTGCCTTCACTTCATTTGGTACCTTGACACTTTCCTTCATGTGTCCCCTCTTCTGAAACCAGCCCCTCCCCACAAGTGGATCATGGCACCTTTGGGAGACTGCAGGCAGAAGCAAACAGACCAACAAGTGATTGCTTCAGCCACAGCTCCATACAACTCGCTGTCACCTCAGCTAACTTCTGAGCTATGCTGAAAAGCCACAGCACAACACTTGGAGGCATGAAGCGCAAGGGCAGAGGAAGACTGAGGTTTCTATTAACAGAGACCCCACTTATCTCCCTCTTCAGTTCAGGCAGTGGGAGCAAGAGGAAAGACAGTGACTCAAAGGCTAGGGCCAGCCTACTCCTGTCCTTGGTCACCCACTGTGCAGCAGATGTGACGTTCCTGCAGCAATCTCCATTTGCCAGAACCATCCCTGCAGGGCTGGCAGGAGAAGGCTGCTCCTACACCATGCTGCAGTTTGTCCTCCATCAGTGGGCCAGAAACCAAGGCAACACCGTCCCATCATCACCTCTTCATTGTACCCCTCACAGGCCCTCCTGCTCATCTTCTGCTTCTCCCTCTCTAGACCTGAACAACACTCAGTGTCAGGATGTGTCCGTCCTGTCAGGCTGCAACTGGGACCCCAAGCCTAAGGCAGAGTTTTGCCTGTGTCGGCAAAGAGGAGAGGCAGGGGAAGCGGAGGGCAACGACACGTAGGGTCACTTCAACATTACAGTCAGCCCTGGCAGCACCTCCTGGGACAGAGACAAGGGAGGTCCTGAACACTGAGCTCCGGCAAATGCTCTGCCAAGCCCTGGCAAGCCACTGGGATTTCTCCCTGCTGGCCTGCTGGGCCAGGTACAGGAATGCCCCCTGTGCTGTCCAGGGCAGATGCCTGGGCCAGATCCTCAGACATTCACAACAGCAACTGCCACGCAAAGAGATCCCTCTGAGAACACAGAATCATCTAGGTTGGAAGAGACCTTTAAGATCATTGAGTCCAACCATCAACCTAACACTGCCAAAACCACCACTAAATGATGTCCCATATCTGATTTGTCCTGTGCCTGTACTGGCGGCAGCCATTTCAAGGAAGCACACTTTGCAG